>PPJL03000017.1:0-218754 GCA_003705745.3 Blastobotrys muscicola
TTGCCTTGATGGCCAAGTTGGTAAGGCGTATCACTAGTAATGATAAGATCATCGGTTCGACTCCGGTTTGAGGCATCGAGACCTTACAGGGCTCATCTTTTTGGCTTTTCCCGGTCAAGCGTGAACATGGCGGGGTCGAATTGATCTCAGAATTCGCATATCACAAAAGGCACTATGGCCGAGCGGTTAAGGCGAAAGATTAGAAATCTTTTGGGATTTCCCGCGCAGGTTCGAGTCCTGCTGGTGTCGACATAGCTCTTCGAGGGCTTGCTTTTTGTTTGTGTCACTCAGAAGCTGAGTCTAGCAACTTTTTTGACGTGCTTGAAGGCTCAGGTGATTTACAGCTGATCGAAGTAGCCGGCCGTGTCATGAAGTTTCGATCCGTGACCCGGCTTGTGAATTGAATGGCAAGACGGTGAGGTTCTTGGCAGATGCAGGATATTGCATGCACCCTGACAGACCGGTGATCTTCGCGGTGAGCCCTAGACAGCCCCAACACAGTGACTTCAGCATCTCATTCAGAGCCTCATATATACACTATTCATGGCTAGATCATAGAAATCGTCTGTTCACTAGCTGAACGTGGTATGCAAGTGAGCGTCATGCAAGTGAGCAGTTCTCAGCCGCACTGACTGCGTTTTGAAACAGCGTAACTTCATCAAAATACGAGTTCCACTCTCGGTACGAATCAATGCTACGTTGTCCGTCGGCTGGTTCTGTCTCACCTTTATTTTGTGGTATTGCGTGAAGGAGGTTGGCATCTGTGCGGCGCTTCCCGTTCTGGCACAGCCGCGTGTGCTCTCCCATCACTCGGGCCCCGGATTACGCAACCGCATGCGCTTAGAAATGCGGCTGAAACTGGAGTACGCGGCTGACACCGGATCACCGTCGGGGTATGCATGACTTGGACTTGTAGGAGTAAAGGCGCTAGTACGTGGGTGAACAAATGGGGTCCGAAACAGGAAGTTTCTGGCGCGTCTCTGGCCGGATATGAATTCCGCTGATAGACAGGCATGCCGCTCGTGCAGAATACTCGCTAGCGAGTTCCTTTAACGTTGCAGGCGAAGATACATGATCATTAAACATTACATTAGACATTATGTTAGAGGGTAACGGTGTTGGCTGGCACATCTGGCGTGCTGGGGTTTGGTGTATTAGGGGTGCTTGGAGTGCTTGGAGTGCTTGGAATGATTGGGGTGTTTGGTGTGCTAGGTTTTGGGCCCGAATTTGGGTTGAAGCCCTGGCAGAAGACAGAATTCTGACCGGGACAAGTCAGGCTTCCAGTGTTGGAGTAGATTGGACCCAAACTGTGGACATCCCGTTTGGAGGGTGTGGTTGGCGGAGCTGGTGTGCTAGGTTGGGCTGGAGTGTTTGGCTGGGCTGGCTGGTTCTGAGCGCAGGACTTGAACAAGTTAAGGTCCAAATGGGCCACGCTCTTCTTTGGTATCGACAAGTCTCGGCCAAATACTGGTGGGACTGAAGCCGCGACAAACACGTCTAGGTTCAGGTCACCACTAGCACAGGCGCTGGCGGCCGTGTCAGTACCGGCAGAAGCCATCAATCCGAGGTCGATACCCGCGCTGACGCCGGCCTGCACCACCAAATCACCGTTGAAGAATGCTGAGTCGAATTCAATGCCAAACTGAATCCAAGGGGTGACGTCAAAGTGCAGATCACCCTGCACCGTGCCGCTTAGGTGTCCTAGAGAGTTTGATGCAGGCTGGACTGGGTCTGGCAACATTGGGACATCATCCTGGTGTGGGAAGGACTTCACGATGGAATACTTTGGTGAGGCAAGCTGGAAGCTAGCCTGCGCGTCGGCGGTAAGTTGACCCGAGACAGTCGCGTTCAGGGCGATCTTTGGGCCGAGGGCGGCGATACCGGGGATTATCAGCTGAGTGCCAAATGCTGTGCTGAGAAGTTGCATGTTTCCTGGTCCCATCTGCAAGCCTCCGTGGACGTCGAGCTCGATTCCGGCGTTGACAGCGGTCTCACCTCGGAAGAACACATACGACTTGGACATGTCGATGGGAATGCCCAGCTTCCATATTAGGGTCACTCCGTACATGGCTTTGGCGGCAATATCGAGGTGACCGTCCATTTTTGCGTGGACGTCGCTCATGCATGTGGCTTCCTGGCAGTCTCGCTCAAAATCAAAGAAGACCACGTCAAACGTCTGGCTCAGGTCGTTCTCCTTGCTCCATGTGTGACCCTGAGGCTGGCTTGTGTTGCTTACAAGGGAGGAGGTGCTTGGTGTCGTTGCCTGGGAGCCAAAGAACTTCTCAATGACATGGGGATGGCCGTGACCGTGGTCGGCAATTGCCCGCTTGATCTGGTCCTCAAAGTTTCGTTTCAGGTTGGTGTGCTTGGAAGCGCCGGCGTCGGCGACATCACCAACCTGCTGCCAGTAGGCGTCCAGGTTGGAATAGTCGATTCGCATGTAAACGTCATCGTTCTGGTCGACTGCAGAGAAATCATAGTTGAAGTGAAGGTCGTACACAGTCCCTTGTGTCGTCACACTAGCTGGAATCGACTGGTCGGCGGACTTTTCTAAACCAGTGGCCACGGCATACTTACCGGGCCCACATCCATCAGGCATCTGAAGTATGGTACCGGCGACGCCGTTGCCAAGGTGCAGATCGTCACATTTGCTGGGATCACGGCAAACGGCCTTGACAATGTGGTCTCCGATAGTCGCGTCGTCGTTGCAACCAAAAATGTCCCAGCCGGAATCGTCTGTCATGTCCTGTAGAGAAGTTGGCGGTGCTGTGATGACAAACGTTCCGTAAGGGTGGTCGCCGGGTGTCGTTGGATCAGATGAGTCCCCACCGTCCCGCTGGGCCAGACTTGCTGCCTGGGCGAGAGCTATTAAAGCCAAGAGTGTAAGTCTCATTGTGATGTTCTGGAATGCTTGATACCGAAGATCCAGCAGCGGCCAACTATTTATCTACTTGTCTACCGCCTTACCTCGAGCCTTCTCTCTTCACGGCATTCGAGCCATTCAGGGACGATAAGGGCTAAGCCAACTCGCTGGGCGGCTATTCCCAACGGAGAAGGCGCGAATAGTGGGGCCTTGATGCAATTTCAGTTCCTATTACGGTTTTCGGCGAACTGAAACGGTATTTTAGAGCCTCTTACTGCAGGAACCGGTCCATGTTCCTGAGTTTTCACTCGTTGACTGCCCGGTGTGTTCGGCTGACTGGGGTATTGTGTCACATGTATGCTTGTCTTCTTACTATTGCGTGTAATCATAATGAGGTCAATTCTCAGTGTTTGATTCGCCCAGACCAAACCGCCTCCCACTGGCTGAAAAAAACTAGCGTGTTATAGGGCTGGAACTGATTCAAGAAATTGGTTCTTGAGCATGTGCGGCGCAACGGTGGGACCTGCATATCACGTGCGCGCCAACTGTAGGCCGGATCAGGTGCAGCTGAATCCTAAACTGGCGCGTTCCGAGGTCGGAGAGGCTGAAAATTGGTGGCTGGTGCCTGTGCCTGACGCCTTGCAGGGTCGTTGCTTAGCGTGGCTTACAAATACAGTCCTGTGAGAGGTTTGGCATATGCGTTAATTTTCTACATTTTCACATACGAAGGATATGCGACAAAGACGCTAATGTAACAGGACTACGATACATATCGATACTATCGGTACTGACGAAGTACAGATACAATTTCAGGCAGACGGTGCCGACCTTAGGAGGAAGTAACTAGAACGTGTCAAGGTGTGTAGACACAAGTTACAGTCAGGTACACGAGGAACGCATCAAACTTTAGCCCTCTAAACCTGTTATCGGTCCGCTGCTCGAAACGCGGGCAAAAGTCTACAACACCTCCTGCCCCCATATGGTGTCCCGCTGTAGTACTGGGTAAGGCTCTCTCGAGTTTAACTATGATTGATCGGACGGGGAATGGTGTTTTCTCGAGAGTCTGGTCGTAGATGGTTTGCGGAAGGTTGGCGGAACTCGAGTCTGCTGATATGCTCAGCTGACGGATGAGATGGTTGCTAGTCGTGGGCAGCTCGTTCTCAACCATCTGACTTGCAGTACGCATAAGTAGAACAGCTATGTCACGACTGTTTTGACTGCCCACTGAATCGTGCCGAGTCGATATCCGAAAAAAATGCTTTATGTCGATCTAATTTCTCCGATGCCAAGCGACTTCATCAGAGGAAATACCTCAGCTGATGCTGAATCGAGACATACACCTACCAAAACAGGCGATCCGACTCCAACCTGGAAACTTAGCCAAAGTCCGACAATCTCCGATAATGGCGATCAGCGCTGCACCGAACATCGCATTTTATAAGCAGGATCTATATATAACGTCATCAGCCTTACGACGATCACCGACGAGCCAAGCCTTTCGGCTATGTTAGTCCTTGTGCTGAATGCTTCAGCTGATATCATCATAGACCCACCTACAATATTTGCCCACATGCAATTTCACCCAATGCGGGTGGCCCGGACACTCTTTGAGCTACTTCCTACCACGTTCAGACACGTGCAGACTACAATATCAAGCCTCGACATCTTGGCTGCCCAGTACGTCATGCAACTAAGGTTAATCATTTATAAACTCGGCAGAAGCAACTGATCACGCAAAAGACTCTTCTCACTCCCTAGCAGCTCCTCGTCAAGCCGCTATTAACTTTGCAATGCGGGGCAGTCTGTGTATGCCCATGATAACCGGTTATGTCGCATCGTATCACACAACTTAACAGTTGTTACAACATCGGCCAAACCGCCAGAAAATCAAGCCAATAGCACCGTGGTATCCCGTATACGTACCCCGGTCCAGGTTCGGACCCCGAACCGACCATAATCCCGGCAATCCACAACAATCCAGAGCGCCAAGACCTATGAGTTACATACCACGTTTCGCCGAAGCTTAGATCCAGTCTGACGCGCGTAAAAGTCCTGGTGCGCGCTTTAGCCGTTATTCACCCGGTTAGGGACCTGAAACATGCCCTGCCGATCAGTCTTGGCGCGCCACGGTGATGTAGTGCGAGATCCCCGGCTTGACAGCTCTGTCAAAGCATCCAGGCGCTACCAATTTTATTATACACTAAGAGAGAACTTGAAAGTGGCATATCACGTCCCTTACAGATTGCACATCTCATGACGAAATGTGGAGAGTGGGGAAAAGGCACGCGTCTTAGTGAGACGTTCACCGTCGGACCCATTCACGCTAAACGACTCAACAATGGGTCCTATAAGTATCAGCCGGACTCTCATTCGCGGTAACCAACATGTACACAATCCTTCTAGCGCTCCTGGCAGGCGCAAGAGCATACAATGAGCTCGAATTCCAGGAACAGCATCCGTACGGATTCTTTGCGGTTTCCGGTCCACCAGAGACTGTCCATTCATTAAGCGACGAGGATAGTGGATGGGAGGTTTTCGACTGTCTCAACACACAGGGCGAGCTTCATATAGGGCGAGCTGTGTGCTTTGGTGATGAAGACACATGCAACGAGATTTACAGAGGCGATGGAGTGGCTGGTACCATTCTAGAGCTACCATACAATTGTGGTACCGGGCAATACGCTGTGGCCACCAAGTTCGAGGTCTCCAACAACCAAAACTTGCCTCATAATGTGCGCGAAAAGCACCCACATCTAGATGACTATACCATCTATGATCTGCATTTTGACTACAACTTTGACGCGGTCCCGCTCAACTACGGCGAGGTCTGGATGCGTGTCGACTACAGTAACCTTGACAGCTTCTGGGACAGTCTGCTCTCTCCACAGGACATTGTCAAACGAGACAACCTTGGCTTGACCTCTAAACAGATCCACGAACACAACATGCGAAAAGCCCTCAAGAGCTACTCTCACGACCACCCGGAGATTGAGCGACGGTTCCACCAATCTCCTGACCATGCTCATATCGAGAAGCGAGGCCTGGGCATCAAGCCGGGCAGCGTCAGCTTCAAAAACCAGGTCTCGTACAAGATGAACATTTTCGACTTCAACGACAAGCTTTGCTCTCTGCACGGCTGCGATCAGATTCAGGCAGCGGCTAGACTAGACGCAGAGGTCATGGTGGAGTCTGAGGCCGAGTTTGGCGTGTCCATCAGTTTCAAGCTCTCCATCACCAAGTTCATGCAGTCTTACTTCTATATCAAGAGCGCGGGCTACTCCAGGACCATCTTCACCTTAAACGCGTACGGAAGCTTGGTTATCAACACTGGTGATCTCAGCATCGTCGGCCTGGACACATTCGGTATGGCCTTGACCATCCCAGGTATCGTCACCATCGGGCCCAACCTGCTTTTATATGCCGCCGCAGCCGGCGCCGCAGATTTCGCTCTGTCTGCTCAGTATGTGGTTGAGCCATCCAAGTTCTCGTTCGAGCAGACTCTTCCATCTGGTTTCGACGCCCTGAGTATCCCCTCTAAGCTCGCCAACGTCACCTTCCAGGCTGTTGACAACATCAAGGATCTCGTGAGCCAGTACTTCCGAACCACTGGTGAGGTCAAGGGCAACATGACTTTCCATGCCAAACCAACTTTCGAGTTTGGAATCCACTTCAAGCTGACCTCTTTTGCCAGTCTTCTGGCCCAGGCAGTCATGGACAACTACGTCCTGGTTTCTGGCACCAACAACACTCTGGCTATTGAAAAGCAACAATGCCAGCAGGCGGATTCCGGCGCCGATGTCTATATGGACTTGAAGATTCCAACCTTCTTGGAGAGTAACAAGACGGCGCCCAAGCTTCCTCTGTACAACAGTGAGCAGTACAACCTTATGAACCAGTGCGGCCAGCCTGCACAACTGACTCCATTTGATTTGAATTTGACCTCCGGCTCTGGCGACCCCAAGGTCATTGACCTCATCAAGAACGGGCCTGTCTTTAAGGACACTAAGGCTTTCTTCTGTCCCAAACCTGACGTCATCGCCTCTCATTGTACCAGTTTCCCTCTGCCTCTCAACACCACCGTTCCCTCAGTTACCAACATCAGCGCAGTGGCTCCAACTCAAGTCGCCAATGCTATCTCTGACACCAATGAAGTCTTCACACTGCCAGCTGCATACGCTTCGCTGCCGTCGGGATACCTGTCCCACCTGGGTTACACGTCCATCATGACCTCCAACGCTTCTAACGGCACGGGATACACTTTCTCAATCAAAACACCCAAGCCCTCTTTCGGCAAGCCCACGGCTGTTCCAACTGAGTCCGTCGCATCGGCGGTTCAGTCGTCAAATCCTGAGCAGCAGCCAGGTGAGGACCCAGCGGGCGGCGCAGCGGGCGGCGCTGGCAGCGGTGCGGCAGGAGGAGGTGCTGCTGGCGGTGCTGGCGGTGAAGCTGGCGGTGAGGCCGCCCCTACAGCTGCCCCCACTGGCCCACAAGACCCCTCCGAGCCTGGGGTGACGCCCCAGCCCATCGAGGGCCAACCACAAAGTCCAGGCCCGCAACCCACTGGCGTGGCGCCTTCCGTTGTGCCTCAGCCACTGGCCTCGGCTCTTCCACAGCCGTCCGCTATTGCTGTGACCACACTCTTCCCCCTGCCTTCGGCTGCCCCAGCGCCTGCGATTACTCCAACACCAGTGCCCACGCCAGTGCCTAGCGCGCCACCACCAGAGACGACAACTTCCAAGAAGAAGCACAAGGGCCTCGGCGGCTTCCTCAGTGGGCTCGCCGGCGCTGTTGGCGGTCTCCTCGGACATTTGTTTTAAGCACTAACCTTCGTATATTGTATTCATAGTAATGTTTGTTTTCGCCAGTCTACTCAGAGGTGTTTCTTCATGCATCATGGCGTAAGATCGACAAGATACTCCAAAACGAGAGGCAAAAATGCGTCAGCCCGGAGTCGAACCGGGGGCTCGTCGATGGCAACGACGAATTTTACCGCTAAACCACTAACGCAAATTTCTTTCAAAAAGTGGAAAATCACCCGTACCAGGATTGCAGTTTTAAAGCCGCAGAGCGTGCGGCTTGATGTTTTCTGGAATTTTTTTGAACCAATGAAAAATTGTTGTGGCTTGGGATAGCGGATTTGTGACTTCCACGGATATTGTCGTTCGGGCTTTACCTCAGCAGCTGTTCAAAAAGTCAAATCTTCAGTGGCGGATGTCTTGAGCCAAAATGCTCAATCAAGCCAAGACGCGTAGATTGGCGCCAGCTCAATTACCCCTAGAGAGAATGCATCACATGTATTTGCTACTTCCGGAGGAGAATGAGTATCAATGTGTATTAGTCTATAAATAAATTAGCTTCAGCATATTAGTCCGTGTCAATTTTTTCCGTTAGTGTCGTTGAATCTTAGTGCTTGTCGGCGACTTTTGATCGAGTGACTTCAACCGAGGATTTGGCGGACTTTGCACTGTAGGCTTTGGCGGCGGCAGCTGGGCCAGTAACGTTTCGGGTCATGAGCAGAGCGAAGGACATTATAGTAGTGATGGAGCTTGAGTGACGGTGCTTGAGTATTGGAGCTGTGCGAGTGAAGGTCCACTGATAGATGTCTGCTTGTGTGCTTGTATGTCTAAAGACTACGGGGAATGGCTCTTTATATAGGCCACCTCTTACAAATCATTGCTCCGTGTCCCAATCCGCTAACGTTATGGAACGGCGATATGTATGAAATGTATTCACCCAAATGCAAGATTTAGGCGCCAGGGTCTAGAAATCCCAAACAATCTGCAGAGCTCATCAGTGTACGGGAAGTGCCGCCGAGGAAACGCGCGCCACACACGAAAAATTTTCGGTTGCCCAGACAACAGCCCAGTGTTCTGACCACACGTGTTTAGCACGCAATAAAAAGATACATTTAGGCATGTATGACCCGCAAGGTTATACGACTACAAGGGCATGGTAATCACGTTATTGCGCGAGATGACACACAAGGTGTTTTTATCAAGAGAGTAGTAACTAAATGGTCGACCACAAAGCCGAGAATACGTGACGCGTCGAAAATCAATGTGTCGTCCGTCTATTACCGGAGTTTATCCGATGTCAATGCCACGTCAAGTTGATAAACCCTTGCCCAGGTCACGTGTGATGTTAAGAAGAGAAGAGAAGCCTCAGAGTTGGAACTCAAGAAAGACGATGTTTCACTAGCTCTTGATGGTTTATCAACCGGCCGGTTTCTAAAACGGTTGAGCAAAAGGTAGATTACATTGAGGACAATGACCCTAGCTCGTTGCTCTTTCCTGGCTAGTTCCTCGAGCTCGTAAATCTCCATCTCTTCGAGAATCTCCTCGTCGTAGTCTTCTTCGTGGAAATCTCCTCTGACACGTCATACAGGTGGTCTCTTTCGTCGAAATCGTCGTCTGACTCTAGGAAAGACCCTCGTGATCGTGTTCCACGTTGGAAGGCCCTCCGAGTGATCTCGGTCAACGCAATCCATATAGTTCGGCGACCCTACATCGTCTGGTTAACGCGTCGTGGACGTGTGCATTACATAATCACTAATCACTTTCTACTTGGATTTGCTATTTTCCAAAAAGTGTTTCAACAGAAAACGCGCACGAAACAGTACTCCGGAAACTTGATGCGCGTCCAACCGGGGTAAATTAGACCCGCGCGCAACACCGTGCGAATTTCGGGGCGGCTATATCGTCCTCGGCGCGTCGTAAATTGCACCGAGCGGCTGATTAGAGGGTTCCCTAGACGAGAATAAGCTGTGTAATACAACACTGTTGATTACAATCTCGAGCTCATGCAGTCTTAATAGGGTAAGATACTCAGTTAGCAATTAGCACTGCTGTGCAGTTACACGCCACTCTCAGCTAGTGTTACTAAGCCAAAACGTACGAAACCAATAGTCCTCCGCAGATGACCGCTAACAGTCGGTCTGCGTTAGCTATAATAGCTTTTTTAGGCCTCACCAAGTCACGTGATAGCAGCCACTGATGAAGGAGTAATACCGCCCCACCCCATTAGTTTTACAATAGGGTATTTTTACATAGGGTAACTATATGGCGCGCAGTATACTCCCAACCGAAAAATCAAAGACTCACCAACGGGCAAACACTAGGCGGTGGAGCACTAGGCGGTGGAGAAGCAGATTCACCATACGGCATCCTTCCCGTGCATGGCAGAAGACTGGCTTCTTGGGTCATTTCAGCAACATAAACACGAATTGGAAATAGTCTGGCCGAGTTTGGACGCATTGTTTATTTTCTTAGAGCGCGCGTTCTGTTTCACCGCGCCATCAGAGTTACCCTATTGTAAAACTAATGGGGTGTGGCGGAAGGTTCCTACACTGATGAACTGATGTGAAAACCTCTCGCCCTGCACACGTACGATAAGCCGAGCATAACTAGCATGACACACCAGTGGTTTTTGATTAGGTATACTCCAGAAGTGACTATTACGCTGTATTGAACATGGCCTTAGCACTGGTACCAATGGACGACGCGCGACGACGAAAGCTCTTTCGGGCTGTTGGGTTTTCGAGCCTGTTGGTGGTAAATGCTCACAACGACACCAAAGGATCCGTCTTTGTCGAACTGGTTTTGAGGTAATTGAGCAGGATGATTAGTTACGAGCAACTGATCCAGTTTTATGCCTCGCGTCGATGATTGACATTGTCAAGTAATACTGGCTTGCACAGTCGGCAACCTGCAAAACTACGAGGAAGCCGCGGTCAGCGATTCTGTGATGGTTCGAGTGGATCAAATAGATGAGATGGTCAGATACCCACGGCCGGATGAGGTCCAGTTTGAACAGAATATTCAGAATCTGTGCAAATCTTTCTTAGCTCAATACTGTGATTCACTAGCCTGGATTCAAATATTTGTCTGTGTGGTCGCAATAACGTGATACCTTCCTACCTGTGGTAAGGCAGCCGCACCGCGTACCTTGCATGTGCGGGACACTTAACCGATCGTCCGCGACGGCACAGAGGTAGACTATCTGGGGACTGAGTGGTAATGGTTAGAAGTGACCGACCTTACACCTGTGCGACAGCCAAAGTCGTGATTGAGGTGTCGGAGCCCGATACCTTGATCCAGTACTCGGCGGATTGAAAAATCTATCTTAGCCAGAGTTGCTGCAGCGGCAGCAGTGTCCAACTTGTTATGAAACTCTCTTCCCGGCGCTGGCCGTTGTATGCGGCGAGCATGGTATGACGGCGGTTTACTGCGGCCACGAATTTGAAGACACATCAACATACGGCCAAGATCACCATCCGAATTACCGCTTATTTGCTGTTGGCGCAGTGCTGGGCTATCTCGAGCTCATGCCAGCTCTTCCTGGCAATACTGACATCAACTAGCCGCGTTACGATACCACTTATAGCCCTCTCCTAATCAGGCCGTGTCTCATATCTTGTCGGCTGTTCCTGATTCGGATGCCCGATGCTCCACTCCTGCACAGACGTTTGATGATCTACAAAATGTCTCACCCATCCTGCACTCCGGTCACCTGCCTAATGCAGGTGTGTTATCCATTGAATACTCTCTATCTACATCCGGTCGTATCCATATTGCGTTCGTCTGATGCTCGCTGGGCTCGCTTGTGCGCTCATTCGTGAATAGTGGCCAACCCCTTAATCGGAAACATCATACTAACCACTCTGAACTCCCGCTTAAACTTCACCCGCTCCGGAAGCCAACCCCACGGGTCGCCTGCAGGTGCGTGTAGCAACGCCATGTTGCATTGCAGCGTATGCAAATTTGTAAACCTTGTCACCAGCCCGCTGGCAACCGCATGCGATATCGTACCCCTGCCGTCTGATCCCGTGATCTCCAGCCGCTGTATACCCGAGCCCGTCAGGCTAGACAGCAGCGGGTCGATGTTCTCGTCCATAAAGTCCAAATTCACGTAATATGCAAAGAACAGCGTCAGACCAGTAACGCATTTCGGCACAGAGATGGGAGCCAAGTTGGTGATTGATTCTCGCTGCCAGACACCAATGACCACACTCAACGAGACCTTACACTGATCAAATCCACTCAACTGTCTGAACAAGACCGTATTGTCTCGATTCATCCTCACATTCTCCAGGCTGATTGCCCTGAGATTCTTAAACTCTTTCAACTTCATATAGCGCAAGAGCGAGCAAAACTCAGAGACTGAGTTTTTCTCAAACTGAATGGCAATTTCTTCAACGCCACTCAAGACTGAGTCAAAGCAGCCGGCATGCAAATGTGACAGAAACCTCTTGGCTGTGTCACTGTACAAGACATGATCATTGATATCCCTTAAAACGTATCGCTCCTCTTGAACCCAGCGTCTCCAACCAATTTCATATGATATCCGCAAATAGCATACAGACCCATAACCATCAAACGTGTTCTTCACTTCTCTTGTTCTTCTTTTGAATAGCTTAAACACCCTCACTAGCCGGTACAAATATCTCTTGAGCTTCATCCTACCCCGGTCGACAAGGGAGTCGTCACCTTTTATACCCATGTGCTGCGGTCTACCCATTGAGGAACATTACCTCTACTAAGACAAACCGTAACTTATGAATTACTATCGATAGCTGTGCCCGTATGTGGTTGCCATGGTGACGGTTTCGGACCCTTGATGTCGGCTGATGCTTATTGAAACGTTCAAACCTTAGGTCGGCGAAATGAACCGGTGACGACAGTTATAGCATTCCTCCGCGTCGTCCTTGTTTTGGTATCGGCAGTTGACGCATTTTTTCATCTTTGCTCAGCTGTATCGGTGTGAGTTGGTGATATCAATTGGGGGTTGCGATGCTGTGCCTTGCGGTTGGGTGTTGAAGTTATAGTGAAATATTCTGCTGACTAAGCTCGGAGCATGCGCGTGACTAAGCTTAGTTTTATTAATCCGTTTTCAATGCTGATCAGGAGATTAGTATGACGAATAGTGGAGATCAAGTGGAGACGATGGGCGATCTTTATAACAAAAAGTTAGGTGTGCGCGCACTTGCCTAAAGGCCCACGCTTAGCTCCACACTGTGATTTCAGTGAAAATGAGAACAGTTGGGATGGGTTTACCGGTGTTTGCGGACTTAGGCTGTTAAGTGATGGATGGGTGTGAGGTCATATACAGCACGCGAGGACGTCTTAGGCAGCTCTGCTATGATGATCGGCCCATGAGGTTATGGCGAGTTTGGTCTAAGCGGGTTAGCGGTGCGCTTTAGCGATAAGCGGGCTAAGCATGGCGAGGATGCCGACTGCAACGCTAGAGCTCTAACGGTTCCTGCTGCGGGGCTGTGTGGTGCACGGCTGTGGAGTTCTTCCCAAACAATAACTAGAACTTCAAGTGAATCAAATCCATACCCTATTCAAATACATAAGTCATTAAAGAACGTCGTTTCATCGTGAATAACCAAATGGTTGTTTTTTAGGCGCGTGCCTAGTTTGTTGGTGATCTAGGCAGCCAGACAGTAAGAGTAGCCAGCCAACAGACCGCTGCCGCAGTTGCTTCCGTTGGCACCCAGTACTGGGTTCCAAGCGTAGAAACTGAATGGGTTCACACCGTTAATGTTGATGATAGAAGCACAGGTGTCACCGCCCTGGGCAACAATCCATCGGTAGCAAGTTGGAGCAATTCCTGGCTGAACAAGTCTTGGGGCGCCGACGGCAGTGCAGTAGGTGGAACCGGCAAACAGAGAAGCACAGGTTGGGCCGACAGATGGGTTCCACGCCTCAAATTCACCGACAGAGATGGCGAATCGGCCGGCGATGGAGCCACAGGTGTCGCCGGGGACAGCTGTGTAGTAGTTGGTGCAGCCTGCGACTGGTGGTGGCGGAGCGGCACCAACAGCAACACAGTAGGTGTTTCCGGCGATGATGGAGGTACACAGTGGGCCAACAGATGGGTTCCAGGCTTCAAAGGTAGTCACTGGAAGACCGTATCGAGCAGCAATGGAGCCACAAGTATCACCTGGAAGAGCGTTGTAGTAGGAGACACAACCTGGGCCGCCGGCGTAGTAGTTGGTCTGGGTGCTGGAGGAGTCGGTAGAAGCGGCGGAGGTGGGGGCAGCGGCGGCGGCGGCGGAAGTTTCAGCGGGGGTGTCTCGCTCAGCAAGCTCGTCCCTCTTCCACGGCAGCCAGACGGTTGGTGGGAAGTACTGTGGGTCGAGTTTCTTGGTTTCAAAGTCCTCTAGAGTGATTTCATCCCGCTTGTAGTAGCCAGGAGCGCCGACACAGTACCAGTAGCCAGCGACAATGTTAGTGCAAGCAGGACCTCCGACGGATGGGTTCAGAATCTCGAAAGAGTTGGCAGAGATGCCGTTGTTGGCAGAGATACTGATGCAGGAGTCACCGGGCTGAGCGAGAGCCCATCGGTTGCAAGACGGAGAGTACCCAGGCTGAGCAGGTCCTGGTGGGGGAACGCCGTATGGAGATGGTGGAGGGTAGCCACCAGAAGCGGTAGCGACACAGTAGGCGAGTCCATAGGTCAATGGGTTAGCGCAGTTGCCGTAGAAGGTGGGGTTCCAGCTCATGAATGTTGGGTAAGCTAAGTTGTATCGGGCGGCAATAGAGTAGCAGGTGTCGCCTGGCTGGCCGACGTACCAGCTAGTGCAGTCCTGGGGCTGTCCTCCGGCTGGAGAAGTGGGTGGAGGAGCGTAGAATTTGACCTGGACACTGTTGGCGTCTGGCGACTGTTCATCGTTTGGAGACTGTCCGTCGGCTGGAGAAGCGTTAGGGGACTGTCCATCTGCAATTGGAAGAGCAGCGACCGCAGCTGCTAGAAGCAGAGTAGGGTAGATCATCTTCTGCTGATTGTTGTTGTTGGTTGATGATAATGGAGAGAAATCGGCCTGCTTTTATATCTCGTCGCCATCCCGTCCCGGCGCTCTCAGAATACTCGTCATGGCTGGCTGTGCGGCTCACGATGACTGCCATTGTCCTGGAAAGCACTGATGCATTGATTATCGATCTACCGTCGTCGCGGTAACGTCGGTTGACCTGCCACCACCCAGCGAGGTCTAGCCGTATTATCTGATGGTTCGTATCCTGCGGTAATATGCACGGTCATGCACGGTCATGCGAGGTATCGATAATATGGCTGTTGTAGCCGAGAAGCGAACACCAAGCGTAATACGAGCACGCTATACCACCGTAATGTACCTGCTTATCATCACTGCATTGTTTGGGTCCCAACGGAAGAACCTCCCGCTGGTGGCAGAATGGCTGGCACCTGCCGTGGTTACCAACCCAGCCAGACAGGCGTAGGAAACCCAACCCCTGAGCCTGAGCGCGTCCAAGGCAAACGCGCGCAACTGGTTCGGGCCGAAATCCAGTAGATCAAAGATATAATCGACAGAGTAGGTCCCCCAGTACTCGTCTGCGCGGGGGTCATAGGCGGTGGCGCGGAGGTGGGTGACCTCTGGTGGAATTGTAATTACCGGTAATGAGCGCGCGTGGATATTGAATAATAATTCAATATCTTTTTCCCCTGGAAGAGAAAATAGGGTCTGTAATGCTTCCTTCTCAGCAGGGACACTCAAAGCCTTGACGTTTGCTAGCCTCGGTGCATTGGCGATATACCTCAGCAGCTCCAGCCCTTCTGCTGAGTACTCAATCAGGAAGGAGATCATGTTGATCCAGACGTAGTCATAGCGACCGTTTAGTGCTTGTGTAATAAAATTGCCGCTCGTATCGATGAAAAAAAGAATATTGTTATGATCGTAGACCTTCACTTCCGAGTCGAGCACCTGTACTTCGAATTGGGTGACTCTGGCGCAGATGTGCCACAGTCGGCGAGACACGTGCTTCACTCTCAGGAGGTCTCTTGCCGGTGTGTATCGTAGAATTAGCTCCAGAATTTCGGTGGGTAGATCATTCATCGTACGAATCAACAAGAAACAATACTGTTGGGCTATGCTATATACAATCACGTGCCCTGACTCATTGATAACTCCTTGTTCCTAACCTTAGGTTAAGCAAGTCTAACACAAACTCTATCTCTATGCATATGTCAAACTTGCAGTTAACAAAAAAAAGCGCGCTGCACCACTCCAGGAACGGCTGTCTCAGATTGTCTCACAAAACCGTTACCACCCGCCATTACAATAAACTTGAACCCTCAGCCCTGAGCTAAAGCCAACTCGATACAGTGTGCTGCGTGGGCTGTCCTTGGCTCCGGATATCGGATGTAACGCGGCGGAAGTCGGAGTCATCCGGTTGTGTTGTTTGCTCCGCTTGCCGAAGTATATTTTGACATGGGTGCCTCGGAGATAGTAGTTGGGGGTGCCAAGACGGTAGAAGTGAGAATTCCCGTGAGAATACGCAGAGGAGTTAAGAAACACTGTTGTTGGGTTGCAGCGCTAAGTAATACGCCTACCAATATGAATACGAGAGTGGGTCGTTCACTAGCGTGGTGGCTATCATCAGTTCAGGAGGCTATGTGAATCAATTTCACCAAAAGACCTTGCTAGCCAACAGACTTACGGTTACTGAACCGTGTGTGGGCTATGACTGCACGCTGCAAGGGCCGCAGGACGCATGATGAGCTGATCTTTGCCTGGAGCAGTGAGGAACAATGATGGGTCGTCACGAGCTAAACAGCCTCGATTGGGCTGTCTTGAATGTTCAATTATGTACACACCGTCGATAAAGACCTCGAAGTGCATCGAATGGTAGCCTCGTGACAGCAAGAGACAGTGATGTAAGGATCGTCGGTTCCCGCGGCAACGGTCCCGATAAGATAAGAAATTTCTCGCCCCAACCATGAAAGACTTTACCTGTGTGCCTGTTCTGAATGTCATTATCTTCCAATGACCCATGTCTAGTTCAAAGCTTGTACATCTTGAGCGATTCGTTCAAAGATCGAGGAAACTGGCTTGCAGAATGGGTAAGCTACAGATCCAACTGCTGTCCCCTGAGTAGATCTCTGGGCCTTTCTGCTTCATACATATAAGTAAGTAAAAGTGACTTTCAACCACGTCAGGTGGGCGAGAGACTTCGTCCGTCGTTTGGTCCATCAACAGCTCTGAAAGGAGTTTGTTCCATAAATCTGCTATTGTGTATATCCTGACCTTTGAGGTCTAGTTGATCGTTGACAAGTCCCGTTTCTTTGGCGTCGCGATTTGGTCACGTGACATGTTCTGATAATCTTTTGAACATGTTAGAAGGTGCAAGTCCTTAAGTTAGACGTGGATCACTATATAATTCCAGACATTGTTTCTCTCGTTTCCATTTGAAAATGTACCACTACACGCTATACTAATTAATATTCAAAATTGCAATGTTGGATATGTTGCGGCTTAGTATATATATGTTGAACAATAAAATTTATGAGACGAACCGTATTGATAAACGCTAGTCACGTTTTTACTGTGATGAACTCTAACTGATCGTTTGCCAATATATTTAACGCTCTTTGACCAGCCAATAGTGATATTATATAATTAAGATCAATTTCACACGTTTCCATTTACATACCGTTGAACATACTGCGTCATACTACTTCCTCATCACGACTCAATTAATGCTAATCGTCGCCTAACTGCATAGTAGTAATGCGAATCGTTAATTAAGGTGTGTACATGTGGACCTGCAAGAGCGGTAGGCATGCTGGAAACCGAGAGAGATCTGTCGAAATACGCAAGCCAAAGCTTCAAGACGATAACATAGCAAGCTCGCCAGTGTGCGACACGACCGAGCTGTTGTACAAACGAGGAAAGACCGGCGTCGATCCGAAATATCGCCCAAGGTTGTCTTCAGAATCAGCCTTTCACTGTTCTCCAGGGCCTCGATCGAGAGTTAGTTGACGTCGACAAGTCCGGGAAGCGTCCGTCGCGGACAGCTATAGAAGCATCTTCACCTCTAGGTTCACGGCAACGCCTTGTACATTTCAATCTCGGAGAGCGGCACATGTTCAGGAAACTTTGAGAAATCAGTTTCGTACACCAACTCCGGAAACTTTGATCGCAAAAGGTCCAAGTATTTCAACGCCGCTGTGCTATCCAGGATGCAGTATCGTAAATGCCTAAAGAATCGCACAAACTCGATAAGCCTGTCGTCGTCGTTGGCTAAACCTTTCAAGTAGAGTACCTCCAGTGTATTGTCAGGATCAACATTATACCGCTTCCATGGGTCTTCACCTTGTAGGTTTGTGGAAAGTCGTTTGACGTTCGACCCAATGTCAAATTTCTCATCATCACTGGCCGGTCCATCACCCAAGTCGGTGATTGACACGAACCCCGGGAGCCCTTGCAGCGAACTCAAAGCGCCCTCGTGCCCCCAAAAGAGATTCATGAGTTGAACATTGATTTCTTCCAAATTCAGCAGTTGGTGCCTCACTCTATGAAGGTTCGCCACCAAAGATTCAAATGGTTGATCATCCGGGTCAGTTTCGTCATCCATGATGAGTAAAACAGCCCTAATCAGTGGCACAACTCGTTCAAGCTTCTCATGTTCCAACCTGAAGCTGAGTGGGAGTCGGCTTACGCCAGCCCGCCCTTTGAAGCTTGACGAAACCTTCAAGTATGTGCCGAGAAATTCTTGGCCACACTGCCCCACCTCGAGGTCTCATGAAGCGCAAACTCGGTGAGTCTCACTGGCGAGATATGCGAACTGTGGCTGAATCGAGTTTACCATAGGCGTCGAGTTTGTCCCAGACGTCGAGCTTGACCGTAGGAGATAGCAATAACAACTCAGTAGTAACAAAAGAACGGAAACCGCGTTCGTTATGGTTTTGACCGTGCCAGTAGAGATCCCTCTTACCATTGAATTTTCTCCTGAAGAATTGAAGATATCGTGATTCACGCCGGCTTGGCACGTACGCGCCGTGTAATTTTTTCATCGGCCACGTGATTTCATTTTAGATGTTGTCGAAAGAAACTTCACCTGTACTCGCAATATAACTCTGAGTTTTGGGTACTCATTGTGATCATTAGCAGTCAGGCAGTCACTTACCCTAACGCGTCGCGTAGAAGTGGAATGGTTACCCACCATAACATTGGTTATCATACTTGAATGGAATTCGATTCCTAGATTAATGAATACTCCCTTGATCCCTTGTGGCTGGATATTGGGTCTGAGTCACTGAATCTCAATGCTTAGGTACCAGCTAAAGAATCGCTATCCGTTTCCTGGCTAGACTGACCTATACACTGCGCTTCAGTTCGACTGCAGCTGCCCTCGCCAGCTGCCTTATATTGTGCATTTTATTCTCCTGAAGGACAGAACGGTCGCTCAAACTGGTGATTGACAAGCGTGAAACTATGGAGTTGACATTGTTAGCTTATGAGAAATTGAGTTATGCATCAGAGAAACAATAAGTTCAAGCGACAAGCCATGGTACACCACTCACGTGCTCTCTGATATCAAGACGGAATAACATTGAGTCAAGTGCTTGCACACAGCACTCTCGATTGACCTTAGATTCCCACCTTCAGAGGGCACCTCATGACGGGTAGAAATAATCTTATGACGTCATTGATAAACTTGATGGAACATGATTGACTCACTATTGAACCAGTTTGAACCAGGCCCCGTGATTCTACCAGATAATCGGTGTAGTTCTCAATTGGCCTCGATAAAGACCGCGGAGTGCATTCAATGGTAGCCTCGTGACAGATTGTCGGTAGCCGCGGCAACGGTTCCGATAACGATAAGAAATTTCGCGCCCGTACATTGAACAGCGGACTCCATCAACCACTGTCCTCAAAATACAGAACAGGCGCCTTAGCTCGGTAAAACCCGAAATTAGACTCAAACGCAGAAGTTCCGTGCAGAACAATCTCATCGCTCAGTATTCCTAGACGTTCCCCTGTGTAAAAATGGTGACGAGAGGCTGTCATGCATGCACCATAAGGGGATACATTTCGTCTTCAGGGAGGTTTGCCGGTTGGCAGACACAATCATGAAAATGAGACCAGAACACTAGGGTACCGTTTCCGTTTCAATCCCGGCGACGAAGGGTAAAGTCAAAGACCGTTTGAAATCCTGAAACGTTACTGGTATCTTATATGATTCTTCGTACCCGAGAAGTTGATCGAATATGAGTGCCTTGAAAAGGAACTTATGAGACTGACGGCATAAATGGGAGACCACAGAATCTTGAAATCGAGAATATTTACTGCTAACTTCGCGCTGTCGTTTCAGAATCAATGGCCGCCGGATACTTAATCTGCGCTCTCTGGAGAAGGAATAGCGTATTGGAATAGTTGCCAAAAGCTGAAAAGTCAGTTGGTCTTTGCCGTGCCTGGCACTTGATGTCCTCATCGAGTGCTCGTGAAAGCAGCTGTTTGACATTCGCAAGTTTTTCTCTCCGAGGGCACTAGCTCTTCCTTAAAGTCCCCATGTATCGTGTCAATCTGCAATGGCTCCGAAATCTTTGACGACTTCAAGTACGACGTTGGGGAACTCAGAACGCACAGACTCTTGATTGTCCACGAGGGCACCCTCCAGAATGCATTTTTGTAGGCGCGGAAACTGCCTAAGAAAAGCGATCAGTGTATCCTTCAATACACAGTCACTGGATCCCTTCAAAGACAGCACCTCGACCGTGTTTTCTGGACTGATTTCGTAGCCAGTCGGGCCGCCGTTGGTGTCCAGATTCAACCACAGCCTCTTGACCGCTGTTCCTATCCTGAGTTCATCAAAGTAAGCCCCCAGCTCGCTTATCGAAACGGGCACATTGAACTGCTCCAATGACTCCAGAAGTTGATTATCCCATTCAAAGAACTCATCAGTGATCTGGACGTGGATAAGCTCAAGACACACCAGCTGCTTAATCCCAGACAGAGCTCTGATGACGTAGGTGGACATCTCCTCGTCAGCCTCGAGTTTGGCATCGTTTGTGAGGTACACAGCACGAAGTCTCTCCCAAATCCAATCATAGTTTTGTACAGATTGTTCCATATTCCTCTTTGACACCCAGTGATAGAGGTCGAGCCTAGTGAATGGATGCGTAACCTTGACGTAAGCGCCAGCCGAGGCTCTTGAATACAATTGATGTCTTTCCGATAAAGGCAAGCTGTAATGTGTCTCGCTGACAAGAAAGCAGACAAAGCACGGCTGAAGAAGATCGTAGAACCAGTGGCAGGTGTTTGATAGCTTCACCAAATCTTTAACGCCTAGGAGGCCGAAAATCCTCTCCCACAGCTCAACTGGGAGCTCTTTCCATGACTCCATTGTCCTCCCGGGAGACAGAACAGTCGTCAGTTATACATTGATGCTTGGCCGTGGTGCTGACTCACTAGCTTGCATGCGACTTGACGAGATAGTCAAGTTATGAGCCTATAGCCGAGAATGCCGTGTTATATATTGTATTCCGTGGTGTATTCCGTGGTGTATGCCGAGTTATGCCGAGATGTGTGCCGAGAGTGTGAGTCGTGATTTGAGCCTAGTGGATCAAGAATTCCTCTTGAACTTCTTTGGGCAAGTATTAGCTATATGCCGACCTTGAAGACAATAGAAGCATACACCCGCCTGACTAGCTCGCTTCAAAGCTCCGGGGTCATAGGTCCTTTCCAACGAGGCAGGATAATCAAGGGCTCTGGATCATCGCACCCAGATGGACATTCTCGCTTGTGGGGCCTGTGTGATTCAATTCGCCTACTGAGTGCGTCCTGCTCTGCAGATTTGACATGCGATCTTGGACTAGGAGGTTGTGACTCAGCTAGCACAAGTTCCTCAGCTTTCAGCAAGTTGGCGCACGCCGCAGCGCGTTGCCTCAGGTTTTCCAACTCTGCAAAGAGTGTTTTGAAGCGTGAGACTAGTAGGTATTCGTGTCGGACGTGAGCAATGAACTGCTTGAACGCAGTCTCGTCATTTTGGCCGTGCCAGTTTCTGAGGGCGGTGAATGCAAGGTCCTCGGTGAAGTTGATTGCGACTCGAATCTCGCTGAAATCCCCGCCAGTCTAAGACCGCTCGATGAACTTTTAATACGGAGATCCCAGTCTCAACCAATTCCTGGTACCTCTTAACAAAGTACTAGACGGGACTAATAAATATTTGTTCTTCCGGGAATCAAGCTAAGGTGTTGGTTTGGTGGCAGAGCGCCCTAGTCTCATCATTATGTCACAGGACGAATAGCCACACGTTCTGCTCAGCCACACCATGTCAGACGCAGTATGCGCGGCTTGCAGATGCGTCCAGGCGACACAGACCACAGTTACAATGTATATTGTCCCCAGCCGAATGTCTAGCCAACTTCATCCATTAAGCTTTGTACCTGTTGCTGTGACGTCATAGTGAGCCACGATACGCGCTCGAGCCACAAGCCTTGCTAAACCCCTCAAAGGCGCGCCGGCTCGGCTATACGAGGCAGTGATGTCAGGATTATTAATATTTAAAACAGAAGAAATGTCATTGCTATGGCACTCGTGTTAACTCATGCCCTATCACTGAACTGGACGAATGAATTGGCCATCCTTAGACGTTATCGAGTAAACCTAGCGATGATCTGTTGATCGGCTGCAGTAATGCTGAGGGTTAGTATGCGGTTAGTTGGCGTTAGCCGGGGCTGGTTAGTGAGAGGGAGAGACGGTTAATGCATTGATGGGGTGGCGGTGTAATTCCCTTGACGGAATCACCCGCGTTGGTTGTCGAGTGGAATTCTTGGTGAACCTAATCTTGCACCGGACGCATTTCTTTGCGTAGGTCGCTTGGAACATGTTGCAATTGGTGCAGTTCATAAACAGATTGGCTGGCGTGGACATTGTAGCGTGAAGGTGAATGTGAAGATGAGTGTCTGTGAGGTGCGGACGGGAGGCTTATATACTTGAAACGGCGCACTGACACATTGGCCGCGGTTTTCTCCGGACAGGTGACGTTGTTACTGTGTGTAAGTGCATTGGGCATTCGTGAGCATGTGACCGTTGACTTTTATGCAGGGTGCCGAAATGGGGCAGCTACAGCAATCTTATTCGGGTAGCTGCGTCGTCATATTCGGTTAGATGCATCACGATACAAACGACCTACGACATTGAAGCTGTAATCGAAGTTGGAAAATATATTAGTAGAGCTTAGCTATGCAACATGTTAGCGAATGTCGTTCTTATGCTTAGTCATGCAGTGCGAGGCAACCAAGGGTTAGAGTTAATAGCTCACAGTTGCTATACCCCAACAAGTAGCTGCGAGAGGCGATGAAGGCTTGATGATAACTCGCTTCGCTCGGCTGGTTATCGAAACCTCCACATCAACCAAGCCCAAGTCCCCAGCCTGTAGGCAACAATAATGCAAATCAACAGGCCAACCCACTCGCCTGTGTGGTTCTTTCCGTAGCCCAAGCTCTGCAGAACGGCCTCACCGGCGATTTCGCACTGGTCCTCCAGAGGCGACGACCACATGCACCGGCAGCCAGCACCGCAAGAGTACACGCGGTCGAGAAACTCGTTGAACATCATGCCCTGGAAGACGTATCGCTGGTAGTTGATCCAGTACATTGTCCAGTGCCAGAACGGGTTGAGGACATTGGCGGGCACCAGGAATCCGCCCACCGACATCCACAGACCGTTGGCGAACGCGGTCAGGGCCAAGGCAATGACAAACACCGGGGCCAGCGAGGAAATTAGCACGACCAGGGACTCTGCGGCCACCAAATCAAGGAACAGCCACATGACGTAGGTCCAGAAACCGGTCGCCGAGTGTCGGAAGTTCACCATGAAATAGGTGACGATGGAAAACATGAGACAGATGAAAAACAGGAAGGGGATT
The DNA here is from genome assembly GCA_003705745.3 of Blastobotrys muscicola. Lineage (NCBI taxonomy): Eukaryota > Fungi > Ascomycota > Dipodascomycetes > Dipodascales > Trichomonascaceae > Blastobotrys > Blastobotrys muscicola. The sequence goes on from PPJL03000017.1 coordinate 23,539, forward strand.
CCCACGATGGCGTTGGAAACCATGAACGCCGTTGGGCCGTACAGCCCGTTCTGTCTGTCTCGCTTGAAGGTGTTGAAGTCTTCCAGGTAAGATGGGATGTAAGCGACCGCCATGAAGGACATGAAGGCGCCGGAGAAGAAGATTGCGTTGATGAAAGGCTGGATGTGCTGCTGAGAAGCAGACAGTCGAAGCCAGACGGTGCCCATAAGCACAGCCAGGCCCATGTACATAACGATTCGCACGTAGTACGACAGCACGTCTCGTCGGGATTTGACAAACAACCGTCGCAGGAGAATAAACGTCTGGGTGAGCTCGCTGTTTTTTGGCTCCTTGTGTTCATGGTGGTCTTTGAGGGATGGGCTTTCCTTGGTAGACGAGGTCTCGGGTGCTGGAACTTCTCTCCATCGCTGGATCAGGTTTTGAACAACGTCCTCGTTTGTGCCGAATTCTGTATTGATAATGTCCAGAATGAACTCGGCGGGGTTGAGATAGGCCGGAATCGGGTGTCCCACAGACTCAAAGTATGTTGCCAGTTCAGAAACGGGGCCGGAGTAGATGGTCTGGCCTTCTGACAAGAAAATGGCCCGGTCAAACAGCTGCAAGGTGGTAGATGAAGGCTGGTGAATAGAGGCAATTACCACCATATTTTCCTCTTTGGCGACTTGTTTGATGGTCGACATGACCTCGTACGATGACTTTGAGTCCAGTCCAGACGTGGGCTCATCCAGGAACAGAATTTTCGGTTGAGTGACCAGTTGAGCAGCCACGGAAACACGTCTCTTCTGACCACCGCTGATTCCCTTCTGAATTGGCGTCCCCACAATCACATTGCTCTGTTTCTCCAGACCAAAGCACTTGATCAGATGATCTACCCTGTCTTTACGCTGCCTGACCCCACAAAGCTGCGCGGCAAAATCGATCGTCTCACGCACAGTAAGAGATCCAGTTAGCGCGTCTTCCTGTTCAACGTAGGCTGTGACTGATCTAATTTCACTGGCTGACAATCCATCAATGTCCACAGAGCCGGTCACGTGAAAGTTTTTGGTTGATCGATGCGCCAGGGCGTTCAGGAGAGTTGTTTTGCCCGAACCAGAGGGGCCAAGCAGTGCAATGACTTGGCCGCCTTCGACATGGCCAGAACTGTTGGTGAGGATTGTCTTGTCTTTGGCATTGACAGAGACATCCCATTTGACGTAGACCATAAGCGCTCCGTGGTATCAGAATCAGCCCGCTGTATCAATAGCTTTCCTAGGAGTAAGAGCGGTGAAGTTCGGCACCGTGGATCTGGGTAAGGAATGCGTAGATGGCCGGATGCAGCAATGCCTCACTAATAAGTAATGAGAAATTGTGCGTATGCCCGGTATTTAAGCTCTGCAGGGCTTGAAAACTTCTCAGGAGCTGCATCAACTCAACGGCTTGATCTCTCCGACCTCAACTCCTACTCGGAGTTGGGCGAGCGTACATCTCAGCATGCACGCGTCACGTGAAACGAGCCCACAAGCGATTGCAGCGAGGTCTGTGCCGGTAAGACGCCGAGTCGTTGGTATGTGTCGATTCTTGCATTTGCTGCCGTAATAGTCAATGATTACCCAATGATTTCGTCAGTCTTCTCTAGTGAAGATCGAAAGTTTAAGCTTCGAACTCCTGTGCGGCGTGAGCCCTAGCCCAGAATGCCGTTCGGAGTCTGGTTATTACCCGGCCGTACATCGCACGGCTGTCCACTTCATTTCACGGAGCCCTCAACGGCTCAAGAACTTTGCGTCTCACACACCTGGCAGTCAATTGACTTGACTCGGCTGCGCTAAGGTTCGTAATCTAGCACCTTACAATAGTTTGAACTGAAAAATGGTGGGTCACTCACTAGTATCGATTGACCACCCAGTCAATCGAGTGAAGGGCGCGCTTATCACTGGTGAGACGCGACGTTCGATACTGAATTCATGCGAACATTGTCCGGAAAGCTCGGCGGCATATCTTTGGCCCGCTCACGGCAACCCTAGCCCAAGTCGCCGATCCGGGGTTTGAACTTGCAGAGTTTTGACAGCTCAAGGAGAGAGTAAATTGGAAAAAAATGGAATGAACTGTGCTCTTTACTGTAAGCAAAATAACTCAGACATGTCTCACTTAGACACGCGTAATGCTTAGCACCGAGTGCCGGCGCTTGTCACCTCTTAACATTTGGTCCAGCATTTGCGTGCCCGAGGTTCCTGCGTACAAATCGGCCAAAGAAACGATGAGACAGCCCATCGCACAGCTGTAACAGTGGACACAAGAAACTCAGAGGCTGGCGTAATTAAAGACTTGAACTATATCGCAAAAGAGATAGCGCAAAAAAAAAAGCGGCCGAGTCACGTGACCCGGAGCTTAACAGGCTGTGCAAACTCCGGCTCGGGGTCTGAACCCCCACCTGCGTACAAAACATTAAAAAAGGAAGAGAATGCGTACATGAGTGCTGAGTCGCGAACTAAACGCCATCAGGTTGCGCGGGCGTGTCTAGCGTGTCGCAAGAGACATTCAAAATGTGATGGACAGCCAAAGTGCCGCACCTGCACCGCCGAGGGTCTGGACTGTGTGTATGTTCAGAGTAATAGAGGGGGACCTAGGTATCGGCGAGCCGGCAATATGACCGGTGTGGTCGGCGGCGGCGGCGGACATCAAGGCGGAGGTCATGGCGGGGTTATTAATCACGGCGTGAACAACGGGATTCCGAACACCAGTCCTCAAGTGAATGGCAATGGAGCATTAGTTCCGCTCACTTCTGCCGTTTTTGGTGTTGACCTGAATTTGCTTGGAAAGTATTTCAATTCGAGCACTCACAAGTGTCATCCATATTTACCTGGGGAACTGCTTTCAAATGTCACGGAATGCGCCGATTTGAACATGGCGTTGGCGCTAATATGCAACCCACCGGGCGATGTTGATCAACAGGCAGAACAGTTCAGCATTCTTCTTCACCGGTACCCTAACGACTTGATCAAGCTTCATTCTCTACTGATTGTCGTGGTTTACACGCATCTCAACGTTAGCCAAAAGTCCTTCACCTTCAGAAAACTCGCTGTTGATATCTGTCTCCAGAGCATGACCACCACGTCGGGGCTTTCGCTATTGAGCAGTTCGCGACTGAATTTGGATGCATCGAGCATATCCTACGTCCACGAGGCCGTCAAAATGCTGTATATGCTTGATGTGATGATTTCGGCGTCGAACGCCCAGGTGTCGCAGATGGCGCCGCTGCACAAGGTCGTGTCGTTCATGGGGAGACTTGACTATCTCACGCTGGTGAGCGACATTGTGGCGTACGCGAATAGCGGCGTGCGAAGCGAGACTAAGTTGTTGGGCCTGCGGACAAAGTCCGCAGTCCTGCAAGCGCAAATTCACGAGTCGCAGCTCATTGACAAGCTCGGACGCGTCAATGAGGAGCTCTTTTGGGCCTCAATGTGCACGCACTACGCGGCGATAATGCTCCATCTGCCTGCGTCGTCCTTGTCGCACCGCTCGCACATGTTTGTTCTGTCGTGCGCCAACCCCGACTCGTTCCAAATAGAAGAGGCCGATATCGACGACAACGGCCCCGCGACGATCATTGACGCCAGAAAATGCATAAACTCGGCCAACGCCATTGTCGAACTCGCATGCCAGGTCGGAATCAACAACGTTATCCATCGGACCCCGCTGTATCTCTGCGGAATAGCCGTTGCGACGCTCATACACATCAAGGCTTATTTTTGGATATCGACCGACGCGGCCATCAGCGCTGAGTCCGAACACGAGCTGGAGTGCATAAAAACAATGATACAGGTCGAGTGTAAGGTCCTGAATCTGCTCCAGGACAAATGGATAATAGCGCGGAGGTTCAACTCAAAGTTCTGCGAGGTGCTCAAGCGGCTGCCAGAGGTGTACCGCAGTATAGAAGCAAATTGCAAGCCGGATTTTGTGCCGAATTTTGACATCCAGGAGATTGGCTTGGATTTTTTGCATGAGCTGTTGGAGATGTGACCGACTCCGGACCGGAGCAAAGCGGAGGCGTCCGGCCTAGAGCGGTGTAGCTGGACGTTGAACTGTGGGCTTGTGATGCCCAATGACGAAAAATGACAACTCATGATTGGATAGAGGACACCTGATGGTAACGATAGAAGGACTGGTATAAAGCGGGCAGTCAACGGCGGCGAGAATAGAACAAACACCGACTTGGATCGCGGCGTTGGCTCCGATCCTGCAGTCAAGCCATTTGTGCCAACCCAAACACCCGCGTGGTGCTGAACTGTGTATATATGTAAAGATAGCAGTAACGATCAAACTTGAATCAAGCAATGTGGGTCCGGACGATCCCGACCAGTCACGGGGTCAACGTACAACACGCATCGACAGGGGCTGGGTATGGACTGCAGCTAGTTTTCCGACCGTCGGAAAATGTCGATGAGAATCACTGGAGGAAACCGAGCAGATGCGGTCAACGTCCAATCGAAACGCAGAAATCACGTGGGATACAACGCGATATTGATCAAGTGGTTACTTGGTGTTTACGAAAAGTTTCGCTACGGGGCTCAATCCTGTGAAACTCGGTTGTGACCGGTTGTGGTCGGCTGCCCACTTTTTTGACCGCGCGTTGATAAGGTCACCGACCGTAGAATTTGTTTCGAGAACTGACTGTAGAAATTTGGTGGCTCCTTGTGATGAGGTCCCATTACTGTCCGCCGAGTGAGACATCGCCACGTCAGGGATACGGTTGACATGCACAGAAGTGATCGGCGGGAACGCCGAAGATTGAAAAACGATACAGTAGACGGGATGTGGATCTGATATATCGGGCCGATAAATCATCAGCGACCGGTGCGTTTATTCGGCAACGAGTTAGAAAAGGTGCCAGCTCCGTGCCGGGATCTGAGCTACAGTCATGCTATTGATGTGGGGTCTTCGTTCGCGCGACGGGCCTCAATAGGAACTTCTTTGACGACCTAGACTGAGTTTCGTGGGGTATACGTCTTGCTAGCGCAACTCGGCATTGGGATTTCTGACATATTGGAAGTCCATGCTACATCATCTCTTAGTAGCTTGAACGTACCGTTTCATAATCTACTATTCATACCACCAGGTTACAACTCTGATAGCATTAGAAGTTTCTACAACTAGAACTAGACTAGGACATGAACGAGTTGCTCATCGACTCCTCGGTCACCCACCACAAACATCCCGCCAAGCCCTTGCAGAGAAGGACTTGCCGAACTTTCCAAAACTGGAGATCGGACCGTTCGCAGCGAGTCTGTTCGGTCAACTCCACGTTTAGGGTTAGGACTTCCGGATAAAAAGAACGCCGAACAGACACCGGACAGAGTTCACTCTTCTGTCGTCATAAGTGACGGAGCTCTAAGGATAAAAAGTTTGACTATAAGCTAAGGTTTATACAAGACGAAAGGCTAAGTATTAACTATTAAAACGCCAAGACTGGAGAAGTCACGTTATTAGTCAGCGCAAGGCTGAAATGATACCGGGCCGATTACGTGAATACGGTGCAAGGTCAAGGTATATATAGAGTTCAAGGAGACATTTTGGCCAACCATGGAGAGTACAGAGAGGAGTTATAAGGAGAAGGTTGACGAGGAGGGAAGCCAGGTGCCTGTGGCGGAGTTGGTGACCGAAGAACCAGCCAACAGCGAGATTAGCGCCGAGGAGGCTCGAGAAAAGTGGAATGAGCCCCGAAGAAATATTTTCAAGATTGTGGCCACGTTCTACGGGTTCATGGTGCTGGGCATGAGCGATGCTGCGTTAGGCGTATTGTTGCCGCGGGTGAGTCCTCCACGTCTGGTGTGATTTGACGCAAACCCAAGGTCGTGACTAACAAGATTGAAGCACACTACAACCTAAGCTACCTGGTGGTATCCATAGCCTTCCTGACCCCTTCTGTTGGATACCTGGTCGCGGCATTCTTTAACGACAAGATGCACCGGGTCTTGGGACGATGGGGTGTGGGTGTTATGGGAACCTGCTGTCAGATGGCCTGTTACATCATCTCCGTTACCGCCCCGCCGTTCCCGCTGTTTGTCGTCGGGTACGGTATCTGCGGTTTCGGCAACGGCTTGATCGATGCCGCATGGGTGTCGTGGTGTGGTAACCTCCAAAGGGCGAACGAAGTTTCCGGCGTGTTGCAGTCACTGTACGGCTTGGGTGGTCTACTGAGTCCCACCATCTTTGGAGTCATTCTCTCTGCGGGCAAGCAGTGGAACAAGTGCTACTTTTTGCTGATAGGGGCCAGCGCTGTGTCCATTGCTCTGAGTACAGCGGGCTTCTACGGCGATGGGCCTAGAAACTATAAAGAATTTGTGGCCAAGACCAACACTGACGGAAAGAACAGTCTTGTTGGAGTGGTGAAGAGCAAAGTGGTGTGGTTGACGGCCGTGACATTGTTCCTCTATGTCGGAGGAGAAGTCACTCTGGGAGGCTGGATCACAACGTTTATGAATGTTGTACGACACGGAGATTTGAACAAGATGAGCTATGTCACGACCGGTTTCTGGGCCGGAATCGCTGTGGGGCGGCTTGTGCTTGGATTTGTCACAGGGCACTACAAGCGAGAAGAGCTGTTCACTGCCGTCTACATGGGCTTCTCGTTGATGTTTCTACTGCTATTTTGGCTCATTCCAAGCCTGGTGGCGTCGGCTATCTTCGTCGGGTTCCTGGGCTTTTTTATTGGTCCAATCTTCCCCACAGTCACAGTGGTTGCCATCAAGAAACTGCCCGCGTGGTTGCATATAAGCGGTATCGGCTTCGCTGCGTCGATGAGCGGGGTGGGTGCTGCAGTCCTGCCGTTTGCCACCGGTGCAATGAGCGACCGGTTCGGCCCCAAGAGTCTGGCGCCTTTTGTTTTCGCACTGTACGTGGTGATGTTGGCAGTGTGGTTGGTTGTTCTGAAGTTTTTCTAAACAGACAGTTCAGCCGGTAATTTGCATATCCAATCTATTTATATAATATTTATCTAATGCATTTTCACAATCCTCACTAAAGTGGCTGAAATCTCAGTACAAAAAAACCCTGTGGTATGCACGCTCGACCGCTCGCTCCTCCGTAAGCAGACGCCTGTGTTCTTTGGCTTGCTCTAAGTTCATCCGTTTGCTCTTCTTTTGAACATAGTGATTGTAAACCGCGGGGTCGCAATAAAACCCCAGCGTCAGGGCGTCCTCCCAGCCCGGCTGCTGTGGTGGAACGCCACTGGTCGAGAAAACGTGTGTAGGTGCAGTTGGGTCAACAATGTAGATATATAGCATTTTCTGATGTCCAGGCTTTGTGGGGTCACCCAGTTCGAGCGGGTCAACACGGTACTCGTATTTGTTTGGAAACACCAACATTGTTCCCTCAGTGGTGTTGACCGAACCAATGTGCTTGATCAGCTCGTCATTGTCCTTGAGTCCAAACAGCAACTCCACTCCTGCAAAGTCACCGCGTGGGAAGTCTCCGTCAAAGTCGGCCAATGGCGCTCTGAATGAGACGCTCGGATCTCGGACGTTTTCACTATCGTAAAAGTATATCACAGTAGCCACAATCTGTTCCAGTCGGGTTCCTGACTCGTGGAAGGCCTCGCATGTGTATTTGGGGGTTTCTGGCGTCAATTCAATGTTCGCCATCTTTATTATAACTGACATTCCCTTGTGGCTGAGAAGGTCAAAGTTGTCACCTGGCTCTTCAAAGTCAATCTTCAACGGAGCAAGATATTCTTTTCTGATCTCCAATAACACCTCCGTAGCCGTATAGTCTTCGTTAATAGCTGCACCAAATTCGAAAAGCGGAGTAGTTCGCTCTTTGTAATCCTGAAAACGCCCCTCAGTAAACCATCTGTTTCTATTCATATCAATTCGCCTGTAAGGCACGGTTGCCCTGGCCAGACTTGCGTTGAGAGCAGGCAGCGCCGCTTCTATAATTCCGCCAATGTAACGGTATAGCATTCCATGATGCGCGGGATGCAAATTGTTGATGTGGTCCCAAAAACCGGGTGAAGCCTCAGTAAATGAGTACCAAGATGTAATCCACTGGTATCTCAGTTCATTGTAATGCACATTGTCGATGGCTATGATTTTGTTTGCCAAGTCGTATGTCCGAATGCCATGTTCCGCAGTAAGAGCTGCGGTAACTCCAGATATCATCGGGTAAAGCGAGGGGTCAAGCAAGTTGAGTACTTGGTCGGGGTACCAGTCGTCTAGTTCCAGTTCGAGAGCATCTTGTATGAAAAGCTCTTTGAGTTCAGGGTGAACGATATCCTTCACACTGACAAAAATGTCATGAACCATCGCTGGGTGAAAATCTCCTTTTGTCAGGTTGATGAGCTTCTCGTAGAATACTAGCTCCTCGAAAATGTACTTTACCAAAGTCTCTCTATCCTGGTCGTCTTCAAGCTGGTCACGCACGTCTCGCTCCCATTGAATGCGAATCTCAGGGTTATTATAGTCGATCCACCAATTGGGTCTGCTCCGAATGGCATTGCTGAGCTCCACAATCTTCCATTCCTTCAAGGGCCTAGCGCGGTCCCAGAGTCTAATGTCACGGCCATAGCGGGCTGGTTGGTCCGCAAGGTATTCCAGTTGTGCACACAACGACTGCGCTGTATTGAGATGAACCTCGCTATAGTCACACAGATTCCACGATTTCCAATTTCCAATTACATGAGATGGGCTGGTATCTACCAATGGGCGAACAGGACAATCCCGTACTGGCAGGTACGTTTTCATTACTGAAGTGAGATTTGAGAGCGCGTATAAGCGCGTCTCAGGGGCCGCACGACTTGAAATTAATTTCGCGCCGAGGTCATCCAGCGCATAGGCCGGAATCTCCTCTGGTCTTCGAACCGGGACCTAAGCGGGGAATTTATGCTTTTCGAACCCCCAGAAGCTCATCTGTCCCCAATATCCCTCCCTGGACTGGGACCTGATGGAACGTGCGTGATGAATTGCTACCTGGTCGTCTGGAACTAGAGCACCAAACGTCAAGTACCGGCGCCACACCTTTGCAGTTCCCGTGAGCATTGCGCCACACAAACTTCATAGCATCAGCACTCATTGACTTGACGATAAAGAGAGCCTATTTTTAGGCACTCTGGTGATGTAAGTTCTGTGCACGGGTAACGCGCGCTATACAAAGTAAACAATATCTAAACACTGTCCGCCACTTCTCCGCCGTTACCAAGGGTAGAGACGATTGAAGAGGCCGAGAACAGCCCACAGTGAGAGTGCTTACTGCATAGCTTGATGCTACTGATGGCCAGATCTGCTGGACCCTGGAAGATCGTCCCACACCTTCCCAATTTGAATAATTTCATCATCCGATCGCCGTTGCGGATCTAATCTTAGATCTTTATGTCTCTCGTGAATGTTCTATTTTAAGATTCAATTTTACGGTGTGCCTAGCTTTGCAACGTCAAGTCATGCGCGTACAGCCGTCAACATGTAAACATTCATATGAATATTTCACCGTGTTTTTTCACCGTGTTACCGGTATGACAAAAAAAATTCTTAACCCCGGTCATCTCCATGGCAGCAAAACATCCCAGGCAAGTGTCACGTGAATTACGTCACTCCCAACAAGGAAATGTCTCTCTCGGCTACCGGTTTGTTCAATGTCTTAGCTGCATGTGGCAGCATGTCGAGGGTTCACGCCGTGCGTTGTGCCAAAAATAGCCCCACATAACTCATCTGCCATTTGCGGCGCCGGCGCGCCGCCTATAAAAGGTTTGTGTCTCGCACTTTTTCTTCAACGTTCGTTCCTGTATACTAGAATACAACAGACCTTCGTTGCATACATCGCATACAAATAGAACCGCATACACTCCACAATGCTGTTTGTCACACTCGCTACTCTCGTTGCCGCCGTCAACGCTGGCGCTATCCAGGGATTCAACTACGGCTCCACCAACTCGGACGGCAAGGCCTACTCTCAGCAGGACTACGAAAACCTTTTCAAGGCCGCCAAGAACCTGCCCAACGCCTCGGGCTTCACCTCCGCTCGACTGTACACAACTATCCAGGGCGGTACTACCAACAGCCCAATTGAAGCCATCCCTGCCGCCATCAACCAGGGCACCACCCTCCTCCTCGGTCTGTGGGCTTCCTCCGGTTCCGAGACTATCAACAATGAAATTGCCGCTCTGACCTCCGCCATCAACCAGTACGGCTCCAAGTTCACCGACCTCGTTGTTGGTATCTCTGTCGGCTCTGAGGACCTGTACCGAGACTCGGACATTGGTCAGAAGAACAAGGCCGGTGTTGGTGCCTCTCCAGACACCATTGTCAGCTACGTTAAGCAATTGAGGTCTGCTCTGGCCAACACTGCCCTCAGCAGCACCCCGGTTGGTCACGTCGACACTTGGACCGCCTGGGTCAACGGCACCTCTTCTGAAGTTGTCGACAACCTAGACTGGCTCGGAACTGACGCATACCCATACTTCCAGAACACTATGGACAACGACATTTCTGACGGCGCATCTCTGTTTAAGCAGGCCCTCGACAACACAAACGGCGCTGCCAAGGGCAAGCCAGTCTGGGTCACCGAGACTGGCTGGCCTGTGTCTGGCCCAGACTCCAACAAGGCTCAGGCAAACACTCAGAACGCCCAGACCTATTGGGACCAGGTGGGCTGCAATGAACTCTTTGGCCAAGTCAACACTTGGTGGTACACCTTGCAGGACGCCACTGCCGACAACACGCCTTCGCCCTCTTTTGGCATTCTCGGCGCTGACTTGAACAGCGCGCCACTCTTTGACCTGTCATGCAAGGCGTCAGTTTCCTCAGCGTCTGCATCCGCCTCCTCTGCGGCGTCTAGTGCGGCTTCTTCTGCTGGCTCTTCTGCAGTGCAGTCCACCGCGGCTTCTTCGGCCCACACTTCCGGCGGCTCGTCTCCCTCCCAGTCCGTCACTGTCATTGCTGACCCGTCGTCTGCTTTCCCACACCCATCTGGAACTAGTGTCTCTGTGATTGCCGACCCCTCTTCGGCCTTCCCACTCCAGACTTCTGCCACCGTCAGCCACAATGGAAACGGTACTGCCGCCCCACACTCTGCCACTCAGGCGCCGTCCGCTGGAGTCTCTGTGAAGCCTTCCGGCGACGCTGTCTCTATTGGCGCTTCCGTTCCAGCGCTGATGGTGGCTGCTGCTGCCCTGCTTTTCTAAACGAACAACCAAAGCCGGGAGTGTGCTCTCGACGACTTGGATGCTAGACGTGCCAGACGCACTGTATAGACTGCATGATTATTTATAAAATAATTTATTGGATACCTAAATGCCTTCGCAAAAATCGTAAATGACCTCATCACTCTAATCCATATTTAACGCTGAAAGAGCGCTCGACTATCTCCTCCTCAGCTCAGAAATATACTTTGCGTCAACACACTTGACGTCTTCCTTGGTTGTTCTCCAAGTCCTGACCCTGCTCATGTCATCTTGATCGTGGTTCAACGAAACGGGCCCCCAGGTTGGGGTGTAGCAAATCTCATTCCAGGCGCACTGTCTGTCGCACTGGTAAAAGTTTGGCCAGTTGAAAAGATCCAATAACTCAATCAGGTGCTGATGCTTCTTCTTGACCTGTGCAGCCAGGCTGTGCTGGGGCTTCATGTCGTGAACATACACGTCATTCAAAATGTCCCGTGAAAACTCGTACAGGTGGTTAATCTCTCGAAAGGTTGCCTGGGCAATCTTGACGATGGCCGAGGCGATGAGGACGTCAGAGTGCTGCAGCGGGTGCGTGGGGTAAGCGTACTCGTAGACAAACGCGGTCTCAGCGTCGTTGAACCTGTCGTGCTCGGCCAGCGCGAAACTCTCAAATCGTCGCACAGTATGTAGAGTAAACAGCGAGATGTTTCGGGCCAGGTCTTCAATCCTCTCATCAAACTCGCCCTCCAGTTGAAACCGGTTGAAGGTCTCGTTCAAGCTCATAAAGACTGGAGCGAACTTGTCGGCGAACCGGTCAGTCAGTTTCTGCCAGTTGGTTCCGGCGGACGCGTCAATGCCACCCTGCAAGAAGTGCTCCAAGTCGCTGAAGACGTCCTGCTGAACGGACTCTGGGGCATCAAAGAACCGTCGCTTGAACGGGTCTGGGTTGATGTAGGTTCTGTTGATAGGGGTGGCGAATCCACGGAAGTCAATGTTGATTCTAGGGTCTGGTCGGTCAAGCAGCTTGGCCGACTGGAAGTGTTCAAAGAGGTTCTCTGCAGATAACAGGTTGATCATGGATTGTCGCTGCTTCTGGCTCTCGCTGTCTCCCTGTTCATCGAATCCCAGCATGCCGTAGTAGTCGGCGATGGTGACATTGTTTACCATCTCAATCTTTGGACCGTCCATCTCGCAGATAATCACCTCAATGCCGACCTCCAGTCTCACGATGCCATCGATGCCCAACGGCCTGCCCCACTCGCAGCACTTCTGGGCCAACAACACCTCAATACTGTAGATGCTTTCGTCCTTGTCGGGGTAGCCAGCCATGACGAATTGCGTGTCGTACTCTCCAGAGTGGAACTTGGAGGCACTGGCGCCATCAACGTAGACCAATTTCAAGTCGTCCTTAGCCCTGAACGTGTACAGAGACCGGTGAAGCTCAACACCATCCCATCGCTTGCCGCCCCTGTCGCCAAACTGGTACGAAAACTCGCTGTCCATGGCGATCCAATCCGGGTTTGGCGGATAAGTACCCCACACATTGGAGTGATAGAGAAGGGTGCCGGCAGGGATCTCTGCAGGGAAAATGGACACGCCAATTGGGTGCAAGTCACTGTGTTTCTGTCTCAACGCGTTGTTCACGGCATTGAACACGCTGCTGGCATTCTGGACCGTGATAACAGGCATGTCCCTGATATATTCAAACCTATCAAAGCCATGTCCCTCACACTCAGCAAAGTCAGTAATTCCAACAGTGAATATGAAAGCCCGGTAAAGCAATCCACACGTGATCAACAGAGCCGCCAGGGCCCATTTGTTTATCACCATCGTAGTCAGGGTCGTGGTGTTGTGGGAAGTGGGTGGTGCCGTTCATCAGATAACTCCTATTTGGGAATCGGAGTGCGACCGGCCCGCCGTGTGGATACGTTCGCGCGAAACGTGCAGATTGATAAGATTGGACAAATTAGAATTTTCGCTAAAATTATCATTATAAGGTCATCTTTGTTCGGTATAGACAAACGCAACGGTAACGATAACGGTAATGGCATCGACCATGTTCCGATCATGTGACCTCCGATGACCGGGAAATCATATATACCGCGCGACAGCCCGTCGAGGTGGGTTTGTATCAATAACGGCGCCAGTTCGTATAGCTGCATGCGTTGGAGTATCTTCGCAGATGTCGTGATCCTTCTCAACGGGGTAGATCATACATGTTGTTCCAATCACGTGCTTAACTTACCCCCTCTGGCACATCAAAGACCAAAGCCTCCAGTTCTGTAGAAGCGAGAGCGTGTAACCCTATGAAATCATAATTGTCCACTGTCCGCACGACCCCTGCCAGGTCATAAATAGACCTCTCCAGCGGTTCAGAATGCGCGCTGAGAAAATGTAGAGCCAGCACCTTGAGGTTTGGAAACTTTCTGACAAATGCTTCCAGAATATCAAAGTGAACTGAGAGGCCCATGAGATGGCTTCTAATCAGCAAAATCTGGACCTGGTTGTGGCGATCAGCTTTGATTGTCGAGAAAGCTTTGTGAAGCCTGGCAGGTTCTCGAATGCTGGTCATATCAATGCCATCGAGATCAATGGCTAGAAGCTTCACTCCGCCGCCAATACGAATCCCTTTGGACAGCGGGTATGGCCAGGGAATTTTGATGGTCAGAGCGGTGAGGGTCTTTGGAAAATATCGGCAAAGCAACTTTGACACGTTTTTATGGCGCCGTTTAATGCCGATAGTCAGATCCAGCCGCCAAATCTTCTCTCCAAATCCTTTCTGGCCCATGTACTGGAACAGTCTTCCAAAGTTGTCGTTTTCCCTTGCATACCGAGGTAAGTCATACCTAATGCTTTCAATCTTTCTCAAGATTTCATCCCACCTGCCGGAAGTTAACTCACTGGTGACCGAACTACCACGTAGACCGTTTATCACTGAATTGAACGGCTCAACCGGCCTGAGCTTCTTGTAGCACATGTCCATATCTTTCCCCCTCATAACCACATGATTGTTATCAATTTGAAACCACAGAAGCTTCTCGGAGTAGCCGTAGAACAAAGTGCACGTAGCCCGGGCTTTGAGCACTTCGCTCAAGTCCATATACCCCAGAACCTGCTCCCAGACTTCAACAGGCAGTATGTGTTCCGCCGGCCGCGAGTTGGGGAACCTCAGCTGTGCTATCTGTGCCCTGAGTGACTCAATCTCTCGGTACAGTTCATCGCGAGATTTCTTGTCATAAGCGCACACGTCCAGGCGCTGAACACCCATTGTAATTTTCTCCACTTCACAGGACATCAAGGCGGTGTAACGATAATGCACCCTGACGGTTCGGGAGGTGGTTCCCGGTCACCTACCGCACCACTCGTTTCGCCGAAGATGAGACCCCACTTTGACTCTAAACATGGGGGGTATCCATTGCGGCTATCTCATTGCGCACATCGGCGGTTATTCGAGTCAACCACATAGCGCGGCAATTCAGCGGCTATCTATGAGTCAGACCCTGACGATAACTATAAATATTGCATGATCCCCCATGTCTCTTACGCAATGACTTTAACTGACTCCATTGATAGGACTGTTTCGGGCGAGAAGGCTTCTCAGCCAGAGCAGATTGTTCTCGAAGGCCGATATGTCACGCTCAAGCCAATGACAGTCGAACATGCTCCAGAGTTGTATGAGCAGGTCGGTGTACATGATACACTATGGAGCTACATGTTGGATGGCCCATTTGAAAACGTGGAAGACTTCACAAAGAACGTTGAAGGCTTCGTGAACCTGAAGGATCCGGTGTTTTACACGGTGTTTGAAAACGCTACGGGTAAGATTGTGGGCCGGGTTTCGTTTCTGAGAATCGACGTGATACACCGAACCATTGAAATTGGTCATCTCATGTTTTCACCAAAAGTTCAGCGAACGCAACTGTCTACAGAAGCATGCTATTTATTGATCGAATATGCATTCAGAATAGGATACAGGCGAGTCGAGTGGAAGTGCAACAACCTAAACAAGGCCTCAAGGAATGCTGCATTGAGGCTTGGATTTCAGTTTGAAGGTCTCTTTCGACAACATTTTATTGTCAAGGGAAAGAACAGAGATACAGCGTGGTTTTCTGTGCTGGATACGGAATGGGCTGAAGTCAAGAGAGCATTGAATTCTTGGCTAGCGGAGGACAATTTCAACAATGGCGTGCAGCTCAAGCGATTACAAGAGTTTCAAACTACCACTTAGTATGCTCATCGTTGAAAATCAGATGGGGCTTTCTCTCTGCAAGATCGAGGATGGTCTTTGCAAATTCTGAATTGGCCCACGCGAACCATGGTCTTGTAAAGGTATAGTAGACCTCCGGCAGATCAACTCGGACAGTCTCGTGCATCAGACCCAGCCCGTTTGTAGATTTCTTGACGATCTCCAGTTCTCTCAAAATCTCTGTGTCGTTGTCTGTAGTTCTTATCTGGAGTAGGTGGCTCATGGGCCAGGCGTTCAGCACGCCCACGTGAGGGCCTCCAATTCCGTCAAAGAACGGCCCCGTCAAAAAGTATGGGTTGCCTCGTTTGGACAGAATCATTCTTCGCGTGTTTTGGTACACCTCATTGGCCACCTTCAAAAAGCCGATATCGGGAAGCGACAACAATGACGGGACGTTGGCGTCATCTAGAATTGACCTTCCCTCGTACCCATCCACTTCATAGGCAAACACTTTACCAAATTCTCTGTGCTCGAACGTCCCGTGCTCCCACACTGCAGCCTCAACTCGCTTACCCAGCTTCTCTAGATTATGTGCAAGCGCATCGTCAATGCCAGAGACCAGCTTGGCAGCTCGCTGCAGCTCTACCGAGACCATTGCGTTTGCGGGGATCAGAAACTGAAAGATAGTAGCGTCGTCCGAGGGCCGGAAAGCAGACCGGATCAGCCCTGTGCCGCCGTTAACAGGGTGACCAGCACCGCCTAGCACCAGCGTCTCAGAGCCACTGTTTGTGTCTCGCGAGAAAGTGTAAAGGGGCCTCAGCGCGTTGCCGTGCTTGTCGAAAGATGGCATAGACTGGTCCAGCAGTACGTCATACAGCAGCCTCGCAGCATTCAGCCATGCGTCGTCAATAAAAGATTTGTCATTCGACTCAGCAAAATAGTCGTTGCTCAAGCCAAAGAATGACGCAATGCTGTCAAGCTCGTACTTGCACTCAAAGACCTGGTATGGGTCAATCGGAGGGTACACTCTGTCGTCGTGAGAATGCTCTGGTGGGACCTTACTTCCCAATGGGGGCTGAAAAGCGTTACAATAAGGTGAAGCAGTCATATAATCCACTTGGACATTAATTGCTCCACGAATAAGATCGTTCAGCTTAGAGTCCTGGGTAACAAACCTCTGGTACACACTCAGCTGCCGGTGTGAGTCTCGAATCCACTCGGCGTTAATATCCCCAGTAACAACAAACGTTTTGGGATGGTCTCCACTCTTATGCCATCTGATAGTTGTATCCAAAGTGTTTGGAAAACAGTTCTCAAATAACCTGGCCATATCTGGTTCTAATCGTTCCTTAAAGTCTTCAATGACAGACTCAATCACAGAGGAGTTGAAAGTTCGGCACTTCTCAAGGGGCCTCTGGAACGGCAGCTTCAGCGGGCCCTCACTGAAAGGTCTGTGCTTGATCTGAGCATAGTCTGTATAAGACGGGCACTGCTCCCGTTCGTGTATCGGATTCTCCGGCCGCTTTGGCTGCGGTTTGTGGTCAGGCCTGGTGTGAGGCGTCTCTGTCTGATACCAGGCCCTGTATAAATAAATGGCAATAACAGCAAGCACTGCCAGCACTACTCGCCGTCCCGCTGTCTCTCTCATCTCTAGTGTAACAGTTAACGTAGAGTATGAGCCGCATAGCGGGGTTGCAGTGTGGTCACCCACCATCTGACGAGTTGCGCAGATCACTTCTCATCTTTGCTAGAGAAGATTTGACCAGCGGCAAATTCGCGAATCTCGAACAGGCGGTTTGTCCACGATTTCAACGCAAAAGAGAATGTTTCAATGGAAAGTATGGCGTAATCCTCAAGTCTGAGAAGCAGAAGTGGTTGACAGACTACACCATCACTGTGAGTGCTAATTAGCTAAAGACATAATGGCTTCAAAAAGGCAAAATTTCGAGGTACTGATCCAGAATCCATCGAAAAAGTCACTGTAGTTGCTGCGGGAAACCTGGAAGAAAAAACCTTGTCCAGGCTCTGTTTTTGGCCAAGAATGGATTCTTACCATCCCAGGATTCGTTCTCTCGAGATCTTTTTAACGCAGATCCTATGTCAAAGGTGAGTTCAGAAACAATCTTGTCCTCGCCACTCATTGGAGCGTGAAGCATCAAGATTACGCGTCCGCGAGTGTCATGTCTCTACCCGGGCCTCTATCTATACCTTGATCTATCATGATCACCCCAGACTCTGGAAGCTAGTTTTGACGCATTGAGGGGTCTGCATGGTCATCGCGATGTGCTCAACAAAATTATATTCAATCATCGATAACGACATAAGAAGACTCGCCCAACATTTTGCAGAGGTCTTCTGCATTGTAGAATTTTCTGGCAATCTTATCCTGTGAGTCTTTGACAATAAAGGTCAACGCAATCCAGACTTCGAGGATATCATCACAGATCACGTCAACGGGAATATCTTCGCTGGGCACTGGACTGATTCCCCTGACTGTCACGAAGGTATCCCCGTAGACTATAAGGCCCTTCCAGGCTGCCATCGCCCCATCAATATTGGGCACCGGTATTCTGAATTTATCACATAATTGCAATTTAATGCAACAGCGGCTTTTGGGCACTTTTAATTTGCAGAGACCGTCTGCTATTGTTGGAGCCAAAAGTTCCATTTTCGGCCCAAGTTGCCTGAGCCAAATCCATGATGATTGTTTCAAAGTAAGCTGAACTTCCTCCTTCTCAAACGTCAGAGTAGCGTCAGAAAACCGCAGACTAAAAGTAGGGAAGTATTCCGGACGAGTACAGCACGCACAAAGCCGCTGCATCTGTACTTTGGCAGAATAGAATGTCGACTCAACGTCCCAGAATAACGGACAATTAGGAATATCATCGTCTGAGATGTCTTCCTCCCATTCCGATGTACAGTGTCCAACTCGCTGATATCTCGTCAGGTCAATTACTTCTGGTTCAGGGCTGGCAGTGGTCTCGTAAACAGCTGACTGGCCAATTGGACTCTTGTCTGGAGTCGGTATATCTGGCGTCATTGTGACCGGCGCCCGGCTTCTCTGTGTGCACCCATCACTAGCGGAAGTCTGAACCCTCTTCCTAGGAGTGTGCTCAGGGGTAAGCCCGCGATAATCCATTGGCTACATCAGTTAATGATTCTGTTGTGGATTGAGCAATCGTCACTGATTTGGTTATCGCTTGAGACAACTGGGTTAGGGCTTAAGATACTTTCCACCGTTGATATCGATCGATCAATTTGATCGATGGCCAAGCAAGTGGACTCAAGTACTTGGACTTGGTATCTGATTGAGCTATTGATATATACTAGAACTATGCGTGTGGATGAAATTCAGGCACCGAGGCTAACCGTATTTGGCGTGAGGCTGACAGCTAATTAACTGTTAAGGTATAGCGCGGCGGCTAGTTTGATGTCAATCCAACCCAGAAGCGAATTCATTGTGATGGCGTCAAACAAGAGAAAATAGCGAGAAGGAGGACTGAGATCTGACGATGAATCACAGAGGAAAGATGGAACCGGCTTCGAGTCTAACGCCAGCTCCAGCGCTAGCGCTGGCGCTAAAGATGGAAAGCAGGCCTCGAAAAGAACTAGACAGAGAAGTCCAGAGAAGCAAGACGAGGCGATGGACAGGCTGAATCCAGATAAAGTGAGAGACGGCTCCCAGGAGGACGAACAGGAAGAGGACTTGGAAAGTTTGAACCTCAGCCTTGTGCGATTACACCAGAGTCATGCAGAGATGGTGGAGAAAGCAAGACAGGCTAATGCCGAATTGCACGAGTGCGACAAGGAAATCCTAAACTTGCGGGATAAGATCGCGATGAAGCTCAAAGAAGAAGCCAAGATGTATATATCGTATGATGCAAAGCACTTATATTACTGTGCGATTGAAATAATCCAAATCACTTATATATGGCATTGCTCACCCAGATCGAGTGGGAGCAACTCCTCAAGCGAGCTGAACGTGACAAGGTGCAGTACACAGCTGATCGATGAAATTTGCTCCTGGCGAAATTGGCTCTGTTACTCGATGAATTGTGATGACTGCATCACCATAAACATGTCGCTTCCAAGAGTTTAGCGCCTCGTAGACGTCATTGACCTTGAAGGTTCCATTTGCTGATAACACAGTAAAAGCAAACTGCTCAAAATCGCAGGGAAGCATTGCCCGGACGAAAACCATGGACCCCGCCTGGTGAACTTTGACTTTCTCGAGACCCGGTAGGTTGCGAGCCAGTGTGTCCTTGTTCGATGCTCAGCATCACGTGGTCTTTAGCGTAATCCTCATCTTCTCTCCAGAATTCAACATTGACATTCCGTATGGGAAAATATGGCGTCCTGCTCTCGTCGGGGTATTCAAATAAGCCTGCTCGATCCAGATTTTCTCACCGTTGTCCAACTTTGGGCTTTTGAATCTACGGCCAAACTCGATACGAGCAGGCTTCTTCTTTCGGCTAAAATATGACTGAGTCAATGGCACGTCCAGCCATCCACGCTGTTGAAAGTTGATAATATTTGATCGAGAGTGCTCAAAGTACTCCGAGTCCTGGTCTGGTTTTCCCCAAAACCTTTGCTTCCAGGTGTTGTCCACGCCAATTCTTTTGCGGGCCCTCTTCAAAGCAAAGCCATAATCGCTGGTCAGCTTGGTAAACGTCGACGTCATGAGCTAGCTAGTGGCATCATGTCGCATCGAGTCTCTTTTAAGAAGAAAACTGCTAGGAGCAAAATTAACAACTCAACCATCAAAAATGCGCCGCCTGATCGACGCCTCGAGCGCGCTTCTCGAGACGTCATGTCCCACTCTTTTCAGAAATCGTGGAGTATCCAATTCGTGACCCACTAATCAACGCAAGTTCCCGGCCCTCACAGTGATCATGAGTCACAGGCGGCATGCATTGTTAAACACTAATTCGAATACCTCCAACACATGCCTATCTCTTTCGGATGCCACAATGAGACCTATTCGAGCACCGGTATAATCTCGATCTCAAAGCACGTGGAAAATATATGGGGCATATTAAGGGGTTGATCATTGTGACGAACGAATGGGGAATGGGGCCATACATGGAGCTCAAACATGACATGCATGAACATTTTGGGACCACACAATGATGGCGACAATTTCTGGAAATTAGCCACAAACCTCATATTCGAGAATTCCAAATATAAAAGAGTGAAGGTTATCAAGTCATTCACTAAAGCACCTCAATGCAGTCCTCTATCATCTCTTCCAACTCCACCACCGAGAACCTCAAGAAGGCCACTACCGCAAGGGGTGGAGGTGAGTACTAACATAAGGAACAGCCAGCTCCGAGAGTACAAAGCTAACCTAGACGGTGTCACCCGATCTTGTGTCATTTGCTAGACAGGCGCTTCATATTGACAATTAACTTAACCAAACTGCTTCGTGCTTTTGAAGACTCAAAATTGTGATTCTCCATGACTACACAGTACCTCTGCACCACGTCAATCTACGATGGAAGTGGGTAACCACTAGCTCACTCCCGAAAACTGTTGATGTCCCAAAGACTCCAACACGACTGAAAGTAGGTAACCAGATTGTGTGCCTCGCGCCGGGCGTAGAATAGTCGCATGAGAATAGTCGACAGCTAGGCAATCAGGAACTGGCTAGTCTGTTGAGATCTGGTGGCCTTTGCACTGCTTAAGAAACTGTCCTATTTTCAACCATTTTGAATACAGCTCACGTTAGAAACTCAGATTATGTCAGTAGCAATCAAATTCCCCCTGTCTACGGCCATATCTTCAAGAAAGCACGATTCCCCGTCCGATCAATCATAGTTAAACTTGAGAGAGCCTTGCCCAGTACTACAGCGGGAGACCATGTGGGAACAGGAGGTGCCGTAGGCTTTTTGCTTGGGCCGTATGGCTTACTTACATTAAATCTTCGACTATTGCTACATTATATACCCATTTCATGGTAAGCATCTTAATGCATCTGATCGCCGTTGAATTTTGCACGGCTGAGCGTGCATTCAATTGAACCCGATCCAACGTTCGCGTCGTGCGTCAAGACTTCAACACATGGGCGAGAAGGGCGGGAAGTCAGCCAATACAGCACACAGTCTACGACAAGGGAAGAGCATCAGCCCCTTCAACTTACTTGTCATTGCTGTGCTGTGGGGACTGGCTTTCCCCTGGCTTGTTGGTCTACTACGGGAGCACTGGCGAGTCCTATTCGTTGAGAGGCCACTGGAAAACTCAATCTCGATTCAACAGCCGCTGAACACAGCGCTGCTAGAATTGCTGGGCCGGTTCCATACAGTCTGGTTCACGAACGGGTTTTTCATTGTCCTGGTAATGATTTTCAAGCAATTTGGCACCATTGCGTTAAGACGATTGATTGGAGTAAAGCAGGAAGAGGTTGTAAGGCCGGCGACTTGATGTCTACTTTGGAATACTTTGGCCTCACAAGCAGCGTTTCCACGCTACTCAAGACCTTTCGAAATTACGTCGTGTCGTTCTCGCTCAGAAAAGCTGGCCTGTTTTGCATCGAGTATGAGCTTGGTAGGGCGTTTGTGAGAGGCTCGCTCCAGTCAATGCAGATGCCTGTCTATGATGCGATAAATCAGATTAGGCTGCTGGGCCGTCGGCTCAATAGAATTCTGGGATTTGTATTGAGCTCGGTGGTGCTACCACTATACTGCGGTATCTTGATACGCCTGCCTTTCACGCCTCACAAAGGATTAGAATTGGACCTGATGCGCGATTGTCTCTATGGGCCAGGATTCTTCTTTACATTTTTGGTGGGACTTTTTATCGACCAGTGCTACGGGAACCTGAGACCTGGCGTCTTTTATTTCCTGGAGAATAGACCCGAGCACCTAGGCAAGTCATTGAAACAGCTAGGCTACCTGGCGGGGACCTACACTGTGCTGGCTTGCTTGGGCACTGAACAAATCACTGCCGTTTACATTGCAATTGTCTTCTTTGTGATGCAGGCTGACGTCATGGAAACCATCTGGAGGGCGTATTTCAGGCATCTATGAGGCACTAAGGCTATCGTCTTTTATGCTCAACAAATCGGACACGGACGAGGAGGCGCCAGGCGGCACATATGTGCTCGCCCCCAATTCATCTCCACCAAAGATCGAGCCGGACTTCACTGCAGTCCCCAGAGAAATGAAATCCGACGATTCTCATCATAGTGTTTGCGGTTTTGATACTGGTCGCGCTGGCCATCCCATTGATTCTTAGCCGTGATTTTGTCGAACCTCTTATACCGGGCGGTACTGATATCCCTACCATAATCCCAATATTCCTGATAGCAGGATACCAGGAGCTGACCCGCAGGCAGCAAAATGCCCTGAACTAATTAGCCGACCAGCGTACATTCACAATGGCATCTCATCAATACAATTCTCAATGTACCCTACATGAGTCCCGGGCAGTTGAAAATCCAACAACTCGTGACGGGCCAAACCGGAGTAGTTGGTATCACTCCTCTTGCCGACGCAGAAACAACTTGAAACCTTCTAACTCCTCGCATCGAATTGATGTCGTAGCTCTTTCCTATTTCTCCGTTTAACTTGTGTTAAATCTCACGTCATCGCCCGCTAATTCCTGGCGACAACACATTGGGTATCGCGTGTGACGTAAGTGGGACCGCGCAGACAACGTTGACCTGACTTGCGCGAACCTCAAACACAGCCGACATGACAAACGAGGGAGCGTCACCGCAAGAGCAGCTGGTTGAAGCTGTGCGACGAAACAACACCGAGCTGCTCGAGGAGGTTCTGGCTGGTGCGCGTGGGCAGGGCCCGGCAGTTGTGGCGAAGCTGATTAACTCGGCTAGGGATCCTATTGGCAACGCCGTTTTGCATATAGGGGCGTTGAACGGTTCTTGTGAGTATAAACACCAGGAGGCACGAGCAAGGCGAGTGCTGTGACCCGTCTTTGTGTGGAAATCTAGTTCTGGTGTATAAACCCTGGTGACGCTGGTTTGTCGGTTTCGTGATGGTAAAGTGGATCAGGCTCGGTCCGACATCCGGATCTCGCCGGTATCTGTTCACCATGTTGAGCTGACTGGGGGTATTTGTGACGAGTTTGTGATCTGACCGATCGTATTGGTGGATCATGTTGATCAAGCAGCGGCGAGAAGAGATTCGGAAACTGTGTGATGGTTATGAGAGATCAGTTCTATGAATAGATTTCGAGCAATGTCCACGATTTCCGGCACTCGGTTGCACTCGCTCTACGGCTCAAGTACTAACCAGACGAAACCCTCGACATCATTCTGGACCAAGAAGGAGTCGAGGTCGACCCCATTAACCGCATTGAAGGAGACTCTCCACTCCACTCCGTTGTCAGATACGCATATCATGAACCCGAACACGGTGCCTACATGGTCGAAATGCTCATAGATGCGGGTTGTGACCCGCGGATACGAAATAAGAACAAACAAAGACCAATTGATCTCGCGCCGGACTCAAATCCAGATTTGATCGGTATTTTAAGGGCAGCAGAATATGCATTGTTTTTTGTTCCACAGCAGCAGGAGGTTGAAGATAGCGAAGCCAGTGATGATGAATAGCCCGCTCGAGCCTGGCACGATACACTTTGTCTCCATTCTGGCGCAAGTACCTCAATGTTATGATTTGCACTGATTTCCATATCGTAGCTACATGTCATAAATGGACTAAGCCCGTCTACCCCTCATCAAAGCACCCACGACCGCAGCCCCGACGGCAACCACGCCTCCCAAAATAGCAATACCAACCAGTCCCTCACGTGACAGCTTATCTTCAATAGACTGTCTCAAATGCAGCGCCTGTCTGTTATCAGGCTCAATGTCCAGCAAAATATCGCAGTATTTTCGGGCATTAGTGTAATCTCCAACCTTGTAACTTCCCACAGAAAGATAATACAGGCACTCACGTCTCCGCGCTGGAGCATCTTTGAAGACCTGAGTTAATAGTCGAACACCTTCCTGTTGTTCTGGAGTTTTGTTGGATTTTACTAGACCCCAGGCGTAGTTGAATTTGGTCTGTGTGCTGACATATTGGCCTTCTTGTCTGTATTCGTTTCGCAGGATTTCGAGTTCTGCGTTGGATAGAGGTCTATGTTAGTCCGCACGAGCCCGAGCGTGGAATCTGTACTCACGTCTCGGCCTCTTCCAGTACTATGTTAGTCTTTTCACCAAACATGTTGTCTTCTATCTCTGGTCTGGTGGTTTATATGCCTTGCCTGCGCCACCTTGCCACCAATGCCTTGATGCGGGTGACTAATGACATGCCATCCGATAAGGCTTAGAATCGAGCGTGGCGTGATTGGTACTCGTATGGGCTCTTCTAGACTTCGTAGAACTCGTTCGCTTGTAATGCCATTCAGATCAGCTGTCACCTGCGAAATTAAGCTCAAAAGACTTCGGCAACCTCGGAACCGAGAAAGCCGAGCCACTCTCTTCAAGTGTGTGACGGGTGTAGCGATTCCAACTGACCGATACTTCACGCACAAGCGCTCCTCATTCACCCAGATTTACTCTCACTTCATCATTCAGCTTCGAGATAAGCGCTGATCTCTATTCACCGCGTTGTCCACCAAACGACACCCCATACCGCCAGCCCCACGTCGCCCCGCATCTCCAAGCATATATAAAGCCAGTCCCCCTTCTTCCAACCTCCCCTTTCTGCAACCTCACTCACATGGAAACTGTTCCTTGGACATTGTGTAGTGATTATGTTGTGTGGAGGCAAAACAGTTGCGCATCGCATCGCCTTGCGGTGGGTCACGGCCACGTGAGTCTCAGTCAGGCAGAAGGCAAAATGAAGTCAGGTGATCTCTAAGCGTTTAAGGTTCAATACCAGCTGACTTTGAGTATCTCGCTCATCGCCCTTGATCACATCTTTGTCTATGACGTCATGGTTATCAAATGCAACTGCTCCCTGCTACTTTGGCCCACTTGACTGCGCTTTTGCATTGACCACCAGACTCACGGTAAGCTTTAAGAGCAAAATGATAAATTGCCGTCACTACCGAGGCATCACCATCACGTGACGGATTCTGGAGTTAAGCCACTAACTGTGCTTTCCATCACTGGGGACAAGTTTAGTCAGTCCCGTTTACTTTCTCAGTCAAGGCCCAGGACCACACTTGGCCACGAACTCTAAACGACGATCGGAGCGCAAGAACTGAATCCACAGTATCAAAACAAGTGGGAGCACCCCATTTCGTTCAACGCCGTTATAACCTTCCAATTGACACATTTCCGAACCTTGATTCCAAGAACCGGCCACAAGCCCTAAAACTTGGCCAAGAACTTCTCCAGTACCTGCATCACCTGGCGCCAGGTTTTCGTCCATCCGCAGGCAAGTCACCTCAATGTGGTATTCGGCGTCCACTTGAAAGAACTCCGTCACCTCAGGAAACTTGTTGTTATCGGAGTCCATGATGATTGTGATGATCTTGACTGACTTTTCAACCGGCAACAGGGGGCCCCTGAACGATATTGTAACCCATCATGGATATAGTATCGCAGCCAGACCATGCATGCCTTCAGAATCGATAGAGCAAACAGGGACCAGGTTACTGCTGTGGAGTGGGTTCATCGAAGCTGGTAAGAGCTTTGCGACCGTTTAAACAGCGTTGTGAACAGACAAAGCCTCAGAAGAACGATTGTTTGTTGAGGCACACGAGGAATCTAGAGCTTTCTTGCGAGATTGTGATGCAAGTGTCTCTTTTCTGTTTGTCAATTGGTTAATCTGCCTGGAGAGAATATTAAAGGATCTGATCGAAAGTGTGCATTTACAGTACAAAGTCGAGACGAGCAGTAAGCAACATGGAACTCGTAAAGTCGGCAATCTTGAGCTGAGAGCGAGACTTCAAGGGTTACCTATGTGAGCTCAATTTAATATATTTCAGTGATCACTACATACAAGGTCTAGTGTTGAACTAGTGCCTCTAGCGGCTTAAGCAAAGACTTTGTTGATGAATGGCTCGAAAGGAGTCCACTTGAACAAAGACTGGCCTGGGTTGACAATCTCGTTATCGTTCTTGTCTCCGAGGTAGAATCCGTTGACGTGGGTCACGGCGATGGCCTGGAGAATGGTGACATACTCAGCCTGACCAATGTTGCCGCTGACGCCCTTGTCAGCCGCCTCAAGGAGATCCTGCTCAGTCAAAGACTTGACAGTGAGTTCCTTCTTGTAGGCCTTGGCCACAGCGTCACCAGTGGTAACATCACTCTGAATCTTGACAGTGTCAGGAAGTTCAGCTGGGTTTCGGTGCGCGAGAGCAGCCACAGAGAGACCAATGTCCTTGAGGAACGTCACAGTGACCTTCTTGTCACCACCAAATCCGAATCGCTCATTGGCTTTGATGTCAATTCCAAACAAGAACGGGTTGGCGGCCCAGTCGCCAAAGAGACCAACTCGGACCAGAACAGTTTTAATGCCCTTGGACTGGGCCAGCTTCACAGCGCTGGCCTTGGCGGTAAACAACTTGGCGTATCGCTGGTCGATCTCTTCGTAGGCGACGCCGAACTCAGAGGGGAAGAGAGTCTTGACGCCGGCCTTGAGGGCACTCTCAACAAGTGGGACTGAGTTGACTCGGGAGCTGGTCAGGTCGATCAGGACGTCAACGCCAGTCAAAGCCTCCACGAAGGATGCGTCCTCGAATGAGGTGTAGGCGTAGTGCTTGACTTCCTCAGTATCCTCAGTTTTGGAGACGTCTCTGGTGAGAGCTCGGATTGGGAAGGCGTAGTGCTGCTTGAAGTGCTTCAAGCCCTCAATAATGGGCTTAGCGAGCTGGCCGTTAAGGCCGACAATTGCAACGGTGGTCATGGTGATAGCTGGTAAAGAACTGATAGTTGGAAGGATAGCTTAGTGATGATAGTGAAGGAATCAGAGGGTTATATACTCTTCAACTCCACGCTTGCCACTACTGTTTGATTTCAAATCTGTTTTCACATTGCTCTGAAAGATGGTGTGATGCAGGTTCGACGACGCGTTCAGACAAATCAGTACTTAGTCATCCGGATTATCTCGAGTGGGCCCGGGCATTTCGGCTGCCCCACAGTTCTGAACTATCATCAGGGGTTTCGGAAAGTGTAGTTCTCGCACGTTTTCAGATACCGCAGGCGGATTCTAGTCGTTTTGATATTGCATGTATTCGCATTAAATGCCATTAGATTAGCGCTATAGACCTTCCGCTTAGCTTTGTCGAGCTTAACACACGTCCAGCCTTACGTCAGCCGCGCAGCCGCACGGCTGCTGATTAATCTCATCGGCAAGTCGGCCTTCGGATCAATATTGCCGAATGGGGAAAGTGATACCAGAAACGGCAAGAGGCCGTTGGATTTGGCAAGACCAAGTTTCTGAGCCCCGATTCCTCCACCTTCGGTGTATATTTAGTGTTACATGGTATTGCTAAGCAGGACTAAATTTAGTCTGTGGCGACCTCCCCGCTCTCTATCAAGCCCCTGATAAAACTCCCGTCTAAATGCTGCTGCTGCTTCAAAACGCCCACGCCTTTGAGTAGGTCTCTGTTCACAAACGGCCCAAGAGACACAGCACCAGCCATCTGTCGAACACCTGTTGGCAGGTCCTCAGCCAGCGCAGCAACCACAGCCGTTTGATCCCTAAAAAATGCAACAGCGTACCGAACACTCGTTGACCGGGCATTGTGGGCCAGCTCCATTTGAAGACTTTCTACTGCATCAGTTGAGTAGTCTTCTGCTGACCAGTACACGTGCGCATAGACGTGGCGATCCAGATCGTAGGAGTTGTAATGGAAGTATCGGGGGACCGCATCGGGGGCAAAGAAGAGAGTGACTGGAACCACTCTGGGGACGAATTTGTCACCGGGAGTAGTAGGGGGAGAAAGATTATACCCAACCCGTATCTCGGGGCTTATCCAGAGACCTGTTTGATGAAGAGTCTCGAGGGCCAGAGTTGCAATGTCATCACGTTCCAAGTCAACACCAGCGCGAAACTTTGCTTCCCCAAGCCAAGAAGGGGAAGACGTGGAACCTCCAACTTGAGATTGAATGGCCATCTTTCAACAGGCATGAGGAGACGTGGTCCAGCTGAGAACTAACCCATCGATCTCGATTAGGTTAGGCTCTCATGTGACAGGGATTACGCATACGGTTAGTCTACGCGCGCGGGGTAAGCTTTAAGTTTCAAAGAGGTAAACCTATCGTAAGGAGTTGATGTGGGGTGATGAGGCTTGATATAGTGATAGCGTTGATGAAGCTTAGGTTTACATTGCGGGTTAGGGTTATGCGTGTCTCAGAGTTTGCATACCGCTTTCGACAATTTCCGACCCGGCCTGGCAAAAGGAAGCGTAATTTCCTGCTTCCACCAACATGCTCTCGCTAATCTTCGCCACGCTGGCCGCATGCGAGTTTGTTACGTTTCCCCTCGAAAAGCAGTTCTCGGAGTCCTTCTCTCTTGATAAACGAAACCCTGAAACACCCACCACTCAAGGGAGCTGGTACTACTATGCCAACATCTCTCTGGGTACCCCTGCTCAGAATGTTATGCTATGTGCCGACACTGGATCATATGTCACGTGGGTGTACGAATCCGGTTCACCTCAATGCCAAGAAGGAACGAAGGACTGCCTGAAGGCCAACTTTGCGCCAGAAACGTCCTCGACCTTTGTCAACACTTCTGTGCCGTTCTCAGTTGGCTACATTGGCTCTGGCGTCTCTGGCTACATGGTCAACGATACAGCTACTATTGGTGATACCAAAGTAAAGAACTACAACTTTGGTATCGGTACCAATACCAGTATGGTCGCGATTCTCGGCCTGGCGTATCAGTTTGGCGACGCCACACCAACACATCCATACCAGACCACTCTTGCTGGTGCTTTGAAGAGCCAGGGAAAGATTAAAAGAGCTGCTGTTTCAATGTACCTGAACGACGAGTCAGAAATCAAGGGTCATCTGGCGTTTGGCGCTGTGGACACTGCTAAAATCGGCCCGAAAGGTCTGTGGACGTTTCCTTGCAACTGCACGGATTCTGACTACAAAGCTGGAGGGTGCACTGGTTCTAAGCTCCGAAACGAAAGGCGAACGTTAACATTCAACGGCGACACTATCGAGCTATCCAACACTTCTGATATCCTCGTCCTCGATTCTGGCGCCTTCTTCAACGTTCCCCAGGCAGAGGTCAACATTATTGCAAAGACTCTTGGACTGTCCCATGACGACACTTATGGCTACTACACGCCCTGTGATTGGGACGCTGATGGCTACTTTGAAATCTACTTTAGCGGGGTTCCATTCAAAGTTCCAGTGAGAGAGCTTGTCCTGAAAGAGACCCCGTTCAGAATCAATGGACAAGATGTATGTCATAACGCCCTGAGAGCGTACGATGGTGAGGTTGTCCTTATTGGCCCGCCACTGCTGAGATCTGTCTATGCCGTGTACGACATGGAGAACCGTGAAATTTCACTCGGGGAGCCAGTCCATACCAAGAGGGAGAGCTTCAGGGTAATCCAGGGCAAGGGCCGGGTCCCTCACGCCAGGCCGTACAAGGAGTACTTCAGAACTAAGTAGCGCTCAACTGGTCTATAGAGAGAAGAAGCAACTTCTTAGCAATTGTGCCTATTCCCTGTAACCGTTAGTTGAACTTCTGGTCAATCTTGATCCACGCCACATCATACGGTCGGCCCGGCGTCACTTCAAGTTCAAACCAGACTGTTCTATCATTAAACAAAGTACTTATACAACAGCAAGACTGTAAGAGGTTAAGCGTCGTGTGGACCGTCGTGAGAGATGGTGGCTGGAACATCAGAGCTAGATCTCGTGTCCTTCTCCTTGAAGTTGACGCCTGTTGCGGTGACCAAGCCATTGATTTCAAACTCCTCCTCAATCTGCTCCACAGTGAGCTTGGGCATAGTCTGGGCCACCCTGAAGGCAAACTTCTTCTCATTGTAAGCCTTTGCAAAGATGATGTCGACCTCCTCCAGCGACCTTCCAGCGGTCTCTGGGTACCAGAAGTAGATGACTGGCACAAACAGGAAGTTGACAGCCGCAAAGAACAAGTAGCAGCCCCAAGCGCTCTTGTTGATGAAGATTGGAGTGAACATAACGACAGCAAAGTTACACAGCCAGTTGGTACAGGTAGACACACTGGCAGCGGCCGTTCGAGTTCGGGTGGGGTTGATCTCGGGTGGGTAGATCCATGGCAATGGCAGAATCGTGAACGCAAAGAACACAATGAACAAGAATAAGCCGACAGCAGCACCGGAAGCGTTGGACTTGGTTGGGTTGATCAGGCAGCCCATGGCAATCAGGAACGAGCAGCCCTGGCCTACAGCACCAATCAAAAATAACGCTCGTCGTCCAACCCGGTCAATCAGGAAGAATGACGGGATAGTGAAGATGGCGTAGATGGTGGAGAAGATGCCTCCGATAACGAGCGAAGTTCGTCGACTCATCTGCATGCTGTTCTGGAACAGAATGGTGGAGTAGTAGATGGCAGCGTTGCAACCAGTGAACTGCTGGAAGAACTGGGTGGAAGAACCAATAAGCATTCGCTTGAAATGCTGGGTGTTTCCGCCTGTGAACAAGTGAGAGTATGACAACTTCTCCTGATTGTTGAGAGTCTCGGCAATAAGTCGAGCTTCGATCTTGACCTCTTCATCGTCAATAGAGGTTCCCTTCCAGGCGGCAAGCACCTGGAAAGCCTCCTCAGTTCGACCATTGGCAATCAGCCATCGGTAAGACTCTGGCATTCCCCACATGGAGAACAGCAGAATGACTGCAAAGAAGATCTGGAAGGCAACAGGGAATCGCCATTGGACGCTGGTCTTGGTGTACGATAGACCAAAATCGATCCAGTAGGCGACAAACGTACCAACGGCAATAACGGAGCCCTCCAGGTTGACCAGTCGACCTCGGTTCTCTGCTCGCGACATCTCAGACTGCCACACTGGAATAGTGGCCGTGTTCAGACCATTACCCACACCAGTGATGACTCGACCGATAACAAAGTGTCCAAGCGCCCAGTGGCCCTTAAAGGCAGTAACTGAGATAATAGTACCAAGGATGATAATTACGGAACCAGCGAGAACAAGAGGTCGTCGACCAATCTTGTCACCCCGGATCAGGGCGAAGACGGCGCCAAAAAAGCAACCGAGCTCATAACATGAAGTAACGGCTCCCTGGATGACGGAAGCGTGGTGGGACGTTCCAGCCACAGCGGGAAACTCTTCGGTGAATTGCTCTCCAGTCTATGTTAGTCAGCCGCCCACACTTGGTAGGGCATTAGACCCCGCAATTAAACTGCAAATGGAATTTCATCTCCACAAGTCACGTGCATCGTCGGCACTAATTCCTCCGAGATACCCCCAATTGACCCTGCATGCAGTCCAGACGCGTATGCAACTTCCTGCATTGGGGATCTTAGACAGTTGCTCTATAGGGAGTCGGTGTCCGTGTGTTATAGGTATCGTGAACCATTGACAGTGAACTTTATTTGTCATGACGCCTTGTTTCCTGTCCAGCCCCTCATTGGCGTGCTCCTCTGCCCCTCGATCTCCAAGTACACCTCTTTTTGTAAAAGGTTGTCACTTCGTTCGGACTGCACTCACCAAAATACCGCTCATCAAGCCCTGGTCATAACCAAACAAACTGAATCCAATAATGGCAGTAAAGGTAATCATCACCCGGAGCTTCCTTCCGGAAAGCCCGGACGTGTTTGTCCTGCTTAAAAACCCAGCTGTAAAGCCAACCATTTTTGAGGCGCCTCACGGGGGGTCTGGGGGTTTATATAGATTTATGTAATCTTGGCCTAATTGCGTCGCGTCGCGTTAGGTCTACCTGTCATGCTTATACCAAGTGTTGGATTAGTACAACAGCGCTAGTGTCCCACACAGGGCCGAATCCTTTTACTCCTACACACACTTTCGTCCTAGGCTTCCAATGTGTTCTTTTCTAACAGATTCCCACCGATCTTGCCCAGCTATTTCCAGTACGAAGATCAAACGGTAACTAATCTGGCGATCACGCCGTTCATACGCAAGGTGACCGTGCATGTTACATTAAGGTAGGGCTGGCGCATAGTACCGGTTGCCGGGGAAATAGGCGGATTTACTCGGCAGAGTTTCTGCCGTTCAGTAATAGAGTACAAGTTGAAAAGTTGCAATACATTGAGTGCGCGCTGACGTCACCTTTTTTCGCAAATGAGACACCCAAGATGCTAAATCAGGGGTTGCCCAGACAACGCGTGCTTTACACGGGAGCGGCAAACACCGACCTGCGTAATGATGTCATGCCAGGGACACCCATTGCAGGTTTTACCAACCAACGTGACAGTAAAAGTTTTCATTAGGCTTCAATGAGACGGTATTGGATATGACTCAAGCACGATTACTTCATGCTTAGTAAGTGGTCTTGGAGCAATCCTGGTGATAGTCTTAGCATGCAAGATTTCCCGCACTCGGCCCGTCAAGAGACCAAGGCGTTGATCCGTCACTTGACAGGAAATGTCGCAGGTTATTATAGCTCTGTTAGGTTTGGTTCCCTGCGTTGAGGTGCGGTATACGGGTGGTTGGCTTTTGTTCGAACAGGATATTTGTCACGCCAGTCAGTTTTAATTGTTGGCCAATTCATCAGCTCTAACTGCTGCAGATACCTATTCAAAGCCAATCAACTGCTGATGTGTACCGCTAATGACCCTGGAGAAGGAAGGCCTAGGGCATTTGCCCAATTTATAGACGACCCAACTCAGGCGTACGATGCAAGCGGAAAATCAGCCGTACTGATGGCTCTGTAACACGGAGTTAGAACTAACGGCGTTTGTGATGCCTTGGCGATGATCAGGATGAGATGGCAGAGATCAGATTGGAGATCCGGCCAGACATCGGTTGGACGATAGCGGTCCGTTAGTGGCTAAGAGACCGTGGACAATCAATAGTCACGTGAGGTCTGGTGGTCGTGTTATGTCTAGCATAACTTGAGTATCACAGCCACTTTACTCACATTTCTGTCAAGGTTGGCTGGAAGACCTAACTTTCAACGCGCGCCAGAATACCTGACCGTCAAAGCTAGCCTGCTGTTCACGCTATGCACTCAGCAGCCCCAGACTGAGTACCCCCAAATGCTTGTCAAATATGCCAGGCATTGCATGCCCAGGGTCTGGATAGGAAGGTAACCAGACCCAGCAATTTATGCACGCCCCGCCCGGTCAATTATCGGATAAACGATCAAGCGGGTCTAGGTCGGCTTTGACTAAAGCTCGGCCTTATCGGCTTAATTACCTGTCTGATAGCCGTGACTGACACTGCAGATTCCCCTGCAGGTAGCTGTCCATCGTAGGCCCAGCTCACTGAGACTATCAGCCTCCCTTCAACATTCTTTGGCGTTCAAAGTGGATTATCGAACTCATCGCTCATCAACGAGGAAGGACACGTGACGGAGACCTGATTAACTATATCCATATAATATATAAGGATACCTTGAGGTTTCCATCCGTCCTCAAATCGTGTACTAGCAGACTACTCACCTCACAAGAGTAACCGATTTGCGCCAATACCCATACCTTTCCTCACTATGGTCATATATCCGCTGTTGGCAAACAACATCATTAATTATCCATGTGCACCGACTTTCGGCCATTCACCCGATAATGCGATGTCGGAACTCGGCTGGGACCGGGGGCGCGCGAAGAGCCGACCCCAGGTTCCGAGGCATCAACTTACCACAGGCAATTGCTAGAGAAATCGTACACAAATACATAGCCTAAGTAAATTTGGTCACTCAGTTTACTGTATCACAGTCACGTGCTCATGTATTTCACCTTCCTCGATGCAATAGTGCCCGTCACCAACGGGACACCTGTGACTTGCCCATGGGGAAACCCTGCCAGCGCGCAGGAGCTTATTCAGCACTCAGTAGCCCGCTTACATAAGCAGGAAATTTTAAAGTTAACTTTATTGCCAGTCACTGAAGGCCGAGGAAAGGACTGAAAGTAAATCCACGTCCACAATTTATTTCCCTGTATTCAACCACTCCCGCTAGAAAGCACACCAAATAAAGTTCTTACCTGGTGATGTCGCGCGAATTGTAAACACTCTGATTGGCCAGTGCGTCACCCAATACCCCGGCGCGAAAATTAATTCATCACTCACAACATGCTTAGATCTCGCGCTCTTAAGCGATCATTCCATGTGTCTGCTCCTGCTAGACGGGTGTTTGCCCAGGGTCCTCTGCGAGCTAAGGAAGCTCCCAGTCACGTGAGCTCGAAATATCCAGTTATTGACCATGAGTACGACGCTATAGTTGTTGGCGCCGGTGGTGCTGGTTTGCGAGCTGCCTTTGGTTTGGCCAAGGAAGGGTTCAACACTGCCTGTATTTCTAAACTTTTCCCTACGCGATCCCACACTGTCGCTGCCCAGGGTGGTATCAACGCTGCCCTCGGTAACATGCACAAGGACGATTGGCACTGGCACATGTACGACACCGTGAAGGGATCGGACTGGCTTGGTGACCAGGACGCCATTCACTACATGACCAAGGAGGCTCCAGACAGCATTATTGAGCTGGAGCACTACGGTATGCCATTCTCTCGAACTGAGGAGGGCCGAATCTACCAGCGAGCCTTTGGTGGTCAGTCCAAGGAATACGGAAAGGGTGGACAGGCATACCGAACTTGTGCGGTTGCTGACCGAACTGGCCACGCCATGTTGCACACCCTGTACGGCCAGTCACTGCGATACAACACCAACTTCTTCATTGAGTACTTCGCCATGGATCTGCTGATGCAGGACGGCAAGTGCGTTGGTGTCATTGCCCTGAACCAGGAGGACGGAACCCTGCACCGATTCCGAGCCCACAAGACTGTTCTGGCCACTGGTGGATACGGACGAGCCTACTTCTCCGCCACCTCCGCCCACACCTGTACCGGTGACGGTATGGCCATGGTGACCCGAGCTGGTCTGCCACTCCAGGATCTGGAGTTCGTCCAGTTCCACCCAACTGGTATCTACGGATCCGGCTGTCTCATCACGGAGGGATCCCGAGGTGAGGGTGGTTATCTGCTCAACAAGAACGGTGAGCGATTCATGGAGCGATACGCACCCACCGCCAAGGATCTGGCCTCGCGAGACGTCGTGTCCCGATCCATGACTATGGAGATTCGAGAGGGCCGAGGTGTCGGTCCAGAGGGTGATCACATCTACCTGCAGCTGTCGCATCTGCCCGCTGAGGTGCTCGCCGAGCGACTGCCAGGTATCTCCGAGACTGCCTCCATTTTCGCCGGTGTCGACGTCACCAAGGAGCCAATTCCAGTGCTGCCAACTGTCCACTACAACATGGGTGGTATCCCAACCAAGTGGACCGGTGAGGCCCTGACCATTGACGAGAACGGTAACGATGTCGTCATCCCAGGCCTTTACGCCTGTGGTGAGGCCGCCTGTGTCTCCGTCCACGGTGCTAACCGACTGGGTGCCAACTCCCTGCTGGATCTGGTCGTCTTTGGCCGAGCCGTTGCCCACACTATCCGAGACCAGCTGACGCCAGGCACTCCACTGCCACCAGTGGCCGCCGACATTGGCCATGAGTCTATCGCCAACCTGGACCACATTCGAACCTCCAACGGACCAAAGTCCACTGCCGAAATCCGACTGGCCATGCAGAAGGTTATGCAGACCGATGTGTCCGTTTTCCGAACCCAGGAGTCTCTGGAGCAGGGTGTCGAGCGAATCACCGAGGTCGACAAGTCTATCAAGGACATTGGTATCAAGGACCGATCCATGATCTGGAACTCTGACCTGATTGAGTCTCTGGAGCTGCAGAACCTGCTGACCTGTGCCATGCAGACCGCCTACTCTGCCGTCGCCCGAAAGGAGTCTCGAGGTGCTCACGCCCGAGAGGATTACCCAGACCGAGATGATGTTAACTGGATGAAGCACACTCTGTCGTGGCAGAAGCAGCCAGGCGAGCCAATCGATCTCAAGTACCGAGGCGTCATCTCCACCACCTTGGACGAGAACGACTGTAAGCCAGTCCCACCAGCCAAGCGAGTGTACTAAGCGTAAGACTCGAACGACCCGAGCGCAGCCCGTTTATTCACCGAGTTAACAGCTCAAAACTCGCACCACTCATTCGATGAGTACTCATCGAGGCCTGGCCTCTGCTAATCATAAAAGATCCACGATGTAAATTCCATACGTACTAATACTAGTACCATACACAAATACGAACTCAGACACGAAGTTTTGCGCCGGAAATGCCATTCAGAGCCGGCCGAAGCGCGCACACTTCATTATGGATCACCCACCCTAGCGCATGACAGATCCAGAACAGCAATACGCAAACAGGTAGCGGTCCAATTGCCACACTCGCATGGTAGTACCTGAACCGCATATGCACCAATCTAATTAGGTGCTGCACGTGCTAGAAGCCCGGGATATAGAAGGCACAAACCGGGTTATGTGAGGAGCAAAACCCGGCTCGGATTCCATTTCGAGCGCTTGTGGTCTGATAACGCCATCCGCTGCAACTCTAATGCCGTTACGGAGATGAATTCTCGCATTCTCACCGTTCGATTCATCTAGGTACCTTCGCGTGCACGGTGGAAATCCGCTGACTGGTGCAGCACAATCAAATTCAGGTCGAACTGCAGCCAAATACCAGTAAATCGCCGGTTCTGGAGTAAACTAAGAGATTTTCAAGATGACCTAGCTGTTGTGCCCTGCAACAAAACCCCGGCTGCCGGGTCTGAGCTGCGACCACCGCCGTACGCCATTGAGGTGGACTTTCTAGAGCTATTTGTTTAGTCCCTATATCCCTCATTAAGCTAGTCTGTCTCAACGACCGAAATACACCGAAAACGAACCAGCTTCTCATTCTGCCGCTGTTGGCCCCTCGCTTACTGCTCGCTCTCCTGCAGGTGTTCTGTCTCTGCCCTTGCGTGGAAATATAGGCCGGCGCCGGCTAGGTTACAACGTAGCGGCTCTCTGCCGCTCGACCTGGGTACCACAGCAAGCTTCTACACCGTTTCCATCGAAGTGGGCACTCCACCCCAGTCTGTGGAAGACACAACATATCGACACAGGTTCCAGCGATGTGTGGTTGTACAGCTCTGCGGCAGTCGGTGTTAAGCTCAACGCGACGTTTACTGGACATTGGTGTTGCATTCACTCAGAAATTCGATTTGGTGAACGATACTCAAACGCTTCCGTATGCACCTACTGCTGATTCTGTGGGAGGCGGGCTTGGTGCCTGGGATTTGGCCAGTAGCTGTGATGGCTTCGATGTCGCTGCGGTCCAAGAAGGATCGATGCTGTTCCGCGAGAAAAATTTCTCTGTTGGTAGGATCGTAAACCACGTAAGTCTCCCCCATGAATTGCTGACCGAGAAAAAAAAACATAATGCACTCCCTGTACGTCCGCCTGCATGAGTCCTAGTGAGCAGGTGAAGAGACTGGTGCCTGATCGAAGTGTACGCGTTATCGTCCAAGAACGTATGAGCCAAAACAAAAGCGCTCGGCAGCGCTGGACCCAATCCAGCGCACACAATTTGCATGCCCAGGGTCGCATGTGATTGCATCCTTCAAGACAGTGACGATAGCCAAGTGATAGCCAAGATTTCCAGCTCTAAGCATCGCGATGGACAGCTTGATGGCCCATGGTGTGCTGTGCCAGTAAGATGCATGACTTTAAATATAAGGCTGAAATCTCATGATATTCGATCTGATCGAACCTACAGAAATTCTATTCCATATGGATCAAACGGCGCACGTTTGAACCGAGTCCCACTTTCCACTGAGCTTTTTTGTCATAGCCGTTTACGACGAATATTCGAAGGGCACTCGACTATAGCTGAACGAAGCCAACTGAAAACTACAAAACACGCCCAAGTCCTCTCAATCATGCATGCACATGCATCAGCTTAAGCTTCACAACACTCTCTCAACTTAAACCGTTCGCTAGCTACACTCAGCGCCCCTCTCACTATGAACTACCCTTCCCTCCTCGCCATTGCCTCTTGCGCTTCAGCGGCTCCCTTTTCGGCGCTGTTACCACTAGCTGACGGCGCTGTCTCGGTTCCAATTGCATAAAAATTCTGATGCGCAACCATGCACCTAATCAGTAAGCCGGCCGGATCGCGGAGAATTCCCTTTACCCGGCTAGCCGGCTGGCCTATAATCATGTAATGCTGATCCTTGCAAAAGCACATGGAGTACGCAAACATTAGTAAAGAACTGTCGGCCCCGAGGCTCCGGTTGTCGGAATTGTCGGAGTAGTCGGTGCCGAGACGTCGACTCCAGTTGAATTGTTGAATTGTGGGGTTTTGTTCGGAATCCGTGACGCGCACCTAGTGCCAGGCAAAAGCGAAATAGTAAAGTGCTTAAGTCTAAGCTATGATACACTAGCAGTATGGAGACGTTATAACATTAGAGCTTGTCCAGTGGCTGGTCGGTAGGGACCCTCAGAAACTGAGTCTTGAATCTCTTTCCTAATCGGGTAGATACCCAACATATATGCAAACGCTATTTTTAGTTGGACATGCGAGCGAGATCCTTGTTAGAGCCGCTTTCTAGGTGCATTTCTGAGGGTCGTAAATGAGCTTGATGGCGCTAGTTCCGCGCGCTTTAGTGTTTAACCAGTGCAGTCTAGTTAATTGCCAAAATCCGAAGCGTATGGTAGCCCAAAAAAGTGCAGCTTATATCTCATATCGACAAAGATCTCAAACAGATCGCGAGCCGCACATCTAATAATAGTTATTCTCCAGCCTATTGAGCCGGTCACTCTGCACGGCGCTAGTGCTATTTTTAGCTTCATGTGATACTTTCTGAGCGTGAACAGCATGGCAAGAAATCAATAAAGCCAGCTAGCATTCTAAATATACCCACGGCAAGTGCTGATCGATCATGAGGTATAAATTCCGGCGCTAGAGCCCATGACTTCTCCATCGATCAAAGACTCTCAGCTTCAACAATGATCTACTCTCTCATCCTTGCTATTGCCTCTGCCGCCATGGCTGCTCCAGTCAGCTCTGCTGGCACTGTCTCTCTGCCAATTCGACGGGCCTCCAACTCTCCTCTCCAGTCCCAGTTCCTCGTCACGTTGGAAATTGGAAACCCTCCACAGCAAGTTGACGCTTCTGTTGATACTGCCTCCTCAGATACTTGGGTGTACACACAGCAGGCCGCTGTATCTGGAAACTACTTCCGGCCCCTGTCTTCGTCTTCCTTTGTCGATCTGCAGCAGCAATTCGCCGATAGCGTCGCCTCTGGCGAATTCTGTACCGACACCTTCACCTTCAACAACCAGAAGGTGACCAAGCAGCAGTTTGCTGTCGTTGGCATCAGCGAGAAGAACGAAGACCAGGGAGTCTTGGGCATTGGTTACCCGGCGGGAGAGGTGGGCGTTAGCCAAGGCAAAAAGCCATACGCTAATTTGCCGGAGAACCTGAAGGACCAAGGCCTCATTGCCAGAAACGCCTACAGTCTCTACTTGGACAACTATGAGGCGCAGTCTGGCAGCCTCATCTTTGGCGGTGTTGACTCGGCCAAGTATACCGGCCCACTTTACACTGTTCCAATTTCCGACAGAACCATTAGGTCCCTGGAAGTGACCACTTCTTTTGCCGGAACCAATTTCTCAGCAGTTCTCGACGCCGGCAGTGCTCTCATCTACGCCCCTCAGGCTGTCGTTGATGGCATTGGCAAGAAACTGGGCGGCACCTGGGACGAAAAGACTCAAATGTATTGGGTGAACACTGTTCCCAGAGAAGGAGTCCCACTCACGTTTAGTGGTGCTGGTATCCTGCTCTCCGGCGATAGTCTGGTCAAGCCTGCTTCGGACTTTGTGGAGGGCTCTGCTCCAGGACAGTACGGAGTCTCCGTTCTTCCAAACACTCTGTCGAATGGTGCTAACATTCTGGGAGACGTCTTCTTCCAAAATGCCTACGTCGTTTTCGATCTGTACTACAACCAGATCTCTCTGGCCCAGGCTTCTTACAACAGCGGTGCCAGCAACGTGATTGCCATCCCCACTGATGGTCCAATCCCAGGCTCTAAGTCGGCTCCAGGCTACCCTTAGAGAAACACAGAATCTGCTTCGTTGAATGCTAAGCCAGGTGCCGAGCACACTGCACCTCTCTGGCTCCTTGATCCGATTTTATCTTGCAACCTGCAAACATTATATCTATAAATCCTATTAATTGAATTAAATTTCCATTGAAACTGCGAAGTGGGTATCCAAGCTGGAAATGACCCAAATGAGCTAGAATATAGCGAAAAAGGGAGGAGAACACGTACCGAAAACCATATTATATATTAATTATAACAGCTAGATCCCGGCCGGCCGAAAAATCCAGTAGTGCGCATTATCAACGCGCA
Source organism: Blastobotrys muscicola (assembly GCA_003705745.3). Lineage (NCBI taxonomy): Eukaryota > Fungi > Ascomycota > Dipodascomycetes > Dipodascales > Trichomonascaceae > Blastobotrys > Blastobotrys muscicola. The sequence goes on from PPJL03000017.1 coordinate 64,187, forward strand.
TATACATGTAGGCACTGGGCCACCTCACACTCGGGCCGACTATTACAACCCTACCTGAGACAAATTGTCGTGCCGCGCGCGCCACAACGGCTGCGGCGAGTTGCGTCGTATCAGATAAGCTAAGGCACGGTCTAATCAATTACTTGCGGTGAGGTGCGGCCAATGCGAAACTTTGAGAAATTGCTTGATCTTCACGCTGGGCGAGAAGATTGGCTGTGCTGACATGGAGAAACCGGAAATTAACGGCTGTACGTAGATCGACTGTACTTAGTTCACAGTTTCGCAGGCTTATTCGAGATGCTATGAAAGCCATTCTACCGTTTTTCCGAACAATCTCTAGCGCGTGCACGTCATCGTCAAGTCTCCCACATTGTCCCAGCACAATTTCTCGGTTAAATGGGCCCACAGTTTAAAGACGCGGCTTGGCCGTTGAACCCTAACCCGAAACATGTTCGAGCATACGAAACCCTCACAAAAGCTCTATGCTACCCAAAGTTTAAGGTTGTAAAGATCACATTCCAGTCTATACAGCGCTCTGTATACTGCTTCAGTACAACTCACAGCAATGAATGATCCTCTGCGCGGATGAGGCGGAGCAGACCCACGCCGACTGGCCGATGTTTCTGAGCCTTGCCCGGGTGGATCTCGGGTGGAGCTAGAATTGCTTCGCATATATTCACTTGGCGAGCATTTCTTACTCTTCATTCTATCCTAGGCCAAGTGAGTGTCCGGGTTGTTGGCGCCGGAAAAACGGCCAGCGAAATGGAGAAAGAGCAGTCAGGTCGTCGTCAGAAAAGTTAGAAATGCCCGCTGGTTCACTTTTACGTGCTGTCGACAAATCAACACGACAGCCGCAGTCGCCCTAGGCAGACCCGGGGTCGTGCCTTGTACCTGCGCCGGCCCGGTTAACGTATATAGCGGAGTTATTCTCGTGTCGGTACCTCATTCTTGCATCATAATGAAATTCAGCACGTTTCTGGCGCTGACTACTGGTGTCCTTGCCGCTCCCGCCCGGCTCGATGGAGTAATCTCCATGCCTCTCCATCAATCGACACTCAATCCAAACGGCAAGCCAACCTACGAAAAACCTCTTTACAGAACCACAATCGGCATTGGAACGCCTCCTCAACAGGTGAGCGTATATGTGGACACCGGTTCCAGCGACACATGGGTATACGTACCGCCAGCAAACACAGAAACCGCCATCTTTGACCCAAGCAAATCATCCACATATGCTCACCTGGGTGAAGAATTTTCGATAGAATACGTCGCAGGTACGTTTTCTGGCGCGTATGGCACTGACTTCATCAACATCGGCGGCGCGTTCAGCCAAAAGTTCGGCACACTCAACCAGACTCAGCACAATGTTTCTTACGGCATCATGGGCCTAGGCTTTGATCAAAACGAGGCTGGCGACGAAAAGTATCCTAATGTCCCATCGAGTCTCTTCAACGCTGGCCTCATCAACCGAAAGGCGTATTCGGTTTTTCTCCAAAATGACGGCCAATCAAAGACGGGGGCACTCGTTTTTGGTGGAGTAGACCACATGAAGTACACGGGCCCTCTTTACACGGTTCCGATGACGTCAAACGTTGAAATCGAGGTTGAAGCAGAGGTCTCAGGAATCAAATTCAAAGCCACTCTCGACACGGGCGCGCCCCACATGTACCTACCATCAGCCGTCCTTTCATCTATTGCTGGCTCTATCGGTGCAAGCAAGGGTAAGTTCTACTCGAATTATTACTACATGGACGTGCTACCGAAGAGCGCCATCACATTCATGTTCTCTGGCGCACCGGTCAACATTCCCGCCAGAAAACTCATGAAAGAAGTCAACACCGATGATGGAAAGTATCAGCTCAACATTATGCCTAGCACATACACATACGGCGCATGCATCATTGGTCAGTCCTTCATGGAGGAGATGTACATGGTGTATGATCTCACAAACAAGGAGGTCTCGTTCGCAAAGGCGGCGTTCAGTGGTGGCAGTGACATCGAAATCATGCCTGCATATGGCTCCATTCCGGGTACTACTCCTGCACCGGATTACCAACCTTGGTTTCATCCGCTAGCTCAATCATAGCTCTTTATTTATCACATTTAGCATTAAAACCCTTCAATATCTTCTGAGACCTCTTGTGCATCCCCGCCCATAGAAATTAACCGTTGAACCCTAGCCCGATGAGTCTAGCCTTACTTGTCCGAATTCAGACGAGTAAGCTTCAACGGCCTGGACCCTTATGCTCGTCATGCGTTCTCAACAGCTCTTTCAGGTTACCTCTCAAACTTTGCAAGCTCTCCTTAGCTTGCTTAATGAGATATGCGTGACGCTCCCTGGCGTGGTCCGCGCTTCGCCTGCGTCTTGTAGTCTTGAACCAATCTACCAGTCTCGTCCCCAGTATTGACAGACTCCTGTGCTGCTAAGATCGTGTTGGACAAGTATTGGTACCCAGACACCCTCGTAAGAGCCACGGCACACGTAGGGGCTACGAGGGCCACTTCATAGTGACGCTTGGCCATGGACGCCTGAGTGAAGGGTCTAAATTTAGCTTGTATTCCACTTTAATGAAGGAACTTGTGAATCACCGACCAATCTGTAGTGCTTGAAGGTCACTAGTATCATGCAGCTCGTCGTACGCTCTTTCCAGCTCCTTTAAAAGGTTTTCGTGTTCCACAATCATCTCTTCTGCCTTGATCTTGGCGGTTTCATAACGTTGCTGCGCTTTCTTTGCTCGTAGTATAGCCGCTTGAGCCGACCGCTTCGAACTGTCGAGTTTCGCTTTGTACTTTTTGAACGCACTGGCATCACGCTCCAAACGCTTACTCAGAATGTTCAGGCATGCTGAACGGACAGTGCGCCGTAAGTTCACAGACCCACCAACCTGCGAAAGTCTTGAGTCTGATTGTTCTCAAGTTCTGGTGGTTGCGTATGATCCGGCGTATCGAGCGTCACATGAACAAAGTTTTCTGGTATGGTGAGATCCTTGACTGTCGCGTTGATCCATTCCAGCTCTTGCCGCACTTTAACTCGCAGTTTCGTGATATCAGTTGAAGGCTGTGTGTCTTCGTACTTATGCATGACTCTCGTTATTGCCAGCCATTCAGGGTCGTATGAGAAGGTCTCGCTATCGGAATGCACTGGAATCTGAAGGCACTCAAGGTATTTTCGCTTGGGCAGACACTTGTCCAGCGCCAGAAATCGCGTCTCTATGTTTTCGTCTTGCTTATTGTCTTCAGTTTTGTCCGTGTCCAAGTCCATGTCCAAATCTATCTCATCAGCATTCCTTTGGTCGCCCAGCATTAAATCTTCCAGATCAATCTCATCCGGATTGTCTTCTTTGACTTCAAGATCCAGATGCTTCACAAAAGCCTCGTATCTCACATGCAAGTGCGCCGATAGCCAGAACCGCGGCCGGAGATCTCTCAGCAGTTGCATAGCAGGAGGAGATCCTAGCTTTCCACTTCTTGAATCGCTCACTAAATGCTTCTTCCATCGAAACAGTGTCTGAGTGTCGCCATAATGCTCAATTCCCTGTGGCCAGTCGTGGCTTAGCCCAATATCCACAGCGCCTGACAAGAGTGAAAGCTTAATCACATCGAGCTGTCTCACGTGATAGGCACTCCTCATTGAACTTCCATCGTATGGAACCTTCTCATAGCGCGTCTGGTGATAACTGAAGTGATTATAGATACCACTGAGACCCGCTATCCTCAATCCTCTCAAATTCACTACTCCGCTGTGGCCAAGGTAGTAGATATTGGGCGCTACCCAACCTCCATAACGCAATTCGTGAAGATAATTGCTGGCCTCATGATTTCCGCCAATGAAAATCGTCAGGTATGGCGCCTTCTTCTCGCCTGAGTAGTATTTGTGAAAATCGCCCAGTTGTCTGTACTTAACGGGGACAGCCATGCAATTGAGATCACACGCAGCCCGGACTGACTGGAAATCGCCGCCAATGATCACAGCGTCGACGTGCCCATGGCGCTTGGACTCGTTGGCGACAGCTCGGTAGATGGCGTCGAGTTCGCCATGGCAGCAGCCCTCGAAGAAGATGTTTAGGGATTTCATATCGAGGACTGACTTCGCGTTCACGGTTCGATAATGCGGCGCGCATAATAGTCCCAATTCTGGCGTCTTGAACCAAATATGGCACGTGAATTCTTATACGATCTATGTGCTCTACCTATTCGTCATATCTAGGCGTCTAGGTTGGTTTCTTAAAACTTGAAAACCTGTTCCTTCTCGAAACCCAGCTCCTTGAGGGCGCCAACCAGCTCACCCTGATCCTGTGGGGACTTCTTGTTGCCAGACAGAGCGTTGTAGAATGGTGGAGGACCGCAGACGAAAACCTTGACGTTCTCCTCAGTTGGCTTGAAGATCTCCTTCTGCAAGACGTCCTTGCTGATGAAACCAGTCTCGCCCTTCCAGCCGGAGCTAGCCTTGTCGACGTAGTACTTAACCTTGATCTGGTCTGGCTTGGAAGCAGCCAGTTCATCCAGCTCCTTCTTCAGCAAAATGTCGTTCTCAGAAACGTTTCCGTACAGCAGGGTAACCTTGGTGTTGTCCTTGGGGTCTTTGGCAATCTCGTGAATCAACTGGTAGAGAGGGGTGATGCCGGAGCCGGCACCCAACAGGGCAATGTGGTTGTGCTTGTTTGGAGTCCACTGGTACTTGACAATTGGTCCCTTGAAGGCCAGGGTGTCGTTGACCTTGAGACTGGCCAGGTGGTTGCCCATAAGACCGTTAGGGTAGACCTTGACAACCAGCTCGAAGTAGCCCTTAGTCTTTGGGTCAGAGGTTGGAGTATATGGTCGGATAACGTTCTTACCGTCCTCCTTGGTGAACTTGGTCAACAGGCAGGAAGCGGTCTCCAGACCAAGGACCTGGTCCTTAGAGTCCAGCTCGAAGGTGAATCGCTTGGTGTTGTGGGACAGCTCCTCAGACTTGGAAAGCTTGATGTTGACCCACTTGTCATCACCAGCAAGAGCAGGCTTGGTCTCAGCGTGGATCTTGTTGGTAGAGTAGAACAGGATGGAGCCAGCGGCAGCGGCACCAGCCAGCATGGACCACTGAGTGGCATTGACTCGGGTGACGGATTTCTATGTTAGCTAGCCCGACATTTCGGCCAATTGAATCTATCTCCGTCTTCCTCGTATTTATGATGTCACATTGAGACAGTCTTGCTACAGCAAACGAGATTTGTAAGCGCAAATGAGAAAACAATTGACTAGCGTATCACCAGTATGACACTCAAGCGGAATCTCCGGCAATTCTCATTTTGCTACTAGTTGACTGTCGACCGGCTCAAGACCCCCGACAACCGGCCCGGGCCTACCTCGGCAATTGATTGGCCAATGCGGTATTCTCTCTCAAACCGCGTGCAACAACATGCCCTACCCTCTCTACTCACAGTAACCACTCGGGCGTTCCTGGACAGGGCACTTCGGAAGGAATTCATTTCGAAAAAGTGGTGTGTATAAAGGTAAGTTGGGGTTCGTCCGGATTGGCTAGGCTTGCAGCAAATGACGCAAGTGAGCCCTAACCCTGAGAATCGCTTGACGGTTATTTGTAAGCCACAAAGATTGCTTTGGTTGAAGGGGGTGTATTAGTTCAGGTTGCCTACATGAAGATAGTCACTGCCAGAAACCGTCCCAATTAAATTCTTCAACAGGCCGGGTATCACGGGAAATTTAAGCTCTAAATCGTCATTACTATAGTCGTAACTATACCATTAGTCCTGATGCATAATGCTGGAAACGGAGGGATGGAGAACACCACTCCGCTTCGCTTCGTGGTCGCTTCGCTTCGTGCGTGAACTACAGCAAGGTCTTTTTATACATCTTCTTGCCGTCCACAAAATAGTTGTCCAAAAAGTCATCCATGGCGGCTTCAAAGTCATCTCGCTGCTCCTTCATGTCAAACTCTCCCTCGTCTTCATCCTCTTGAACATTGTATAGCTCTTCGACCTTATCGAACCGGTCGTCTAGCAATGTCAGTCCGTCGTTTCTGAACAGCGCCGAACTCGACATGGACAATCCAGAAACTTCAGTCTTTGGTCCACCTCTTCGTTTCTCTCGCTTCTGTCTTCTACTAGTCGTCATAGTTGTGAATCCACCTAGAGAAGCAACGCCATCACGTGCTTCGCTCTCCTCGTCGCTATCGCACTGTTTCAACTTATCCTGCTTAATTTTGAACTTTCTGAACTCAGTTTCCCAGGCCTCTTCACCTTCTCTTGGCTCAACGTGAATTTCTTCCTCCTCCCCCTCGTAGTCAGAACCAGATCCAAACTCAGAGTAATCGTCGGGGTCAAAGTCGTCCCACTCGTCTCGCTCTTCAATCATCTGTCCACTCTGCACAATTTCGCCAAACATGTCCTCCAAGTCTCCTCCTTCCTCGATCTCGTCCTCTTCTTCGTCTTCCTTAGGCTGTCCCTCAAACGCGACCTTCTTCTTACCCTTAACGTCTCCTTTGACTGTCTTCTCGACATAGGCTTCATCTTCAAGAGCCTCCAGAACCTCTCGCAGACCAGGATCCATGTCGGGCTGAAGACCAGCTAGGGCATCGGGCAGAGCCTGCTGGTTCTGATATGTCTTCTTAACGGTTTCCTCAGAAGGGAGCAGGTCCTTGGGCAGAGAAACGTTGTTGGCCATGGCATAGTCAGAGTTCAGCATCAACTCACCAGTAACTTTTCCCTTCACCTGGTCTCGCTTTGAGATGAAAATGGCCTCCGGGTCTTCGCCAATCGTCCGCAAATGCTTCATGTAGTCATATTTAGAGTCGTCATATTGAATACCATACAAAACGGCTTCTCCCTCGTTTCCTCGCTTCTCAGCAGCTTTTCGGTCCTCTGGCTGGTACTTTTGTCGACGCTCACGCTTCTGGTCTTTGCTGTTGAGGTTCTCGACCTTCATCAGCACCTGCTGTGGAGCCTCGGTATCATCGTAAAGCGGATCTTCCTGAGATCGGTGCACTAGCGTGTACGTCTCGGCGTTCTTCTTGTCTATCCACTTCTTCGGCATGATGAGTGTGATATGTAAACGTGCGATAGAAAAATAATTTTCAGGGTTAGGTCGGGACACGCCGTGCGGCACGCGGCTGACCATAATTGCCGGTGTGTCAAAGGGCTCGTTGGGTGGTTTCTTGCCTTGACACATTCTAATTTGTCAAGCGACCATAGGTTAATTATTGACTATGAGCAGTTCAACCATCACAGTTCTACGAGCGTCTGACATACACTCTAGTAATAAACACCTTTACCCTGCTATGTCGATGCTTACTGAAATCCTTTTACCTACAGTACAGTACAGTAACTTAACGTTAGTCAAGGCCCTGTACGCTCCAGATGCATGACCGACACATGACCGACATGCATCAGCATGACATCACAGGCCGCTAATTCCCTTAATATTATCTGCAAGCACTCTCCGAGCTCACCACGAAACGATCATCGAAGCTGCCGTTGCTGTGCCGGCGCAACCACACAATCTACTCGTTCTACGCTCCCATACCCCGTACTTACCCTCGCACGTGACCATGCATACGTGCGTCCGGCCGTAAAGCGTATACGTATACGTTGGCTCTAATAGCACGCCTGAGCCTACCAATAACCGTGATTACCGGATTAAGTACCTCTAAGCCGATCGACAATGTGAAACAAAGCCGTCAGCGATCAGTCTCGGAAAACGATTGCCGGGCCGACGGGCCACAATCAATGCGGCTCACCATTTGCTGAGTTTGATCGATTAAACTCTTTCCAGGATGGCCTAGGCTGCTGGTGTATTAGTGCGTAAGACACAATGTACATTGTAACGGTTAACCTCAAAATCACGTGAACCTCTCACCCGCCGTCACCTGCGTTCTGCGCCTTATCGCGAATCGTGATCCTTATCGTATTCACCCGGAGCGGGGTTCGCCACCCTAACCGACTGACAGCCATATCCAGCATAAACATATCCAAGCATTAACCTATACGTACTCAGCTCTAACGCCAAGGCTAGACCCTTCGCAGCGCACTCCGCTATTCTTGGTGCCGTACGCCGTATTGGTTACTCATTGCGACTCACGTGACGTCACCACGTGACCAAACAATTGAAACCCTCGAGGGAACCTCCTTGTACAGTAACACAACATGGCCGCCAACATCAGCATACCCGAGAGCCCTGGCTTTGACAGTCGGAGCGGGTCGTTTAATTTGTCTTCTAGTCCCTTCAAACAGGCATCGGCTCGACTTGGTTCGCCTGTCCCTGGTTCTGGTGCTCTGCAGCGGGCTGCCGCCCTCGATATCGATGAGAGCGCTATTGATGATGAAGATGGTGTTTCTCCATATGGTTCGCTTCACAACAGGCGGTTTTCCCCTGCGCGATCACCGTCTAATGGAAGCATGATGAATGGACACAGTACAGCTGCTTCTATTGACATTGATAACCCAGATCCCGAGGTGGTGAAGGTAGTTGGCAGGCATTTGGTGAGGGAGTCCGATTCGATTTCAAACTTTGGTGATGCTGGCGATGACCAGTTTGCGTCGCTTAGGCTACAAGGTGGTGATATCACCCGGCAGCTGTATAACTGGCAGCGAGAGCACGAGGGGGAATCATCCAACAAGCGTGGACGTTCAAAGAGCGTTGAACTTCAACGGGAACCTGCGACCGACATTAACGACGTTCCGATCGATATAAAATCCATCAAAGTTCCTGGCGGCTTCAGGCGGAACTTCATTGCTAGTAAAGCGGTTGACCCCGAGAATCCCGGCATGTCCGCGAAACCCACTTTTCTGACGCGAAACTTCATAGAGTTCCTCACCATTTACGGCCATTTCGCCGGTGAAGAATTGGAAGAGGAAGAAGAAGAGGAAAGCGGCGAAGAGACTGAAACTACATCGCTGTTGCAGAGGCAACACAAGAAACCACCACCGCCAGCCAATGCGTCCGCTACCAAGGCCGTCATGCTGCTGTTGAAGAGTTTTGTTGGCACTGGTGTCGTGTTCCTGCCCCGAGCATTCTACAATGGAGGAATGGTCTTCTCGATCTGTGTCCTCTGCGCCATATCGATGCTGTCGTACTGGTGTTTCATTCTGCTCATTCAAGCCAAGGCGGCCACTGGCGTGAGCAGTTTCGGTGACATTGGTGACAAGCTTTACGGCCCGAGAATGCGTCAAGTCATTCTGTTTTCCATCGTCATTTCCCAGATTGGATTCGGCGCAGCATACATTGTGTTTACCTCAGAAAACCTGCGCGCGTTTGTCCTAGCCGTCACCAGCAGAAGGGTCGACCTGAGCATCCAGTCGCTCATTCTCATCCAGGCCCTGTTCTACCTGCCAATGTCCATGATTCGGGACATTGCCAAGTTGTCGGGAACTGCCCTCATCGCTGATCTATTCATCATGCTGGGCTTGCTGTACCTGTACTTCTGGGGCGGTCACGTCCTGGCGACGGAGGGAGTTTCTGATATTGTCATGTTCAACAGGGACTCCTTCTCGCTGTTCATTGGTACTGCCATCTTTACCTTTGAGGGCATTGGTCTAATCATCCCCATTCAGGAGAGTATGAAGAAACCGCAGCAGTTTGTGCCTGTGCTGGCTGGTGTCATGGTTGGTATCACCGTCATTTTCGTTTCCATGGGCGCCCTGTGCTACGCCGCCTACGGTTCTACTGTTGAAACTGTCGTTATTCTGAACCTTCCTCAGGACAGCGCCATTGTCAACTCGATCCAGCTGCTGTACGCCCTTGCCATCATTCTTTCCACTCCGCTGCAGCTGTTCCCGGCCATTCGAATCATGGAGAACGGGTTGTTTGTGCGAAGCGGCAAGTTCTCCAAGCGGGTTAAATGGGAGAAGAACATTTTCAGGTTTTGCGTTGTCCTGTTCACGGCGCTGGTTGCCTACGGAGGCGCGGACGATCTGGACAAATTTGTCTCCATCACTGGTTCGTTTGCCTGCATCCCATTGGTCTTCATCTACCCACCAATGCTTCACTACAAGTCGGTGTCCAGGTCGCCCCTTTCCAAGGCCGCCGATGGTTTACTGATTGTGTTTGGTGTGTGGGCCATGGTTTATACGACAATGCTCTCCGTTGGAACCTGGGTCAAGTCTTAGAGCATGTTAGAGTATATATTTATCCGAGCGAAGCTCAAGCATGGACGTACATCCTATACATTGAATATAATAGATAACCACGGACAGGCCTATCTAGGACCAAACATACCTGGCGGAGGTCGTGGCAGGTCGGCTGGATAGGGTGGGCACGGAAGACCTGCAAGGAAGCATCTATCTACCTCAGCCAGCCAGTCGACCAACTTGCAGCCAACGCTGTTCTTGTCAATGCTGGTTTGGAGTTTGGCGGCGAACTTGTCGAGCTCGTTCAATTTCGCTGTAGTCACCAAGTTGGGTAGAGGCATTGTTAGGAAGAAGTACAGGGGGTGGAAGGCTATATATAGTGCCTCATCCTCATCACGCTAACCGGATCGGGCATATGAGGCTTGAGTCGGCGCGCTCCGCACCACAGCACACATGGACATTGAACTGAACCCGACGCCAGGATTTGTGGTCAAAACCTTGCTGGTGTCGTCCAAGGCCTCTCGAAGAAAACAGGGAACAAAGGTTTTCGTGAACCTGTGTACGGACCCCCATGTCCCGCAGCCGCAGGACGGCTACAGCGAAGATGTGATTGAACAGATCCAAGAGGGTCACGACTACGTTGTTCCGCTGGTTCTCTCGCAAGAACGAAACGATTTCGACAAGGCTGGCCGGCCGTGTTTTGTGTGGGACTGCTGCATGCACCCGCGGGTGTTGATGGAGATGTACAAGCGGGCCTGGCTGAGAGTTTTGGTGATTGAGACGTGTTTCGAGCTGATTGAAGGACGGGAGGAGCTAGAACTGTCTAGAGAGTTTACTACGCCAAAGATGTTGGTTATGGGAACGCTAGAGAGGGTTACGATAAGAGAGCCCGGCGTGCATAACGAGATGGAAATCCTCGCGGCGGAACTGTTGAAGGAAAGTCCGCAAAACACGGCAGACACGTTCAAAGAGACTTTAGCAATTGAACCCGCGCCGACTACACCGCAGGCCCCAAAGAAGCCTCTGATCCAGGTTTTATCATCTGTGGAGAACGAACAACCAGAAGTGGAACAGCCTGACCGAATAGCAACGCCACAAAAACCAAAAGAGACCCCGTTCGAGTACACGACGTACAAGCTGGAATCGAAGGAGCAGAAACCAGGAGATGCCGTGTACCAAATTGACTTTGGAAACGCAGACAGAATCAAGCAGGTAGTGCTGAGCAGCTCGAAAAGTGAAATCCTAGTCAACAGAGAGGCCATCAAACTGCCCGTGAAGGCGAGTAAGTTGGACGTGTACCGTGTGGGTGAAACTGTGAGTGTTTTCGTCTACTAATATTCTATGCATTTTTCTGCTCCTCTATCACCAGAGCAGGTTAGTAAGGCTGCTACAATTCGTGCAACCGCTTGCCGGCAAAGAACGCCATGTTGTCTCGGTACGAGACATACTCGGAATCGCCATAGCCCAGGGTAGGATGAATCTCCGAGGACTGCAGGCCCTTGATTCTCTCCAGTTCGGCCGAGGAATAGTTCATGATGGCCTTGCCAATGAGAATGTTTTCGCCGTCAAGTTTCTCTGTGGAATAGAGTTCGACACACTCGTGCGCGTGGAAAGTGCCCTCCAGAGCCTTGACACCGACTGGGAGAAGGCCAGCCTTGTTGGACCTCGTGATGGCACCGTGGGCTCCTCGGTCTATAAAGACCTTTCCATGCGAAGACAGACCATGCAGAATCCAAAATTGTCGATCTCGGATAGGATGCTCGACAGGAATAAACCTAGTGTGCAGCGGAACACCATTCTTGTTGAGATCTTCCACTTCCATAGGTTTCCCGCCCTCAATGTAGTCCAGAATCGTGGTGATGTTGTTTGGGATCTGTGACTTGCAAATAATCATGTTGACACCGGCTGATGTGGCGAGCTCGGCCGCAATCAGTTTGGTAGTCATGCCGCCAGTGCCCACAGAACTGCCTGGGGACGAGGCGTCCACCTTCAGTTTCTTGAGGTCCTCGACAACCAAGACTGGTTTAGCATCAGGATTAGTTCGGGGATTGTCGGTGTACAGACAATCAACGTCAGTCATGATGAACAAGTAGTCGGCGTTGACCATGCCGGCAGCAATGGCCGACAGTGTATCGTTGTCACCGAATCGGATTTCGTTAGTAGCGAGCGTGTCGTTCTCGTTAATGATAGGGACGACACCAATATGCAAAAGTGCCTGAAGCGTGTTGGCAGCGTTCAGGTACTGGGTTCGGTCAGCAATGTCGTTTCGCGTCAACAGGACCTGCGCAATTGGCTGATCGAGCTGTCGGAACAGGTTGTCCCACAGACCAATGAGCCGAGCCTGGCCAGTGGCCGCAACGGCCTGAACGCTAGCGAGATGTTTTGGCCTGGAGGGAATTTTCAGTCGTTTCAGACCAACAGCGATGCCGCCGGACGAGACGACAATCACCTGATGACCTTCACGTCGCAGTTTGATGATTGTCTCGACAATGAGCGACATTGACGCAATCTTGTGTTCGTGGGTTTTCTCATCGCAGAGAGATGACGTTCCTAGCTTAATCACAATAGTCTTTGAATTCACCTTCATCGCTTTGGAGTAAACCGAAGCGGCATAGTCCTGCGACATCTCTCCTTATATATTATCCCTCAAACTTTCTTGTCTAGAACGCCAAAATGTAAATATGTAAGATATGTAATGACTCTTTGCCCTTACCCTACAGGTCACGTGAAGGGTACACAGACTAACCAGTTTAGGTTAGACATGGCAGCAGCAGGGGAGAGACAGTGTAGGATGAGGGCGTAGAGGGCAAGGATTGATGTTTCTTCGAGGGTTATGCTTGAATAGAGCTGTGTATCGACTACTTCATCAATGGTTGACAACAATTTCATTCAGATGAAATGCATAGTCACGTGCGATAAGCGAGATATTATTCTGGGCGAGGGCAGGGTAAGGTCATTGGGTAAGGGTATGAGATCATTGCCAACGACGTTACTTAATGGTGCATTAACTGAGAATAGTGTGGTTGAGACGAGCCCAAGAGTAAGTAACAATGGATGCTCATGTGTGGGCTGTGCTGTTTAATGTGCGATGAATGTGCTAAAGTGTCCTGGCTTCCGAATCAATTTCTGCAGGTCTTTCAGGAACAAAGAACACGTGTTGGTACCTATATTGTACATTTGTCTCTGCGGAGATTTGCAGACTGAAATGTTCGCGAGATGGGTGTAAAGAGATGACGTCACAGAGTAAGACGCTGGAACAGGTACAAGGAGGTGCCGTCGGACTGCGATTCACAGCAGAAGTTGAGGATTTCCTGTCAAATAAAGTGCCGGTACGTAGATAATATTTCAGCAAACGCCGAAAAGACCAAAAGGGAAGAGTGCATATACTTGCTCGAGCCCTGATGATCTAAGTTTGACGTAATCTCACTGAGATCTTCCCAACACCGTAAGCAGGGGTGAATCAAGTATCGCTCAAAGAGCCAGCAGGGGTTATTGAAGACTCGCCACATACTAAAGCTGTCAAAAGCAAACACCGCGAAAGAACGCCAAGGCTCGTAGCGTTACAAATAAAGCGTTACATGTTCAGAACGCAACACGTGACTACTCGCCTTACTTGCACAACACTAAACTTTGACTGGTAGCTACTCGAACAGCTGACAATGTTTCTATCCAGTCAAATTAACGGGTAAGCGATGATTAGTTTGCAGTTTATGATATTTTCTGAGTAGCGGAGCGCGCAAAATCAGATGGACGATTTCAAATGGTTGCAAGATGTCTGGGCTTGGCCAAATGCTCATCAATCTCACTCATTTGGTGCGAAAACAATTTGCTTTTCGTTAAAAACCCCTCCAACACAGTGACAGGGCCCAGAAAACATTCACTGATATCCCCCTCCTCCAGCAACAGCGGGTCTTCTAAGGCGAAATAACGAAGATTTGGCAGTTGCTGCACCAATGCTTTGAAGCCTTCAAAAGATAGGTATCGGGTCCTGTCTCCGCCGCAACCGCGCTCCTCAGATAGCTGAAGTAACTCTACGGCGTTATCTGGTTCAACAGCAAACTCTTTGTTGAGGCAGAAGACACTATCTGGCTTTTTGCAGCACGGTGCAAGAGTAAGTAAGTAGTCGATATTCCTCACTTGAACATTCAATGATTTTACCTGTTTGTTGATCGGAACTTTGCAAGGTCCGAGTGGAGATCTGTCATTGGCTTGGTGCTTCGTGCAGGGAAAGTCAGAGCCACCAGCCACCAGAGTTGTTATGGAAAGCTTAGCGGATGGGAACTTCTGCGAAACATCTACATATTTGCATAGCCAACAGGTCAATCCCGTGAGACTGATCTCTTTGAAGTAAAGCCCCTTCTCTGACATCATTTCCAGAATTTCGTAGTTCTTAAAACCAATCATGTTCATCATGGCGACGATGATATACGAGAACGCTTGAAACCCCGGCCAACTCAATCTTCTGGGTCCGAGTACTCTACCTTTGTGAATTATCAGAGTTGAGATGGTCTTTGTGAGACCGTTTACTCCAACGTTGAGCCCACCTTCCTCGTCTATATGAAGGTCCATCTTGTTTAGCGCAGCGAGCATTCTTCCCACCAGTCTTAGATTCAGACGATCTTTCATATCCAAGTGGTGCACTATTTGTAACCACACCTCAGGCGGTGCTTTCTCTTCCGCTAGCTTTGACATGAGCTTAAGCCGCTTTGCTGTTCCCCGTGTTATTCTCATCCTCTGTCTTAGTAATCGAGCACAGTTTTCAATAGTTAGGTAACGAGGCGTTGTGACGTCACAAAGACAGAGGTTTGACTGTGTTTCCGGCTCATCGCGATTGACCGCGCGCTCGTCCTCATTTCCAACTTGATTTCGTTCATGGCAAGTACGCAAGCCAAGCAAGGGCCCCATACGTCATGCCATTCAACACAACGGAAGATTCGGATAATCGGGTCAGTGTTTTGCAACACACTCGATGCTGCTCGACCGTTTAAATGATCCGGACTAGCCCACTATAGCTGCTTTCCTGCCCGCACCAAACTAGCTATGGCCCAGTCTTAGAGGTCGTTCAACTCCATCTAGACTGCCCATATGATGTTCACCTGGTCACTAAGGCAGGACAACCGGTTACCAAGGTCTACAGGACGACAGAATATTAACGTTGAAACATTCAAGTTTGAAAGAGTCACTCTGGAATGAATACGGATCGATCCAACAGGATACCAGCTGGATGTGGAGCACGTCACGGGGTCAGAGGAGTTGGTCTGCAGAACCGCTGAATACCATGGCTAGCAGAGACGCGCGGCTTCGGGAAGTACCTGGTAAAATTGTATTGGAGATATTGTTGGTTTGATTTAGACTCAGATTTTGTCCAATGAGAGACTCGCAACACTTGTTCCTGCTACTAAGTGCTTGACAGTGGTTCTACATGTTGTTCGCGTTTGAATCGGTTGACGAACCTGATTCACAGTCTTGGCTGATACACTAGCTCCGATATTTGAGAGCTATAAGAAGTCTTTCGGACTGAAATGGAATGGCATCTCATTGAACTGGGTGAACACTTTCGTGCCAAGGACAAGTGGTGGGTTGACTATAAGGACGAGGCGATTGTCAAGGATTGGCGTGAACAGATCGCTTACGGCCTTTACAACGAATCTCAGGAAGATGCATTCTTCCGGTACGTGCTAGACGAATGCCTTTCTACGCAAAACCCAGAAAACAAACTGGAGGCTTCCAATACTGCGTGCTGACAGCATTTCTAGGGAAAGACGTGATTTCGGCGGAGATCAAAGCCAAGTTCCCGCGACAGTCTCAAAATACGCTTGTGCCTCTGTGTGTCTCCCAAAATGTCTTCAGAAAATTGACCCGTCAATCTACCCCATTATCTGCCACAAGACGCCAATATTCGACATTGATAGAAGACAGCCGAATCTGAGGGCACTGCGGCAAGCTTTTCTACAAGTTGATTACTGTAGTGCCGTGAATGTTCTAAAATTGGACAACTGCATACGGGGCGATGTATTTGGCTGGATTTGGATTCCGATAACACGATTGGCCGTGATGCACTGATTGCTGATATTCATCAGTTGGCTAGTATTGACTAGGCAAGAGGCTGCTGAGGTTACTCAATGCGAATATGGCCGGGTCTAATGACTGCCGAGATTGTCATGACATGTATATCTCATGCTTCTATGATACAGCCGATATGTTTGCTACCCCAACTGAGAAGCTCTACCCGCACCTGCTTTCAAGACCCCAATAGCGTATTGCACGCCGCAAGTTTATCATGGCTCATTGGAACGGCATCTGGTTGGCCTGCGGGCTCGTGATTTTGCATATTATGATGAGACCAGGACTAGAACCACAGCATTATTACCGTAACTGACTAAATACAATCAAATGTAAGCTCACTGAAAATTGCGAATTACTTTGACCCCGTGCAACCTTCCCCGCGCGCTTGGGCTCGGCCCAATGATCCCCCGCCCACACCCCACTCGGGTTGAGCTCGCTCGGAAGGCCTCCGGAAGGCTCTCGGCTCGATATGCACGAGAAATGCTGGGCGGGGCTATTCAGCCGACCCCAGGTTCTTATCGTTATCATAACCTTAGGCATAACTTACAATTGTTGTGCATAAGTGTGATAGCGTTTCTGTTTGACTTGGCGCCGGAAAACCGTTGAGCCACGGCAAGTGGGCCAACATACGGGTACTAGGGTGTGTGGACTAATCCGCCGGAGTTCCGGTATTTGAGTCCATATTATTCGGAGAAGGAATCCCGCCGCACTAGGTCCATTGAAGCCAACATGTTATGCGCTAATTATTAGTGCATTGTGCGCATCCAGAGCCACCTAGCTAGCCCCACCTGATTTCAGCCCCAATTCAGTTTGGCATCGATTAGTAATGTCACGATGGTTATAGGTAGGGATTTTCATAGTATATCGAGATCTAACGGCTCTCAACGGCTATAACGTTAACGGTGCACCGGCCCACCGGATAAACCGTGTGGAGTGGATGTGGGGTAAGCGCGCGTTGTTCCGCTGTAAACCTACAAACTGCTGTGTAAGCGTACAATTATTAATCGCCCAAACCAGAGCAACCACCCAAATCAGGCGGTCTCATCAAAATGTTACCCAGACGCCCAGACAAAACTAGTCCAAGACAAACGTGTCTGAGCAGATCAAAGATCTGCAATAACCCGAATAGGGAGAGATCGACGCGCGCCGTTCCTGGTATAGTATAGCTGTGGTGTTCTATGCTTGGACCGCCTCCCTTTGCTCTTGGCGCTAACACAGATTCGTTGCCCTTAGTCTGGGACTGAGCGCCATGTACTACCACTAAGCAGCGCTTTGTCTTTGCTTGAATTGAATGGTCCTGGCTGAGTGCTGGTCTTGCCGGCGCGATCGTGCCAGTGTTAATTAATCTGTTGGATCCTGCACGGCCCGAGCCGATCCACCATCCGGGCGGTACCCTAATTGGCCAGCCTAAATGCGGATCGCTGCAGGCAATGCATATTAGATTCCGACATGGGTTCGTGGGTATAAGTACTGACCCTTTCGTCGATCTCTTCACTAGATCGAAATGCCCCGACCCAATCAACCCCAGACTAACAGCGCTGACGCCACGCCAGAAACCACTACCTACGTGAATGGCCAGCCCTACTACTATCACGTCCAGTACCTAGTGGACAACCAGACCGCTTTCCCCTGGCACCGATCTGTTAGCGCCCTGTGGAACGAGCGATGGAAGCCACTCGCTTACAACGGCGTCTACCCCTTCGGCGAGGGCAACGGTACTGACTTTGATCCAATCTTCCAGAAGCTGATCCAGCAGTCTGGCGACAACACTGGCTACCTCTACGACCCAGAGAAATACGCCGCGCCCTTCTTCCCTGTCGCCGACAACCTCGTGGCCCAGGCCGACGCCGCCCTAGCCGCCGGCGACAACACCACCGCGTGCAACCTGTATCTGCGAGCAAACGCCGTGTACCGAATCTCTCGATTCCCGATCGCTCGATCCCCGTTGGGAGAAAAGGCCTTCCAGAAGGGTCTCGCCGCGTTTCTGAAGGCCGGACCGTACATGGAGTACCCGCTCCACCCAGTGGCCATTCCATTCACCCACGCCAACGCCACTGCCGGTGACAATGCTACTGCCCCTATCAACGCTTTTTTGCGATTCCCAAACACTCAGAAACCAGCTTCCGGCTGGCCCTTGATTTTCTACATTTCCGGCTTGGACGGTAACCGAGTCGACCAGAACGCAGAGCTAAATACTCACCTGGACTACGGCCAGGCCGTCCTCGTTCTCGATATCCCTGGAACTGCCGACTCGCCAGCTGCTAAGAATGACCCAAACTCCCCAGACCGACTGTGGGATTCCGTCTTTGAGTGGATCGACGCCAACGCGTCAAAGTACTCCTTCGACCTGTCCCGAATTGTCGCCCGGGGTGTCTCCACTGGTGGATACTATGGCCTGCGAATCGCTCACACCCACGCCGACCGACTGCTGGGCGCTGTCGCCCACGGTGGTGCCTCGCACCACTTCCTGGACCCCGTCTGGCTCCAGAACCTTAACCACATGGAATACCCATTCGCCGGTATTCAGGCTATTGCTGCCAAGTACGGCTACAACGACACTGACGCTTTCATTGCCAGTAACCCACGAGACCGATTCAGTCTGCTGTCCAACGGCATCTTCGACAAGAACCACACCAGAATGTTCATCATCAACGGAGAGGAGGACTCCGTATTCCCAATTGAGGACTCCTGGATCCCTCTAGGCCACGGCCAGCCAAAGGAGTCCCGGTTCGTGCCAGGCTCTGGTCACATGGGTAACCCCACCGCTGAGCCTTTCGTCAAGAACTGGGTCATCAATCTGCTGGCCCAGTCGGGATACGTCGCGGCTACCGCTGCTGCCACCATCAGTGCTTAAGCCCTCGCTAATCTGCTTGTTTGATCTGTGTACTTATGTTTGCTTTCTGTTGTCGCTGTTGCATATATCTGAATGAAGTATTTTAACCATATACGGAGCCAAGTCCAGAGACTAACTCAACTTTAGATGGTTGCGGAGTCTCCATGACTGGGTTTCGAAGCAAGGAGATGCAACAAGGCCATTTCGTTTTCCATGCCAGAGATCTGGGCAAGGTAGCTCTGCGCTTCATGTTCCAACATTCGAACCTTTTTCTCTAGTGCACTCTCGTTTTGACGAAGAGTCCTTATTTCCTCTGTGAGGTCTATCATTTTCGCTGTGCTGAACTTTCTCCTCGTTGCAGTTGATAATAAAAAGCTCGGATGAAGGTGAAGTTGTCGCGTCGAAGGTAAGCGCGCCGAGATACCGGAAGTTATACAACCTCCGAGCCGACGATACAGGGCTCCCAGACTATAACAGAGCGTTTCTAACTGATATAAGCCGTATTCGTGCGCTCTCAGTAAGGGCCTCGAAAGAGGTGGCAGTGCCCTGCAACGGACGGGATAATCATACTCCGAGAGAAGGAACACCCGCTGCCTATTACTTTTTCAGAATCTTTCACATTAATCATACTCTGATCATTACCATTGTATCTTCCATTTCAAATGTGTAGGCTGATCCGATAGTGATTCATTGGTGCCCATTTTGAACGTAGGTGCGACAGTCCGACAGGTGCGTACTGATAAGGTCACGTGAAGATAAGGTTTCTTGACGATGTCCCAACAATTCAGCCGAGCTTTCTCACCACACCTCGGACAATGGGTCATCTCGTTACTGTTGCCACGTGCAACCTGAACCAATGGGCGATGGACTTTGAAGGCAATCGTGACCGGATTATTGAGAGTATTCGGATTGCCAAAGAGCGAGGCGCTCAGTTCCGAATTGGCCCCGAGCTCGAAATCACTGGATATGGCTGTCTGGACCATTTTCTGGAGAGCGACACCTACCTACACTCTTGGGAAATGTTTTGCCAGATCCTCGTTCACGAAGATTGCCAGGACATTTTGATTGATGTGGGAATGCCAATCATTCACAAGAGTGTCAAGTACAACTGTCGAGTTATTGCCTACAACAAGAAGATCTTGTTGGTTCGACCTAAACTTTGGCTCGCCAACGAAGGAAATTACCGTGAGATGCGATATTTTACGCCATGGTACCGAACCCAGTACGCCGAGGAGCACATTTTGGAGCCTTTTATTCAGAAGATCACTGGACAGCGTACTGTGAAGTTTGGCGATGTCAAGCTGGACATGTTTGATACTGTTTTAGGCTTCGAGACTTGCGAGGAACTTTTTACCCCAGACAGCCCCCACGTGGCTTTGAGTTTGGATGGTGTCGAGATCTTCACCAACTCTAGTGGCTCTCATCACGAGCTCCGAAAGTTGAATACTCGAATGGAGCTCATCACCGAGGCCACCAAGAAATGCGGCGGTGTCTACCTTTATGCCAACCAGCGGGGCTGCGATGGTGATCGTCTGTACTACGACGGATGTGCTATTATTGTGGTCAACGGAAAAGTTGTTGCTCAGGGCGACCAGTTTGGTTTGAAGGATGTTGAGGTAGTGTCTGCAACTGTGGACCTCGATGCTGTGCGAAGTCACCGGTCATCTCCATCGTTTGGTCTTCAG
The DNA here is from genome assembly GCA_003705745.3 of Blastobotrys muscicola. NCBI lineage: Eukaryota > Fungi > Ascomycota > Dipodascomycetes > Dipodascales > Trichomonascaceae > Blastobotrys > Blastobotrys muscicola. The sequence continues at coordinate 84,829 of PPJL03000017.1, forward strand.
GCCACTGCCAGTAATCGACCATACCCTACAGTGGACGGCAGCGCAATCATCAACAAGAGTGTTTTCTCCTCTTCCAGATTTGAGTTCAACCCAGAAGTCATCCCATCCAAAGAGATCACCCTTAGATACCACACTCCGGAAGAAGAAATCGCACTTGGCCCGGCGTGCTGGCTGTGGGATTACCTGCGAAGGTGTAGAGCGGCCGGCTTCTTCATCCCACTCAGCGGTGGCATTGACAGTTGTGCCACCTCAGTCATCGTCTACTCCATGTGCCGTCTAGTGGCCAAGGCCGCTGAAGAAGGTAACCAGCAGGTCATTGCTGATGCTCGGCGACTGGCCAATGAACCTGAAAACTCTACCTGGCTGCCAACCGATCCAAAAGAGTTTTCCAATAAGATTTTCCACACATGCTACATGGGGACCGAGAACTCCTCTAAGGAGACTAGATCGCGAGCAAAGGCCCTTGCCAATGATATCGGTGCCTACCACACTGACCTCAACATGGACACTGTCGTTTCCTCTGTCACTGCTCTGTTTGGTTTCGTCACGGGCAAGACTCCTAAATTCAAGGTCCATGGAGGTACAGGCTCTGAGAACTTGGCTCTACAAAATATTCAGGCTCGACTGCGAATGGTCCTTTCGTACCTGTTTGCCCAGCTCCTTCCTTGGGTGCGAGGCTTTTCTGGCGGCCTCCTGGTACTGGGTAGTGCCAACGTTGACGAGGCTCTGCGAGGCTACCTCACCAAGTACGACTGTTCTTCTGCAGACATTAATCCAATTGGAGGCATTTCCAAGACGGATCTGAAACGGTTCATTGCGTACGCACGTGATGAGTTTGAGCTGCCAATTTTGGAGGACTTCCTAACCGCGGTTCCAACTGCCGAACTAGAGCCCATCACTCAGACCTACGTTCAGTCTGACGAGGCCGACATGGGACTTACTTACGACGAGCTGTCCGTGTTCGGCCGACTGCGAAAGGTGGAAAAGTGTGGTCCATACTCGACGTTCCTCAAGTTGTACCATGAATGGACTCCACGACTTACCCCATCTGAGGTCGCCGTCAAGGTGAAGAGATTCTTCTACTTCTACGCCGTTAACCGACACAAGATGACTGTTCTGACGCCATCGTATCATGCCGAACAATATTCCCCAGATGACAACCGATTTGACCTGCGACCTTTCCTTATCATTCCAAGTTTCCCATGGGCTTCAAAGAAGATAGACGAGGTTGTGAAGCAGCACGAAGAGAAGTCCAAGTGAGAAACGTTCCGGATATAGATGCCTGTACATGAGTGCTCAAATGCTACTGAAAAACATCTGGGTTGCTTGGAGACCGGAACTTTCCAAACACCGGCACAACCGTCGGCCGATTGTTTCTAATCCAAAACTCTATCAGCGCCAGTGCCGTCCTGTCGGGGTCGTCTTCATGCAAAAAGTGACCACACTCTGTAAACACAATTAGCTGGTACTTTCCCTGCATCTGGCCAATCATCAACTCCTTATCTAGACGATCTGTTCCCGCTAGTATAAGCAGCCTAGCGGCTGGTGCAGAGAGAAACCGCTGTGACAATCCTGAGAACCAGCCCAACCAGTAGTTTTCAGTCTTTTTGAGATTCATGATCCAAGTATAGCCGTTCCCTTCGGGCTTCAGAAGACCGGGAACAGAGACCTGTGCACTGGCTTTGCTTCTCAGAGCCATGGATTCCAAATGCCAATCAATAGCACGCTCAACGTCGGGAAATCGCGCCGGCCACGTGTCGAGAATCTTGTTCATTGAATGGAGCGCTTCAATCGTAGGTCCCTCTACCACATCCAGCACCACGAGGCCCACTAGTTTGAATAGTTTCATGTGATTACTCGCATATGACACGATCGATCCGCCTAAACTGTGGCCAACCAGTACAATACTTGTATCCAGCGGGACTTTTTTGGTGCTGAAGACCTGTTGAACAACATCCACAAAGTCCTGGCTCAGGGTCTCCAGGCTATAATCTTCGGTATCACTGACCACACTCTTTCCATGGCCCCTAAGATCAAACGCCAACATACCTGCAACGTCCTCATCTTCGTGCTTTTGTTCCATCATCTCTCGCAACCGCTTTGCCAGCAATCCATACGTCAATGCACACGAACCGCCACCGTGGCAGAATACAAACAATGGACTCTTCACCGTCTTTGGTGGCGTATAGTAGACATTGAACTCTCCTACCTTTTGACCGTTTCGTTCAACGCTTACTGCAAAGTTTTCGTCGAAACAATCTGTCCATGGCCGAGGCTCCGTCAACTTTGCACGCCGTCGCGGTGGGCGCATACTAGGAGCACCCAGCGGTGCAATTGCATCTTCTTCCTCTTCGGCTTCGTTAAACGAGGTGAGTCGCGTAGCCAATTTCTTCTTTAGTAGCTCTCGTTGAAGTGACATGATGAGACAGCGCGCATCGGCGGCATCGCTCAAGATAAGATAACGTCACGTGACTTTTCCGAGATACGTTCAGAGTATAGCCAACAGTAAACGATATGTCGCGGCATTCTATAATCATCATGATAGGGCTCAACTAGGCATTCTGCATTAACTCTACTACTGATGAGTCTGGATACGCACATGCACTATTGTTCTCTGCATGATAAGGAATCTTGCATACTGAACCACTGCAGACTTCATGCGGCTACTATACTCCATTGAACCTATTCAGAGGGGTGTGCAGCAGGTGGAAAGGCTGGGGCTGCAGGCATTGCTGGGGAGGTGACTATCGGGTCCTCACAAAACATTTTCTTGAGAAATATCCTCTAAATACGAAATCCAGTTTAAGCATACAGGTCGATTGGATCACAGAATTCATCTCATGATTTTGACTTTTCTTTGGCCTAGAATCTACTTCAGTGAGTGAAACCTAACAAACAGACAAAGTAGTGTGATAGTGGTCCATTCCCTTTGGCAGATCCTGAATGTGCCAGGCACACAAAGCCTCCAACAGCGACACACATTTGTCCAATTTGTATTTGCCATGCTGAGCAAAGCACTTCTGGCCGTTCTTCTCAACCACGTTGTAAAGAATCACATAGTCTCTGAAACCCAGCATAGCGTGTGGAGCTTTAGTCTTTGAAACCTTCTTGAGTAGCTCATTCTGAGCCTTGTTGCACAAAGCTTCAGTAAACATGGCTGGCTCCGTCTCGACCATGATGTACGTTCGCGGAGCAGCCTGGCCCAAGTAGTGCTTAGCAACAGCCTCTTTGAGCAAGACACTGATTTCAGCCCGACTCTTACTGAAGTCTGCGGGCGCATTGGGGTATTGCATCAACATCTCGATCTCATAGACATGATTCTTATTGAAGTTGACAGCGCTGAGAAGGTCGGACATGAATCTGACCAGCGAAAACTGGTAGTCGTCAGTTCGTGAAAAAAACATTGTGAGGAAGAAAAACGGAGAAACAGGGGGTTTATATACCAGGGCAGCCTCATTTTGGTTAGTCTGAGCTAGCCGTTTTCGGAAACATATCGAGCCGCTCAGTGCGGCGTTCTGAAACATGTTACAAGCCTCACCTCTCTTCTTACAATAACAGTCTCATTAAATTAGATAAATAGAGTGTGAAAGGCTTACTTACTGGGCCTGAAAATACTGACGCTGGCGTCATATGAATTGTTGACCGCCATGACCATTCTATGCGGATGCAGCGCCAGCACCGACGGATGCGACTTGTTGTTCGCCGCCAAGTAATTGTAGGGGCTCTTGACGGTCGAAACCTTCAAGCCTGTAGTCGACCACACAGCCACTGTCTGCGCCGCTGTGGCAATCACTGGCGCGTGTTCATGAACTTCCATCGCGTACATTGGGTAGCCCTTCTGCTGCGCTGAGATCGCCGTTACCGGCTCGTCGACCCTGATATCCCACAGATAAACTTGTCCGTCCGAGCTACCACTGACCAGCTCTCGGGCACCACCACGTTGCAGATGAACATTGATTATGCGCGTGTCGTGCTTCTTGTATGTCTTGACCACAGACTCTCGAGGCTGAAGTCGCCTGTCGTACACTCTCAGAGAACCATCACCAAAACCAGACACAAAAATGTGACCTTCAACTTGGTCTGACGTCAGGGAAGTCACGGGACTACCAGACCTCGCGGGAATGTCCATCATGCATCGCTCTCGTCTCGCGTCCCAGATTCGAATCATTCTGGCGTCTCCTCCAACTAGCAAGGCACCACTTCCTTGCTGCCAGTCAGCCACCAGGCCGCCTTTCTTGCTGGCAGGAGCCAAATCGCTGATGACCCGCCAGGCACAGGTTAAAGAAATGTCCTTACTGTTGTAGTGCCTGTGCAGTCGGACCACGCCCTCGCTGCTACCCGTCAGCAGCAGTGGCATGTCGTCTTCGTTCAACAGCTTGGCTTCCGTGATTCGACTGCCCGACGGGTTGCCATTGCAGAATCGATTCAGCTTGGTCGACGACTCCCAGTCCCAGACAGTGACGCCATCGGTAGCATCGGCCACAATGAGGTGGGGCTCAAACTGAGCAAACAGCATCTTACCAGGCTGGGTGAGGTTGTTGAGGTACCGTGCCTGCGTGTTCCAGTTACCGCAAACTGCAAGGTCTTTCTGCGGCTGAGTCTGAGCGATGATGTCCTCGTTTCGACTCTTTCGCCATAGTCTCTCCGTGTATCGTTCACTGCCCGGCTCGTCAGCTTCCGAGGCGCTCATCTGTGGTTCCTGAAAATGTTCGCACATCCACTCGAAGAAACCACTCGATAGAGGAAGCTCAATAGGCTTGAGTTCTCGGGGGCTGTATCGGGCTGTGTGCGGTTTCTTCGCGGCTCCGTAGCTTGTTGTTTCAATCTCGCTTACGGCAGGGGCCTCCTCGCTCGCGTCACTCGTAGTGCCCATGGCAAAATTCTTGAGAGTAGCGGCAATGGAAACAGACCGCTTAAGGGTGGCCGTTAGTCGCGAGTCGTTCAAAAAACTGTTGGACGTGCGTAGCGCTGGCCTTGCTGGGGCTGGTGCCGCAGTTGGTGTAATCAGGTTCAGAGGGTCAGTGGTGGACTTGCTGCTAATCAATGGAGGCCTAGTTGGGCCGCCAGAATAAGTTCGCGACAATGCCTGCGGAACTTCGCTGGCCCGAGGCTGGTGATGGCTCAGCAAGAACTTTTCGCATCGCTCGGCTTCCTCACCTAGCGTGGTCTCCTTCAAGGACATCATGACGTAGTCGACAACTTCCCGGCCCAAGTCCGCAATCTCGGTGTAGGGATCCTCCGACAGAATCAGTAGACACTTCCACACAGTAGAAGAGACAGTACCGTAGGAAGGCGAGTCTCTCCGGACAGAATCCAGCTGATGAGGATCGACGATGGCGATGTATTCTTCCTGAAGTGTCGTGAAGGCACAGACGATGAAAGTGTGGAGATACTGTTTGACGTATTTTGAAAAAAAGACAACAATCTCTCTTCGCACCAGAGAGGAAGCATCGTTAGTGAGTCGAATAACAGACAAGGCGATATCCCTCTCCTGCTGCTTGACCTCGTCGCTCAAGAACTTTTGATCGGTTGTGCTCAAAAACGTTGTCAGGGCCATGATAACCGAGGTTCGAACTTCCGGAACTGGATCACCAAGCAACTTGCTCAGAACCTCCAACGCGTTTTCTTCCTCACCAATTCGCTTGGCTTCAGGATAATCGTTCCACACTTGCGACACGCACAAACAAGCCCACTGCCGCAGCAAGGGGCTTTCCTTGGTTTGCATGTGCATGAGGCAGGCTCTGAACAGGTCCACGCTTGAGCTGAGTTTCTGACCGTTTCTGTGTCCGCGGCTAAACAATGCAGTGACAAAAGCGCACATTGCAAGATGTTCCTGAATGTTTGGCGTATTAATGTTGAAACCACCACCCTCGATAGACGGCAGCGGGACCAAAGTGTTGGTGAAGTATGCATAGTTGTTGTCCTTGATGAGTTCATGCTGAATATTCTGGTAGTCGACGGCCATTATTCGGGCCCAAATGTAGATTAAAACCGGCTTTAGGTCAGCCGCCGGTGACTGAAGAAGCCTCAGAACGTATGGGAAAATGCCAATTGACAGGGCAAGGTGAACGGCCTGAGGACCAAGGTCAAGGAACTTGCTCAGCAGTATCAGCGCTCTGAGTCGATGCGCCTGGGACAACAGAACCTGTAGTAGCACAGGCAGCTGCTCTGGAGGTTTGTCGAGATTCGAAGACTTGTACTTCAGCCAAAACTCAAATGCAGTCAGCTGCTGCTCAAAGAACGTGCACGACTTGTACTGGTAAGGCTCGCCATTTGGTTGCTCAGCAGCCTGGAGGGCAGGCATCTGCACGACGCAGTTCTCCACAGCCATATCCCAAGAATCCCACATTGGGTGGTTGTAAGTCTGGGGAAGTGCTGGAGAGGAAACTGGGTGACAGTTGTAGACTCGCATGATTCGCTCAGCTAGCAGGAAATTTCTGAACATGGCCGCGACGACCAGGTCTTGTCGGAATAGCCGCTTGAACAACTGTCTGTCCAGCATGCTCCAAGCGATGGTGTCGGTGATGGCGGTAAAAATCCAGTTTAGCTCTCCCAGCGGGGTCTTTCGATCAGAGGTGACTCCAGGAATTTCGTAGCTGTTGAGGTGGTGCTTCAGCTGCGACTGCATTACAAACCATCGAACTGCAATGTTTATAGGCGTCGTCAGACAACAAGTAAACAAATCAGCTGGCAGATCTGGGTGCATTGGCAGCATTTCGTTAGCCCGGCATGATCCTAGCAGAATACAATTGTCATACGCAGACGCCGGCGTCTGCTGGCTCTGTTGTGGATCTCGTTCATCCTGCTTTCGTTTGTCCACAAACCTTCGGAAACTATTGATCACGTTACCCGCGGCGTTGCAGTCAAATGCATAGATACACGGGGCACCGAGCCAGGACTGCAGGTCGTAGACTGAAACAGGAATGTACTGGGTGTAACCGCGATTGAACACCCAAATTTCGCCGCTCGGGGTAGGACGGGGTACGCCGTGGCCATTGTAGTGGAATAATACCCGCTCTTCCCTAGCGCCTCTTCTTAACGTCATGCACATGCGTTTCAAGTCTTCAACATTTGGATCGAGTAGCTGCTTGAATTTGGTTCGCTGTGACATTGCTTCGTACTGGATCTGTAGAGCTTTGCCTATGGCTTCGAGTCCTTTCTTTGGGTCCTTGAATGATTTCGGATTCTCCACGCCAGCTTCCATGGTGCTGCATTTCTCTGTTTTGATGACATCAGGAGGGTCGACGCCAATATTAAGACACATGACAATGGCGCCGCTGACTGTTCGCTGACGGTTGTTGTTGCGCCATTCGCTAAATTTCCGGCCTTTGATCGGGTTTCCAGACGTCTCATGGCGTTTCGTCTCGTAGTACATATAGAAAGTCTTGTTAGCCCTCATTCTCATTCTCATCTTGGACTCTCTGACCGGAGCTTACGGCAGAGGACTAGACTTGCCAGATTTGCCCGATTCTCGTCATCAATTAGTCCATCGCCGTCCGAAGCATCCGTCCACTAAACCTCCACCGTTTGACAACATCCCCAAGTAGTCCCTCCTGCCCCTCCTAACCCACGCACAACTCGCTTCGCTCGTTGTGGTACATACCTCCGCCAAACTGTCCATTACCTCCTCGCTGTCGTCAAAGCCGTGCCTAACAACTGTATTGTACAGCGGGTTCAAACTAACCACCGCACGCGCCCGCTCCGGCTCCTCGCCATTCCGCATCTCGCCATTCACGTGGCTCACGCCATTGACGCTCATGTCTATATCATTCGCTGATAAGCAGTGGTGTTTTATAGTGCCTCACGCTGATCTGATGTGGAGGCCGGGTAAGTGCAGCGCGCATATTTCGGCCACACATGCTATGAATTAGTTAAAGACAGTGACCATACTGCTATAAAAAGAAGGAATCCAGCTGCATATAAAGTAAGAGCATATGATAAGCATATGAATACACTAGTTCTTGGGTCCCAATCAACTGGTGGCGATCCGGTTCGGCCCGATTGAAATGTAAGGCGATGGCAATTGAGACCTGCGCGGTCCACTGCACCGTTCTAACTTAATTTGGCGTGGCGGCGTGATGGCTCTAACTGATTTTGGTTAGCGCTTTGGCCACCGCGCGTAAATTGGTGGAGATATACGAGAAATATGGTGGAAACGCTTGGCAACACATCTAGGAGTTGGGTTCTTGGCTGTGGGAGAACTGGCCTGTCTTCACGATGTGTTTGAAAATCTCCAGGAGTGTTCTGGCGCCAGTGCGCGCGCTCGCTTGTATCCCATTCTGGCTCATTTCATTCTGACCGACTTCTCTATTCTCAGTTTCTCAGCTCGATTCCTGTCACTAGGGGTAGACATCAATGTATCAAGAAACACGCCGAGGGATCGCGATAGAAGCTGGAACTTCGAATTCGTTCACGTTTCGGTCTCTTTCAATTACCACCACTTCTAAGACGCGTATAAGGAGGACGCGTATAAGGTGAGACAGGGTCGGTCCTCCTCAATAATTTCTTTCTCAGGCCTGTATATAATGGTCAGTTCAAAGAAACTGGTGAAGCGGTCTACACATGCATGCACGCCGCGCGGCCAGAGCGCTAGAGTATATCCACTTGCGGGACATCTAGGTATTTGATGATTTCAAGCCAAACGTCCACTGGAAATGCGATGTCTGTAACCACTGTGACGCATTGCACAGTTTCTGCCAAAGCGTGTAGGGAACAAGTTGTCAAGACGTTGAGTACGTGGTAAGTCCTGATAACTATGCATAGTGTCACGTGAACTTTTGACTCTTGTGTAGCACATTACAAATTACCAGCATTGTTAACATGCTGAACGTGCCCTATACGACAAACTAGGCCCTTATGACACTAGAACGGGAATCATCTAAAAATTAATATAAGGCTACTCAACGTACGTACAACAGCCTAGACCGTGTATCCGCCTAGACCGTATTATTCCTACAATTTTTTGGTTACGTATCCATTAGGTAGCCGAATTTTACAACAAGCCTATCGTCATTGATTGAACCCATCCCTAATAGTTGATCTAACGGCCCAGCTGGCACCGTGAGCCACACTTCGAACGGCTCGTACGGCTTACGCCCCCAACGCCACGCCTGCCCGTTATCAATCTAGCCCCAAGTACATCACGTGACACACGCGGAAACATCGGAGACACGGGTCCGGATATTTTTCAATCACGCATCTCGCGGCATCTGAGGTCCAGAGCGACAGTGGCGTTACCCGGAGGTGTAACATTACTGGGCAGAGTTATCAGATCCGAGCAAATTACTTTACATTCGCATTCAGGTCTACTAACGCATAGAGCAACCAGCCTGAGATTAGCTAACTGCTAATTGGAGGCAGTTATAAACGGCTATTAACGGTTACCTTGCTAGCACTGAAGCTTTGAGAAGCATTAGATCAACTGAGCGGTCTAAGGCTCGCAAGTCCTATAAGCCTGGAATCAAACGCAAGCAATAGTCCTCGCTACGCCGTCTTAGCAAGATGAGCTCCGACATTACGATATCACAGCGGATGATTTCTGCCTGCTCCGGCAGTCTTCTGACCTCTCTTGTGGTGACCCCGTTCGATGTTGTTCGTGTCCGGCTACAGCAACAAAGTGCATTCCCCGTGGTCACGGCGACCAACATTGCGCTGAAACGACACCCCGTCACGACGATCCCTGTTGGAGTGGGTGTGACGTCATGCTGTAAAGACGTTTTTTGGTTCCCCAGCACAATAGATTACTGTGTGGCGTCTGAACTGGACTGCTGCGCTGTGGAGGAGGCTACCTCTAGGAGGTTTCAAGGGACATGGGACGGAATCAAAAAGATTACACAGTTTGAGGGTCTGAGTACTCTATGGAGAGGCTTAGGATTGACGTTACTAATGAGCGTCCCTTCGAACGTGGTTTACTTCACTGGCTACGAATACCTGAGAGATCATTCCCCAATAAGGTCAGAGGAAGTGTTGAACCCTTTGCTGTGTGGATCGCTTGCTCGGGCATTGTCCGCTACGGTGGTGTCCCCCATCGAACTAGCAAAAACTCGGCTCCAGTCTGCATCTTCGTCTAACGGTCAAGTCTTCTCCCAAGTCACCAAAGGAATCAAAGAAATGGTGGCCGCAGAGGGAATCACGTCTCTCTGGCGAGGGCTGGTGCTCACACTATGGAGAGACGTGCCTTTCTCTGGAATTTACTGGGCCAGCGTGGAGTACATCAGAAAATACCTGGCTCAGACAACCTACTTCAGAAACCACCCAGACGAGACCTTCCTAGAATCCTTCATCGCGGGCTCCATCGGCGGAACCGTCGCCGCCATCTTCACAACCCCATTCGACGTGGGCAAGACACGGAAACAGGTGGGCCACCACGCTGCGACCTCGGCAAAGATGGGCATGCTGCCGTTCATGATTAAAATGTACCAGACGGAGGGCATAGGAAGTCTGTACGTGGGCGCGGTGCCTCGAATTCTCAAAGTCGCCCCAGCATGCGCCATCATGATCTCGTCCTACGAGGTGGGCAAGAAGGTCTTCAGGCGCTACAACGACCAACAACGCTTAATCGCATAGACTATTTATTTGCATAGACGGAATTGAACTCTCATCGCGAACATGATTGCGACTCATGAAGCATCTTAACATGATAGTCAATCAAACTCTCATCTACTTTCATACCATGGGATGATTCTTCTCTAATGTTTTGGCCCGGCCTAGACCCGTTCTGTGCCGAAAGTATACACACTCCATACCAATATGTCAAGGTTGACGCTGAATACTCCAAAGCGTGTACAAGAATCATGGTTCCTTTGTCGCGGAGGTTTTTCCAAATAGAAAACAAAATGTCTGTTTACACTTTCGCTAAAACCGATCAATCTGTTCCTGAGCGTCTTCGAATCAGATTGACTTGAATGGCGAGCATACGCTGATGGAGCCACTGTGATAAAGAATCATCGATAATAGTATGTATATAGCAATCCTAACTGAGAAGTTCAAGCATTCACGACAGACATTCGTTGATGGGCTGACTAAGAATGTTCGTTAGTAGGTAGCAAAGGGCTGTCGGAAGGAGGAATCGTAGAAACCTTCAGTATAAGCCTCGGTCTTGTCAGGTGTCTGCTGACTAGGGTAGGCCAAGTCCACATCTCGAATATGAATGGTGTCTCTGTCAATAAGGAATCGATTCTCCTTCTCATAAGGGTACTCTTCCTCTATCTTTTCCAAGCTAGTCTTTTTTGGCGTGTAAAAGTGGTCTGACTTGAATGACGGTTTCTGAAGGCTGGAAAACTGCGAAAAGTTGGCGGTGTCCTTCTTGTCTCCCGTCTGATAATCGGAATCAGCGTCAAACGCAGAAGCCATGGATTGTGGGGTGTCATCGAACGAATCCAGCAACTGCAGAACTTTCTCTGCATAGATCTTGTGCTGGCTAAGCGAAGTGGACATCTGCTGGAAGAAAATGTGCAGGCATTGGTTGAGCGTAGCCACCATTGCGTTTCGATAGGTGACCTCCGCGACTCGGGCCTTGGTCCGGAGACTCTTGCAGGTCTGATCTAGTGCTTCAACTTCTGACCTTGGGTAGTTCTTGTATAGGGCTCGGTAGTACAACTTCTCGGCGTCAGCAATGTTCTTGAAGATCTTGTCTTTAGCCTCTTCCTCCTTCCTGAGGTCTTCGAGTCGTGAAATGATAAGCTTCATCTTGGGAGTGAAATCGGATTCGAGACCTCTCCATTGGCCTCCAGAAACATTGTGGATGGAGTTCAGCAGTTCTCGGGCGGGCTCTTCGGAAAAAGTACTGCTCCACATTTGCATAACCATCAGCGCACTCTTTCGAGACTTGAGTGCCTTTTCGTGATTAGCTAGGCACTGCTTCAACATCTTGATGACATCACTGAGGCGCTTAGTCTTTTCCTTTTTTCCAATTCTGAAAACTGACGAGAGTTGCTGGCCAAGGGACGAAGACGAAGCATTGGAGAAGACGGTGGAAGCGGAACTAGATTAGCAGTGAACCGAGAGAGTCTAGTAGCAGCAATCCAAGCACAGTTCACTTCCCCATTTAATGTTTCATTCGTGCTTCATCGCCGGATCGACCGTCTGTCGGCGCTTATCGGGTACTCATCAACGCTTATCATACTCACGACACCACTGCAGGCGAATTCCGTTCAGACATCAAATCGAATCTTTGTCGAACCCCTCGGTTATTTTTTTTGCTAGTTGTTACCCTTGCTGAACAATCTTGTTAATGTCAATGGGCAGAGGAAGAGCGCTTACGCGAAATCAACAACACCTATATTTTCACTATATAGGTTCTTCCCAGCACCAATCCTTTATCAGCGTTCAACGCGAGGTTGAGTTTTCAATGTGTTTTCTAAGCTTGTCGAAGCATAACGGCGGCATGTGTCGTTTTATAAATGATCGCTGTGTTCCTTTCCATCGCTAACAAGTAAATTATTTCTTCTTGTCGTTCTCCTCGACCTGCAGGCCAGTGGTTTCAGCGACAAACTTCCTGGCTCTCCTCACACCGTTCTCGAGACCCTGATTGGCGTCATCAACCAGATTCTCGATATCCTTGACTAGCCCCTCAACCTTCTCCTGACTCTTGACGTGGGCATCAGCTAGAGCTGGGGCCTTCTGCTCGAACCGCCAGACAAGCGCCCGCGTGTTGGTGAAGGTCTGTGGAAGGAAGTAGCTGAATGCGCCAATACCGAACACAACTGGAGCCAGTCCTCGGAGAAGGAAGTTTCGGTTTCGAGCAAGAACGGAACCAGACAGACCGGCGACCAGAACGTAGATGCCACCAGGCAGAATGTCTTCCTTCTCAGACTTCAGTTCGCTGACCGTGTCGGTAACGTTCTTCTCAACCTTAAGGTACTTCTTGAACGCGGTATCGGCCTCATTCTGAGCAGCCTCGCTCTGCTTGTGAAGCCATTGTCGCACACCTGCGATGTTCTTCTCCAGAAACTCGTTGGTTCGCACCGTGACACCGTTGACAAGCTTGGTGCTAATTGCGCTCTCCTCCTGAGCTGGAGCCTCGTGAGCGGCCTCGGAGGTGCCTGGCTTGGGAACAATGCTAGCGGTATCTTCTTCATCATAGAATTTTTTCTGTGTTAGAGTTTTCGATGAGCGTGCAGCTAATTGTGTCTTTCATTCTCGTTATACTCACCCCATCAGCAAAGGCAACTGGAAGGGTAGCAAAAGCACCCAGACCCAGAGCAAATGTCTATGTTAGTCAAATACACTCAGACTGTACCTACCCTTGCAACCGTTCGGAACGCCATGGTTATCCAATAGTTTTTGATTTTGGCAAGTCAACTTCCCTTCGCGAAGTCACGTGATAGTCACATAACAGAAGTCACATGACCCTCGGGTTTCGGGAAATTCATGTCTCACGTGATCGGTCCCGGATGCGGCTCTACCGAGGCTTATTAAACGTGGAGAAGCTTACACATCACCTATAGAAGAGGACCTCATCAAACGATTTACGAAGCAGTGTTCATTAGGACATTTACATAAACGGTTTGTTACACGTCACTGCACACGCCACTAGTTACCGCACAGACTTGAGAAATGGACTGCGGACCGTCGAACGCTTTACAGACTTTGGGGAAACATGTTCAGAGCGAAAACGTGGCAAACAGGGAACGGTTCATAGGGAGCCAAGGTGAATCACAGGGTTTCCGGAGCAGCGGCGGAAGTGCTGTGAATAATGACTTCCAGGCCTTCAGTGGAGGGAATCAAGGCTTTGATTTCAATCAGGCCCCAAACATTCATCAAGTCCATACCCCTCACATCATTCATAGTCCGAGCCCTACACATTCAGGCCAGTTCCAGCAATTTGGTCAGCAGAGTCAACCACAGTTCAGTCAGCCACAGAGTCAAGGCGCCTTCAACTGGGCAGCCGAGTTCTCCAATGTCAGTCAAACACCGCTAGCTAAACCGTGGCAGAACAATATGCAGTTGAATAGCCAATTCCGAGCGACTTCGATGAACCCGGTGTTTGGATATCAACAGCAGTTCCCACGCATGGGCATGCAGAGCGAGCATCAGCAGATGCACAAGCTTGAAGCCGAGAACAAGGCTTTCGAAGATGCATTTGCGCAGGTGGAGAGGTCTCTAGAAAGTGTCTCTGTTAGCGATAAAGGCAAGACGAGGGAGCCCGTCATGAACGAGCCGATACACGAATCTGTTCCCCAGGTGTTTCGAGAGACTGTGGAGCCTGTGCGGAGCAGCACGGTCACGCCGGTGATTCCAATATCGCCGCAGGTCTCAGAGATGCTGGATCAACACATAAACCAGGAGCTTGTTCCGGAGATGCCAGCACAGACGGAAGATCTGTCCCAGGTGGCTTCAACAATTCTGAACTCAATGAATACGAGCAGCAGAACAATGAACTCGACGACAGCCGCGAAACTGCAGTCTAGTAACTTTATGGCCCTGATGCAGAAACTCTCGCATAGAGAGGTGGTTCTAGAGGGTGAGAATTTTGTAGAGACGGGGAGTCAGTCACAACGAGAGCAGCCGTTATCAGACCCCTTCACATTCATGGAGCAAAGCAACGTGCATATGCCGATGGACCAACTGAACTTTTCAGAATCAGGAGAGGCTATTGAAGAGGTCTCGCCGCTGAAGATGGCGCAGATGTTTGCCCATGGACTGGATCCTAATTTGAAGATCAACCCATCGGACTGGGAGGAGAAGTACAATGAGGACGATAGTTGGGTTATGTAGAACCAACGCCATAGCATATCAATGAGTAATGAGTAGAAACCACGATGCAATTCCGGCGCTGGATCTTTGATATCATTTCATCTCAATGGATAACCTGAACGAAATACATAACCTTCACCGCCAAAGCCAGGGCTAGAGGCGAGTGGTCCTCGCCGGCCGATTCCTTTTGCGGTTCACAGAGGGCCCCGGCTACCACGTTAATAAGGTGGTCCGAGTGCGTCAGCCAGGAGGCTCAATTAACCCAGCACCCTCAAGAAGGGTTGCTGCTTGCAGATCTACCGCCTGATGAAGGTGCCCAATCTAGATTGACAGAAGAGGAACAAGCTCTCTTAACCTATTGGCAAACCTGACGCAGTGGTGGCCCACGAGCTTGGAAGCGCACCAGAGGTATTCCAATAAGTGGTTGAGACTGAATCTTTACCGGGAAAGTCGAGGAGAATACAGCATGATGCTCGTACCGCTTATTCGCATCAACAAGGCGACCAGATGATAAACCGCTTAGGGCAAAGTCGAACGTCCGCCCGAGGCGACAGGCATGTAGTCCACGTGACCTCCGGAATGGGAATTTTCTGGCGCAATCGTTGAAGCGTTGTTAGTTATTTTTACATCTAATTTACATCTCGTTATTCATTGAAACCAAAACTATGCACGCATGCATCACGCGCTAGAAATACTCCTTGTAGGCACCACCCGGTTGAGAGTAAACGGGGTGCTGTGGTGTCGTTGGAGTAGGCTGCGTGTGTGCCTGACCAAACTGCAGCTCCACGCTCTGTGGCTGGAGATGTGCGTGGCCATTGTTTGGACTCACCGCCGGCGGGGAGTCTTCCGCATAGCTGTCTAGAACGTCGTAGTGAGAAGCTCGGTCGCTAGGATTTGGAGCTTGTTGGGGCTGCGCCCGTGGGTATTGTTGCAATGCTGGTCCGTTACCAGGGCCATTTGGACCGTGTCCGTTAGAGCCTGGTCCTCTTGGTGGCCCATTCGGTCCTGGTCCGTTTGGAGAAAACTGAGACTGTGGAGAATCTGGTGACGGTGGCGGGTATCCTTGTGGAACCTGAAATCTGACATTTCCTGGGCCAGGGCTACCAGGGCCTCCGGGGCCGCCTGGTCCCATTGGTCGGGGACCGTTCATAGGACCTGGACCTCGTGGTGGTCCCCTTGGTGGTCCCCCTGGTCCCCTAGGTCCCGGGCCTCCTGGACCGTTCATCGGACCGCCTGGTCCCATCGGTCCGCCTGGTCCCATAGGTCCGCCTGGTCCCATAGGTCCGCCTGGTCCCATAGGTCCGCCTGGTCCCATAGGTCCTCCCATCGTGTTGCCCATCGGACCTGGTCCTCCCATAGGTCCGTTTGGTCCCCTACCGCTCATCATTGAACCTGGAGTACCTGGCCGGCCTGGCGGGCCCATTCCGGATCCGTATCGTGGTCCCGGTCCGCCCATAGGTGGAGGGCCGCCCATTGGACCACCCATTGGACCACCCATTGGACTTCCCATTGGCGGAGGACCTCCCATTGGCGGAGGACCTCCCATTGGCGGAGGACCTCCCATTGGCGGGGGACCTCCCATTGGCGGGGGACCTCCCATTGGTCCCGGTCTTCTCATTCCTGGTCCCATTGGCCCCGGGCCTCCCATTGGACCGCCCGTTTGCATACCACCTGGTCCCGGTCCAAATGAGTTTTGTCTGCCTGGACCCATACCATTTGGTGGCATTCCCATGCCGCCCGGACCAAATGAGTTTTGTCTTCCCATTCCCATTGGCGGTGGGCTATGGTTACCTCGGTAACCGGGCGGGCTTCTGCTATGTCTGCTTTCTTCTTCCTCGACCTCGTACTCCTCGAGTTCTATGTTGTTCTTATCATTGATTTCAACCTTGTGGAACTGGTTGTTCTCGTCACGCTCCCACCGGGTCTTGGGCTTGTCGTCCGGTATCGTTGGCGCCATGTTGGCGTTGGGCAGGCCATTGAAGGGATCCTTATAAGTGGGCTGGGCTGTGCCCTCGTAGAACCTCGAAGTTCGGTTGTTGGCCACAGACCGCCGCCGCATCCCCTCATCGTAACCACAGCAACAACAACAGGCTCGAAGGACAGAGGCGCCGCAGCAGATACATCGCCCGACAGCAAATACGATCCATATGGCGATAAGGCCCGCGATAGACAAGCCGACCAGCGCGACAATCTTGCATACCTGGTTATCCATACATGTTCCCCAGGATTTGAAGGCTAAGTTAGTACACGCCTGAGATAGCAGGTAGGCATCTCGTGATCTGAGACTGTGAGTCAAATTTGTCGCAGTGAAAATTCTGATGGTGGGGGTATAATAAGCTTGATTCGATCCCTGGTACCGATCTCATCTCTCTTGAGCTGTTTACCGTGTCAGCAAGCCTTGAAAGTGTTGACTGTATTGCTCTGTCTTGTTGCGTCTGCTCACATTCCTGATACCGTCTTGTCTCAACTTTAGCTCAGGCTGACTCAAACCTAAACCCCTCATTCTCGTACCTCACTGTCGTGCTCAAATCATCGATTTTGTAGCGCAGGTCGTAGTGTTCGTAGCTCAGTCGTTATTCTCTCAGTTTTCAGTTGTCTGTGTGCCCACTCATTCTCACTCGCTATTCCTTCCGACTCTGACCCAACAAATCTGCACCGCCACCACTAGCTCGCCCACTTCGTGGACGAGCTCGTGGACAGGGACGAGGATACTCACACTGCGCTATACTGGCTGTCGTAGAAATCGTATTGTTCGCTTCACTAATAGCATCATCCCTGATCACCAGCTCCAGGCCTCGTACCAGCACAGACGCTAGAGCGTCTTTTGGACAGGCCATCTGAACCTTAAACTTGAACCTTAACTGGTCTCCTCAAACGGTCTGTGCACTGGGCGAGGAAATAAGGTTATCGCAGCCAAGTAACGGACCCTCCGGATGCTGCGTCCTTAGAGCTTCTAATCGTAGTCACCTGAAACCGCTGACTCAACAAGCTGAAATGAAAAATGAAAGTATCGAATAAATGAGGGAATTCAAAATGAAAAAATCAAGGTAAATATCCGTGGCGTACACTGTCCTGCAAAGTATGACCAGTTAATTTACCTAAACCAAAAACGCATATATTGGGGGGCTGCGTCCTGGCCGCGGCGGGCCGTACACGTTAAACGTGGCTGGCCCTAACCCGCGCGCGTAAACTTTGCTTTTTGAAAGATTTCGCAATTTCCCAAAAGGGTTTTACTCATGTAGATCTTTCATTTAGGGGTACAAAGTCTGTACGAGCGTTGGTTGTAGTTTAAGATTAAATGGAGTCTATAAATAGGAGTACTTTCTATACTCTAGAGTATAACCACGCGCCTGTCGCTGCGCTCCAGACAGACCAGGCTAGGCCAGACTGAAGAAGATACTATGCATATCAACATATCTCCTTCCGCAGTTTTCAAAATATTTCCCAATAACCTTCCTAGGCTGTTCAAAGCGCGCGCGGTTCTGCTCTGCTAGTGCATGCGTCTGCGCGTCGCCTCTGCCCTTGGCCCTGTCCGAGTCAAACAGCGTGTCCCAATACAGCAGTTGATTATACAGCATTTTATCCGTATATTCATACTGCACGTGACCACGGCATTCAACGCAGCTCTTACCAAAGACATTGATGTTTCTTGTTCTGGCCCCACACGAGGAATCATCACACACGACCCACCCAGCATAATACGCAGAAATCTCCTTGCGAATCATGCACTCTAGCTGCGCGTTCACGCTTGTCATGCGCAACGTAGCGCTGCAGCTAGGGCACGAAATACCCGCGGCACAAGTCGCGTCAATTCCCGAGTACACAAATGCATTCTCGCAGCTGCCGCACACCAATGACAGCTTCTTTGCGCTCCTGAACCGATCCTCGTCAGAAATCGTACTCTCCAGTGGTTCCAGCCCCACGGCCGTTGCCGCGCCAACGGTCTCGTTGATGTTGTATTTCTTGGTATCCAGGCCTAGGCACTCAGCGATTCGGACTACCGATGTGCCCTCAATGCCGTCCACAAGCCGCTCTGCAGGCTTGAAGATCTGGTTCTTGATGTAGTATTCGTAATCAGGGACTAGTCCCTGCCTGTCCATCTCGCTCTTTGTGAACGCCCGGTCTGCAGGGTGGCCCTGATCTTCGCTGCCGGTAATGATGAACGCTATGACATCACCACCCTTCACAATGTCACCGTTGGCCCGTCGGCGTTTCGCAACCTCCACGTGCGGCAGCTTGTCCTTCTCCGTATAGTCCTTCGGGTCCTTGCTCAACATGTTTCGAATAATGTATTTTGGCACTGGAATTTTGCCCTCACGAACGTCGCTGGCTAGCTGTCTCAAGTAGTCGTGAATCTTGGTCACCACCTCCTCAGTGTCCTCCTGCTTCAGAATATAGTCCAGCACTTTCATACTCATCTCCTTGCTCAGCTGGCAGTACTCTCGTCGTCGCATATCTAGACCTTTTATCTCGACAGTCTCCTTGACGCCCTCAGCCGTCTTGACCATGTTGATGGCAGCGTACTTCTTCTTGGCCCGAATCAGAATGCACTTGTACACATTGTCAATCTCAATCTCCAGCTTCCGGTACTTTTCGTTGATAATCTTCTGGAACCCGTCGCCAATCTTGATTGCCTCATCCATGTTTGTGACGTTTGTGTTGATCATGACGGAATCTGTGTCTCCGTAAATGACCTGCAGACTGTTTTCCTCAGCGAGCTCCTTGGTGCTTCGGAGGGTCTCTCGGCCTTTGGCGGTGGTCAGCATAGCCAGCGGCAGGGCGTAAAATCGCGATTCTGGGAAACCAAGACAACCGTACATGGAGTTTGCCGTCAGCTTGAGCGCCTGCTGTTTAATGTCCCATTGAGCCTTCTCGACGGCAGTGGCCCTGGGGTCTTTCATGTTCTTTTTGACCTCTCGTCGCCGGCTGACGAGATTCTCAATAAGTTTAGGAAAGATACCTTGATCAACCGTAGGACTGGGCGCATTTGGTGGCTCGTCGTTACCGTCGACGCAGTTCGCCCGCTCAACCGTCGTGAAGCAAATGTTGTACTCCTGGATAATGCTGGGATACAAACTGAGGTAGTCCATCACCAAAACAATATTCTTGTGCAGGCCCTTGATAGGGTCCAGAACCAAACCACCAGCGTACTTGGCCTTGTTACTCTCTTCCTTCTTCTGCTTTTTGCCGTACTTGTCCGGCACAATGTAGCCCTTCTCGGTAAACTCATGCAGCAAAATGTGCTCGTTTCGGTCGACTCGCGAGCCAGATAGGGTTCGAGCCCAGGCATTACCGGCCAGGTTTGTCAGCGTCTTGGACAACGCCAGAATCTGTGTCTTGAGAGCCAAAGCGGTGACAAAATAAGTATCAATCTCGTTGTGGTAGAGGAAATCGTACAGGCCTTGACCCGTTCGGTTCCAATCACACTTCATGGCATTGATTTCAACCTCTCGTCGGCTTTTATCGTCCAAATACAGCTCGCACATCTCCTTCAGCGTCCACGAGTCGCACTTCATGGTGACTGACTTGCCCATATCGTTGCTGATATCACAAAGCAGACGGCCAGTGAAAACGTCCCGAACAATAAGCTCTTCACGAGCGCTTCGGCCCATACCCTGCGGCCACTGCTGACGTCTGATACGGCCCACCTTGGACCAGGCGCTGGTTTTGTTCTCGTGGAGTCGGTGCAAGATGACACTCAGGTGAACGTTCTCCAGCTGGTGGCCAATGATGACATCTGGGTCGTACTGCTCCACGCTCTTCAGAAAGCTTTCCAGCAGCGCCCGCTCGTCTTTGTGGGTACGAATGTGTGACGCCTTCTTGGACGCCAGTGTGTAGCCGAAATCCGACGGGAAGATCTTCTCCAGAGGCCGAACGTCGGTGAATGCAAAGGATTTGAGTTGGTTCGCGGGTGAAGTTGTGTCGTGGTCAATATTCTGGTACACACGGCAACTCACCGCCATCAGCTCTTGTTTGTTGGTCTTGTCGTTGATGATTGTTCGAACAGACAAGGACATGACATTGACCGGTGGCGGAGGTTGGGCCTCGGAATCTGGAACCACTGTAACGTCCCTTGGATGATTGACCTTCATTTCGACTTGACACCAGGTGGCATTGTTGAGCTGCTCAGGGTTCTTGATGTTCAACCAACATGGACCCTTGACCTTGGCATTCAAGATAAACTGCTCGAACCCCCTAGAAGAGGCGCCGAAAATGTGGCTATAGGTTCTTCTCCTCTCCAGGTTCTGCAGCGCGTCAAAAATGTCGCCCCGGGTGTCAAGGTCGATCTGAACTTCCAGGTACTCAGACTTCTTGGGCACTTCGTACTGCTCAAAACAGTACTTCATTTCGGTTGCCTTCATCTTTGCGTTGGCGCCATGGGTACTTGATAATTCTGTGACCTCGTCTTCGACATTGTCCACTGTGAATCCCTCTTTTGGCAGCAGATACATGGTCCGGTAAAGCTTGCACACTTGTACCACGCAGCTGACAAACTTGCCTGAGTTGAGCCTCGTCTTTCCGAACAGCAGCAGGTTGTTGTTTCGCTCCGAAAAGTCCGTCCAGAACACGTTGATGGAGCCGTCCGCCTTCTGCGCTTCTTTTAGCTCGTATTTGGCGCTGACGTCCTGAACGGCCTCAGAAACCAGATTTTGGCCAACTTCCTGCCAGTCGTCGTCCAGAGGCGGTGATGATCGTGGAGCTTCCGGCCTGGTTTCCTTGACGGCAGGCTTGGGTTCGGGGACTTTGATCCTCTCTGATTTGATGTTCAGGGCCTTCGCTGTCTTGGCTCCGGCTGTGACGGGTACAAACTCGTCTTCCTCGCTCTCGTACTCCTCTCTGTCCGCCTGTCGCGTAGATGCATTCGCAGCAGGCGACGAGGGCGGTGGGTTGTGCGAGTCGGGCTCAATGTCGCTCATCATGTCCAAGCCGTGGTCGACGTACGGATCCTCTGCTTCAATGACTGGCGGTGACGACGGAATATCACGGATGTCGCGCCTGACTGGTGAAGTTCTCTTTGGTGCGCTGAAAAAGTCCGCGGGGTTCTTTCGTTTCTTCGTCTCAGTCGTTTGAGGCTTTAAACCGGAAAGAATATCGTCAACCATATTGTCCGCGTCTTGTTTGGATACGTCCTGGGTTAGTATGCGCAAATATGCAAATGCTCCGCTCTATGATACTCACCACTTTAGGCTTGGCCACAACCGTAGCCCGCTGAAAAAACTTGCTAATCTTCTCGTCCGGGATCACTTTACTCTTTGTCTTCTTGTTATTCTTTCCTTTCTTGTCCGTCACCTCTTCATCTGAGTAGTAATTATGTCCCTGCTCCCAATCATCAGCTCCTGTGTCGACATATCCCTCCCCGTGATCATCCACCACGAAATCGTCCTCTCTTAGACGCTCTCGCACTCGCTGGTTGTATTCTTGCTCATTCAATTCATCGTACACCGCGTCGTCTTCGTCAAATGTGTAAGTAGACGCACGGGTCTTGCCCGATTGCCTTAGCTCTCGGAGCTCTTTGAGTTTGGCTGCTCTGCTAGACATGTGTGGGAAGTCGCGTTGTCACGAATAAAATCGCGTTGAAATGTTCGCGTCGCGTGTCGCGTTCGCGTTTCGCGTTCCAAACTCACAACCAATTAATCGCAACACGCGCTCTGTTGTAATCTAGAAACTATTTAAGCCCCCGATCCCCTCAGTCTCTGCCGCATGGAAATATGTGGCTTTGTGAAACTGTTTGACGATGGTGTAAGTATTGCTAATAAATGTTATCACGTACTGGTTCCAGCTGTATATTGCAATCTGGCTCCAACGTGGACAGCTGGAGGACTTCATTCACCAGCGATTCGTATGGCCCCGTTAGATGGTGTTCCAGGACAGTGGAGGCCTCCATGGTCTGAGTGAGGTCTTCGTAGGGCTTCCATTGGCCTTGAGGGTGAGCAAGCAAATACAGCTGTGGGGGTTCCTTGAGGTGGATGGTTAGCAGCGCCTTGCTTGGGTCATTCTTTGGGCAGACGTTGAGCTGGCTGGTGGATTCGATAGTCGTACACAGTCGAAATCCAACAGAACCCTCATACAAAGTGTAGGCAACTGCATGGTCCGCAACCAAATATCGCACGTCGAGGTCCTTCTTCCGGGACCATGTCCCAATAACCAACGAGGTTACAGAGAACTTGATGGAGTACTCATACTGGTGTAAGGTTCGCGCTACTGGCTGAACGGGTGGACTGCTCGGAGGATTGGTTTCTGTCGATGGAGATTTGGACGGTTTGGAGACAGGCTCTGGAGATACGGAGGGAGTGATTTTAACCGTTGTCGGCTTCACCTTGTCTTGCAGCTCGCTCTCCGTTATCGAATCTGTTGGCTTGCTAAGCTCCCACTGGTCTAGTGCGGGCCGGTGAGCCGAGTCGACTAGCTGAAGTTTACGAATCTTCTCAGCACTCCGTCTAATTTGCCGTCTCTTTGCCTGACGAGCGTTTTGGAACCATTTCGTGATTCGGTCAACATCAACGCCTATTTGCTCCCCTATGGCAACCCGCTCGTTCCTGCCTGGGTGTTCGCATTTGTTGAACTCTACAGTAAGTGTCTCTTTCTGTTTTGTGGTGAGCCTATGACAGTTCTCGCGAGTCTGCTTTGGAACTGGACCAGGCGATGAGTGATATTCAAATGTCGTGAAGTACTGCAACAACTCAGCGGCCTGGAGATCTTCTGAGGTATGCTCGAGGATCTCGGGCGCCTCTTTCGAGATTGTCTGCACCCGGCAAACTGTGCTCATGAGGGAATGGCGTGGAAGCATGCTGAGGTTCTACCTAAATGACAAGGATGGCCGAAACGGGTTAGCTCAGCGCGTGCGTGAGCGGCGATGACCTGGCATTCTTACACCAATGCTTTCTTCGGCTTAGGGGCAAAGGAGTCAATTTGAAGGATATATGCCAGGTTCTGTTTGCTCACTCCAAAGCGGGTTTTCTGAACTAATGAATTGGTCTGCGCCGCAGTTCACCATGCATCAGGGTAACACCACAATGCAACTTACCGAGCGTTTGGTCAGCCGTGCTATATGTGCGTTCGTCGCGACTCCAGCATGCCACTTGGCAATGACTTTCGGGCCTTGCATATGGCATCTAAAGTGATTGTGGCGATATCTCACTCACTCATTTGAGAGCTACAAGGTTGTCCAATCTGTTCCATTCTCTATGATATGAGACTGTGCAATTGAGACCAATCTCCCCGACATGTCATGCACACGGCTGAGATCGACAGCTGTGACTAAGCTTATTTGCTCAATCCACATATTTGCTCACTGGCCGACTTGAACTTTATAAGGCTCGTCATGAGAGTACGCTATACGCCCCTGGAAATGGACGACGACCCAAAGGCGCACGAACAGCCCGCTGAGGTGCAGTCTGGAGTTCAAGACATTGAGGCCATCACGGAAGTCTGGTCCAAATCAACACTGATCATCGCTTATGTGCTGATATGGATCGTCTATTTCATTGTGCTCACGCAGCAGGGCGCCTCCTCGGCGCTGAGCCCATACGTTACTTCGGCGTTCCAGCAGCATTCTCTCACGCCAACAGTAGGAATCCTCAGCAGCGTCATTGGAGGAGTATCCAGTCTCACTGTGGCAAAGATACTGGATGTGTTTGGTCGACCTCAAGGCTATGCAATCTCACTACTCATTACAACTGTCGGCCTCATCATGATGGCAGCGACTAAAAACGTGGAGATGTACGCCGCTGCCCAGGTTTTTTGGACCGTTGGCAACAATGCACTCCTCTACAGTGTAAACATCGTCATCGCCGACACCACGGCCCTTCGTAGCCGAGGCCTGATGATTGCACTGTCCTCGTCTCCAAACATCATTACGACCTGGCTGGGCGGACCCATCTCGAAAGCTTTCTTAAACGGTCCCGGATGGCCTTGGTGTTTCGGCGCTTTCTCGATCATTCTGCCAGTCATGTGTTTCCCGCTGTTTGGCTTGCTGATGTTCAACTACTTCAAGGCTAAGAGGCTCGGGGTTATCAAGAAGTCAGAAAGAACCAGAACGTTGTCGCAGTCTTTCTTCCACTACTGCCGTGAATTCGATGCCGTTGGACTCATTCTGTTGACCGCAGGGCTGGCTCTGTTCCTGCTCCCATTCAATCTTTATGCGCTTCAAGCTAAAGGATGGAAATCGCCGCTGATTATTTGCCTGTTGGTTTTCGGCGTGGTTCTGATGGTACTGTTTGCTCTGTGGGAACGGTTTCGAGCGCCAGTCGCGTTCATTCCCTATTCACTGCTACTCGATCGCAACATGATAGGATCCTGCGTACTAGGTGCCGTCCTCTTCATCAGCTACTTTTGCTGGACTAGCTTCTTCAGTTCTTTCCTTCAAGTCGTCAACAACCTTGATGTCGATAAGGCCAGTTATGTCGTTCAGATCTATGGGCTAGGTGGCAGCCTGTTTGCCATTGTCGCGGGAGTATTCATTCAACGCACTGGCCGCTTCAAGAGTATCACTCTCTACGCCGCGATACCTGTCTACGTGCTATTCATGGGCTTGATGATCTACTTTCGCTTCGAAAACATGAGCGTCGGCTTCATCGTTATGTGCCAAATCTTTATCTCCTTTGCTGCAGGAATCATAATGATTACGCCATCGATAGCCGCCATGTCTTCCGCTTCGCATCAGCACGTTGCAGTCGTGATGGCCATCCTATCCATGTTTTCGTCTATCGGCGGTGCTATTGGTCTCACAGTTGCCGGCGCCATCTGGCAAGCTATCTTCCCAACCAAACTTGCAGAGTACCTTCCTGCAGACGAGTTGCCGAACCTGCTGAGTATTTACGGCATGCTGGAAGTGCAGCTAAGTTATCCAGTCGGGTCGCCAACCAGAATTGCCATCCAGCACGCATACTCAGATGCACAGTCCATGATGTTGACGGCTGGCACAGCAGTTTGGGTTCTTGGGTTCGTTGCCGTTGCTTGCTGGAGAAACACTGATGTTAGAGACGTCCATCAGGTAAAGGGTCAGGTCATTTAACATCTATTTAGTCTAGAACTCTTTGGTCAAATCTGTAACAAAGTCCCAAAAGCGAGCGCCGCTCTCTCCCTTAGCCGCCGTCTCAATCGCCTCCTCTGTTATCTGAACACCAGTGCTCTGCATTGTGATTTCCGGAAAAATCAGTGCAATCAGTTGCGAGTATGCGCTGAACTTTGTATCGCTCGACCACCACTCGCGTAAAGGTTCCAAAAACGCCCAAGATTGGACGTAACCTTCCGGCTCGCCAGGGCTAATTGGCATACACAGAACCTTGTTCTCTGGATGGTTTATTTTCCATTGGGCTGCCTCATAAATGTGCATGGCTTTGGTTAGCGCATAGATAATATCATTCCACATTAGCCCCTCAGGAGAAGACTCTTTCTCCCCATGTGGAATAGCTGTGGGGCAACTAGACGTGGCCCAGGTGATTCGAACTGAATTCTCTGGCGCAGTTTCTGCCGTCTTGATGAGCAATTCATTCAAATAAGTCTGTAGCACGTGACCACCGAGAAGGTTCACACCAAGATGAGTCGCAAACCCCTGCTTTGTCTCCGACCAGGGAACTGAGGAAGTATAGATCCCAGCATTATGTGTAATTCCGTCCAATCTCGTTTCGTTTTCAAAAAACTTGGCTAAAGCGGGCTTGATAGTCCATCTGAAGATAGTCAACTTCGGCATTCGGCGCATACTGCTTGATGAATTGAATAGCCTCCTCAATCTTGTCCAGGTTTCTCGAGGTAATATACACCTTGGCTCCAGCTTCGGCCATATATTGAGCCACTAGTAAACCAACATCGGATGTTGCCCCCGTAACAATGTAAACCCGGCCCCTCAGGTCGTCACTGGCTTCAGCCACTGGCTCATTCTGCACTGATTCACCCTCAGCTGCCATGACACTTGGTAGTGAGGTCGCCACAGATCGCTAGTTCGCCGAATGGCGCCGATATGAAACACGTGATGAGCCGCATGTGATGTGGCGTCATTGATTCAGAGCTACTGTAACTTGGCCTACAGAGTTTTAACAACGGTGATGTGATGCCGGACTTGTTACACTTTCTTTATATGAGTGACCATTATTGAAGCAAACAACTGACTGAGTGTGCTAGATATTCAGACGCCGATAGTCCGATTCCGGCGGTTCCCCGCACTCGACCCACCAGATCGGATACTGTTATGAACTCGGGAGCTTCCGTGGTACCAGCGTAAGCTTGATATGGAAGATTCCACTACAAGTGTATTGGCTAGATTTCCACGCCTCATGCAAGCCCACGTGCGGAGCCGCGCGGCTTGGCGATGAGGTTGATTCAGGTGGTCAACAGGACGAGTAAGTACTTCTAATAGGGAATGTCAACAGCTGATAGAGCAGTGATGAGGAAAAGTTTAGCGCCTATCTGCGACAGACCTGTACAACATGTTGGTCCACAATTTCATTCACGTCAGGACATATAGCCCTTAATGCCTCAGACAATGTTCAACATGATTATTCAGTTATTTCACATATCAATAACTCTTTCCCGAAACTGTGAATCTATATTAATTCACCGTTTTAATACTCCATGAAGAGGGCCCGAACGGGATAAGTGCGTCACGTGACTTTGTTTTATCGGGGTTGATGGCAATTGTCCCATCACAACAAGAGCAGGAGACATGTCCTTCGAGAGTGGCCCCCAGTTAGAAGCTTATGGAGCGCAATACACTGACTTTGATGTGCTGTGTACGGCCATCACTGAAGGTTTGTACAAAATCAACTCCAAGACCAACAATATTAATCGCTTGATATCGCGAGGCCCAACCACGAAGAAAGGGGCGAACCAGAACGATGAGCGGTTGGTCAGGCTTATTGAGGAGACGACGGAAGAGTTCAAGCACTTTGGACGAGATATGAAAGTGCTTGGTGACTGGGATAGTTCCGGGTTATCGCCTACTCAAAAGTTTACACAACAGAAGCTTAGCAAGGAGTTTGGCGTCATATTAAATGAGTTTAGGCGGTTGCAGCGAGCCGCTGCGGAGAGACAGAGGGCTACGGTGGCGGCCGTTGAGGCTGAAATAGCCGATGAGACCACTCCGCTGGTGAGAACGCAGCAAGCCCCAATTCTAGAGGTTATTAGGCAAGACGACGTGGACTTCCAGAACGCCCTTATTCAGGAGCGAGAGGAAGAGATTCAGAATATTGAACAGGGCATTACAGAGATCAACTCGATCGTGCGAGATTTGGGTACGCTAGTGAGCGAGCAGGGTGCCCAGTTGAACTCAGTGGATGACAACATCACGAACTTTGCATCAAACATGGAAAATTCGACGAAGCAGCTGAAGAAGGCGGATGAGTATCAGCGGAAGAAGGGCCGGTGTTCGTGTATTGTGCTTACGGTGTTGGTGGCGGTGACCTTGGTGATTGTGTTGGTGGTTATCAGCTAGCGAGCTACGAGCGAGCCACGGCTAGTATCGCAGTTGTTCGGGCAGTGTGCCGTTTTTTGTGGTTCACTGACGGTACCCCGTCGGACTTTGCGGTGAGTTCTTCGTCGCTGTGCTAGACCGCCTGGTCGTTTACACAGGCATCGCCCGGACAGAATCCCTACCTTGTGCCCGCCATGAACTCCGTTGTCAGCGGGCCATTAGATATACCAATTCTCTGCTTCCGGCGAAAGCCACCCGCCATGCATATCACCATGCATTGAATTGCCCACTTTGGTTCAGCTCGGCAGTGTATACG
This sequence comes from Blastobotrys muscicola, assembly GCA_003705745.3. Taxonomy (NCBI): domain Eukaryota; kingdom Fungi; phylum Ascomycota; class Dipodascomycetes; order Dipodascales; family Trichomonascaceae; genus Blastobotrys; species Blastobotrys muscicola. The sequence continues at coordinate 113,250 of PPJL03000017.1, forward strand.
GATCATGAGAACTCCAGGAGGTTCTCGGCCCCGAGCCTTTCGGCTGAAGATCATCATATGCCAATTCTGCACAGAAATACAATGCCAATCTTGATGCCATCTATGACGTGATGTGCCCCCAAATTCAGTTTCTGCAGAGCCAAGGCGCTCGCTATCGATAATACAAACAGGTCATCATATCCCTGGAGGGAACGAGCCAGGCAATAAACCGAGGTAGATTAATGCATTACAAATCAATTTTCACATTATCTACGGAGCTAAGAATGTCACGCGGTCCATGAAGCTCAGTCGCTACTCTCCCGACCTCTATGACGTACTGAGAATCCCTAAACGGCAAAACGCGCATCCACAAATCCAGTAAAAACGACCGCTGATCGCGGCTCAAATTATTGTTCCTGGCCCTGGTAGCCCTGTGAGAAGGCTATCTTATCGACAGCGCCGTGGAGCCGTGCAGGGTTCGAAGAACGCAGGGTGCCGTTATCCACTAGTTTCCCCTAAGCCAGTAACACGCTACTACGCCAGTAACACGCTTCTACAACACGAGCGACTACAAAATGAGCCATGTTGTAACACAATCCAGAAACGGTCACGTGCTACGCGCCTCACGAATTCTGGGCTGAAGCGCCTGAAGATCACAATTCCGGCGCATGCATACACGGCAAGAACAACTTGACGAAAAGCGATAAGCTCGGTGAATGCCGTGTTGTCTTGCGGCATTCTGAACAAACGCATGTTACGCAAACGCTGTGATGATCGGACTGCGGAAGTTTGGGGGATAAGCTTGCTACAAGCTTGCCAAATGGAATATAAATAAGCTCATTCCCATCCTCGTTTATCATAATCATCATCATCTACTAATCACATACCCAATGAAGGCGACTCTTGTTTGTGCCGCTGCCTGCCTGGCCGGCGTTTCATATGCCCGACTCACTCCTGGTCAGTCAATGGCTGGCAAGCTGAAGCCATTTATTCGAGATGTCGACCCAAAGGCTCTGATGGGCCTCGGAATGGACACCGTTAACCAGAGCGCCGGCTACATTGAGGCCAGCCAAGGCAACAACCTGTTCTATTGGTTCTTTGAGTCTCGAAACGACCCCGCCAACGATCCCGTTGTTCTGTGGCTGAACGGTGGCCCAGGCTGCTCCTCCCTTGAGGGTATGCTGTTTGAGCACGGTCCATCGTCTGTCGATGAGAATCTTCAGCTCCAACACAACCCCTACTCGTGGAACGCCAACGCCTCTGTCATCTACCTCGATCAGCCTGTCAACGTCGGATACTCCTACTCCGACAACAATGTCGACACCACCGTCGGCGCCGCCAAGGACGTCTACGGTTTTCTGAACCAGTGGTTCCAGAAGTTCCCACAGTACCAGAAGTCAAAGTTCCACGTCGCTGGTGAGTCCTATGCTGGCCACTACATCCCAGCCATCGCAAACGAGATTCTGTCCCACAAGGACCGAAACTTTGACTTTGCCTCCATCATGATTGGTAATGGCCTCACTGACCCACTCACCCAGTACCAGTACTACCAGCCAATGGCTTGCGGCAAGGGTGGCTACAAGGCCGTTATTGATTCCCAGTCCTGCACCCAGATGACCGCCGACCAAAAGACTTGCCAGAAGTACATCCAGGCCTGCTACAACAACCCAACCAGCGTGTCCGCTTGCACCAAGGCCTCCAACTTCTGCGACAACAACTTGTTCCAGCCCATCATGGCCGCCGGACTCAACGAGTACGACATCCGAAAGCAGTGCGGCGACTCTGACCTGTGCTACGACGGCCTCAACTGGGCCGACTCGTGGCTTGACCAGGCTAACGTTAAGAACGCCCTTGGCGTCTCTTCTGATATCCAGTTTGTTGGCTGCAACAACAACATCAACCAGGACTTCGCGCAGACCGGCGACTGGATGTTGCCTACCTTCAAGACCGACACTGTCAACGTTCTGGAGGCTGATATTCCAGTGCTGATCTACGCCGGTGACAAGGACTTCATCTGTAACTGGCTCGGAAACCAGGCCTGGACCAAGGCTCTGCAGTGGTCCGGCGCCTCTGCCTTCAACGCCGCCAAAACTAACAAGTGGAACGGACCTTCCGGCGCCGCTGGTGAGGTCACCAACTCTGGCCACTTCACGTTCCTGCGAGTCTACGATGCTGGCCACATGGTCCCACACGACCAGCCCGCCAACGCCCAAGCCATGCTCAACTCCTGGATCTCCGGCGACTACGCCTTTGCTCACTAAGCGTGTCATACTGTATTTACTAATTGCATTGTTTTTGAATTGTACTCATAGAAGAGCCCGCTTACAACAGAATAAGGTTCTTGCCGCTCATCGTGCGGCTCACGGCAAAATAACATAGGCGCGGTCCCCTGAGGTTTATTGATGGCTATCATTATTCTATATAAGGAGTGAATGTGGTCGGAGTCTACCAGAACGCGGCAACCAAGATTGCGGCGATAGCAAATGTTGAGCCAGATTTAACGGAAATAGCGGAGTTTTGTGGAACTTCGGGTTTCGGGGTGGTAGACGTGGTGGAGTTGCCATACTTGAGGTTAATCTTGACACCGCCAGAAAAAATGTTGTATGAATTGACGTATACGTCGTGACCCTGGCCGCTCTTAATGGCAACGAAGTTATCCTTGCCGCCATTGTAAGTGAGATACTCGCCATCTGTTCCGAATCCGGTAGCGAGCGAGGCGTCTGCGATAAGAGAGCCATTGTTCTGGATGGCGACAGCTAAACCTTTAGTGTTTGCATCGAGCAGGGAAGAGTTGGCGAGATAGACCTCGAACCTGTTTCCGTATCCAATGACGAGGTTCTGGCCAGATAGTTTAACGTGCTGATTGTCAAGGGTGGAGTTGGAGTCGGCGATAGTAAGGTTAGAGATGCCGGCCACAATACTGCAGAAGAGAGTTAGAATGGTAAAGAATTTCATGGTGGTTAGTTGATAATTACTGGATGAAGAAAGCTTTATATAATTGGCGAGCTAGCGATTACGCGGACCGGATCCAATCCGCCTCGACCTAATTCATTAAGCAATTAAGCCACATGTTTTCAGAAAAGCCTATGGCTGAGTCGGGTTACGGTTTTATTGCCGGCCCCACCGAACACTGCATGCGGAGGTAATTTTGTCCAGCCTTATGAGCCGCGCCATGTCTTGAATGGCTTGTAAGGCGTTTAGAAGCTCAGTAAGTTTGTTCAGGATTGAGACTAGCGAATATTGGCGGAAAGACATGCCTGAAGCGGACAAATTTCGCGATTCTGAGGTCCCCTAACTGAGACAATCTTGTGCACCTGTCTTATCTGTGAGACATCGTAAGGAGGATTTAATTACCGTGGCAGTATTCATAACGATTGTGTGATACAGCCTACCTTGATAACAGCTAGCGGGTCCGTGGACAACCATTGCATGTGAACTTTCTCAACGGTGTTGCAACTTCATAGCCCAGCATTCCATATACCCCAAGCCTCCGTACCCAAGCTTTCCACTCTTTACACTACTCTGTGTTGCGACCTCAGAAATCGACTTGGCAACACACGTGATGCCCACGTGATGCTATATTGCTCGATGACGTACATATGCTTAACCTTGCTGGAGCCTCAACACCAGCTTTTTATAACAGGTTACTAGCAGATTGGCACTGTTAATGGCTTGACAAGCTTCCGGGCTGGCTCGTTAAGAAACCGTTCATCCTTCCCGTTCTAGCCTCGCATATCAATCGATACAATTGCCTAGTCGGGCAATCGCGTTTTAGGTCCCCTGCACGTCGGTCGCGTGACCATGCGCCTAAGAAACTACTCATAGAGCCTGTTCTAGGTTTCAATTTGTCACGTAGACGATCCCGTGTCGAGACATTCACTAAAACTCTTAAATACCGTAAAATCCTTTAAGTGCAGTGCTGAAGTATTACTAATCGTGGCTGGTCGGGGCCGTACGAGGTAGCGCCGCACCCCAATCGGGGACATCCCTTGCCCTGTTGTCCGGGCAACGCGCCACCCAGGGCCCCAGATAAAGACCCAACTTTCTCCTTATCACGACACTCTCTCACTTATTGTCAATTGAGAGAACATGAAAGTTACAACCGCGCTGCTGGCCGGCCTTGCCGGCGTCCATGGCTGGTCCCTTGGACAGAATGTTTTCGACCAGGTGTCGTTCCGAGTTCCAGGTGTTGACATGTTCGGCGACAGTGCCGCCCGGACCATGTTGAACGCCATTGTGACCAATCTTGGTGAGAAGGTTGAGAACCTTCCTCACGAGGCTGTTTCCAACTGGCTCAAGGTTCTCAATGAGTTCCCACATGCCGTTGCTGACATGAGCTTCAAGAAAGCCTCCAAGAAGATTAAGTCCAAGTTCAACACTGACTGGCTCTACGTTGTCGAGGACAAGAAGGTCCCGTCCCACGTCTTGAAGGTTAAGGATCCCAGTAAGCTCAAGGTCGATGACGTCAAACAGTACTCTGGTTATCTGAGTGACAAGGAACGAGACAATCACTTTTTCTACTGGTTCTTTGAGTCTCGAAACGACCCAGCTAACGACCCCGTCTTCCTATGGCTGAACGGTGGTCCAGGCTGCTCCTCTACTACGGGTCTGTTCTTTGAACTCGGACCCGCTCGAATTAGCAAGAAGCTGAAGCCAGTGTCCAACCCATACGCCTGGAACAACAACGCCTCCGTTATCTTCCTTGACCAGCCTGTCGGCACTGGATACTCCTACTCTGACTCCAACAGTGTTTCTGACTCCAAGACTGCCGCCAAGGACGTTTACGCTTTCCTTACTCTGTTCTTTAAGCAGTTCCCAGAGTACGCTGGGCTGGACTTCCACGTTTCTGGTGAGTCCTACGCCGGCCACTACATTCCAGCGATTGGTTCCGAGATTCTGTCCCACAAGGACCGAAACTTCAACCTGACCTCTCTGCTGATTGGTAACGGTCTGACTGACCCACTTCGACAGTACGACGGTTATGAGCCAATGGCGTGTGGTGAGGGCGGTGCCCCAGCTGTCCTGGACGAGCAGCAGTGCGCCAGTATGCGATCCAAGCAGAGCACCTGCAACAACATGATCAATGGCTGCTACAACAGCGGTTCTTCCTGGGTTTGCGTGCCAGCCACCATCTACTGTAACAACGCCATGATGGGACCATACCAGCAGACGGGTCTCAACGTTTACGACATTCGAAAGCCATGCGGTGACTCTCAGCTGTGCTACGACGACCTGGAGTACGTCGACCAGTACATGAACCTGCCTGAGGTTCGAGAGGCTCTGGGCGCCGAGGTTGAGAAGTTTGAGGGTTGCAACTTTGATGTCAACCGAAACTTTGTCTTTGCTGGTGACTGGATGAAGCCATACCACCTGAACGTTGCCGATGTTCTGGACCACGGCGTCCCTGTGCTGATTTACGTTGGTGACAAGGATTTCATCTGCAACTGGGTCGGTAACAAGTACTGGGTTGAGCAGCTCGAGTGGTCTAAGGGCACCGGATTCAACGGCGCCAAGACCAAGTCCTGGAACTTGGCCTCTGGTGAAGAGGTTGGCCAGGTTACTAACTTTGAGCACTTTACCTTCTTGAGGGTTTACGAGGCCGGTCACATGGTTCCATACGACCAGCCAGAGGCTGCTCTGGATATGGTCAACCGGTGGGCCAAGGGTGACCTGAACTTTGCCTAAACAACCCTCACAGTCTAACGTCTATCATACACCTACACACACTAGCTGTCATATATTATTACTGAAGTCCTTGTGCAGGTAGACCCTGAGATGCCTTGTCCCTTACTGTTTACTTGTTGCCGCACAAGGAAACGTTAACCTTTGCCCTTGCCCCGCCCTAACCCTGATTGGCAAACTTTGATGTTTCCGGCGCAATATGACGCTGTCGTAATTTCCATATGCGTCAGGGCGTGCGCGGTTACGTTAGGAGGCATCAACACTCTAGGAAGCAAGAATGTTCAGGTGGTTATGACTGGTGGGGTATGACTGGTATCATGAGGTTGGATGACACAGTGTCAGACAGACAGCGGCGATGGCTCGATCTGGAAAGTTCTCCGGTGGGATCTGAGCGATGTGCAAATAAATTACGATAAGCCAGTTGACGATAGCAGGTGGTCTGTGCAGGTGCCTTGTCCTTGTGGTAAGCAAGACACGGCGAGGGTTAGCAAGCAAGGAAAGAAGGAAGTCTTGAAGTGAATCTTGGGCGTGGTGGGGCGATGAGGGGTGGCTATAATGTTTGCTGACTGGTTGTGTAAGGGCAATGAGGGTATGTAGAACGTGGAGATAAGCAAGGTTCTTAATCGAGCTAGCGGCGCCATGCTAGATAACAATGCGCAGCAGATATGGAGATAACAAGATAAGACGATATCGAATGCAATGAAGATTGAAATCGATTAGTTTACATTAAGGACTTGTCACTGCTAACTTGTCCTGATAAATAGTATAAATAGTTTTATGCAATGGCCATGCGAGAATGGTCGTTTAGTCAAAAGAACTCCTGGAGTAGATAGAGCTGGAGCTGGAGACACTCACGAGTGGAGGCCTGACGTGAGTCTTCTGTTCCTTCTTGTACCACCAGGCTTCAGTAATGCAAATTCCCTGACCGCAACATCCACAAGATCGATGGTGAGTGGTGTCGGTGTGAATATCCTGCATAATCAGGGATGGGTGGTGGTGTGGAATGTCGGAGGACTTAACAGCGCTGTTCATGGGGATGTAAATGCTGTCGAGCAGAGAGGAAATTCTATCAGCGTCCATTTTGTGTTGTGTGTGTGGGATTCCTTCAGGAACTTGTGTTGAATTTCAAAGACTGTGGTTTGATGTGACTTGCTAGTAAAGAAAATGATGGGAGGGGGTACCTTATATACTAATATCAGCAGTCATATCTTTTTGCGGCGGCGATGCGGCTATGCGGCGTACCCCAGATGTAACCAAATGAAAGAAATGATCAAAATGTAACTCCCAACAGATCGTCAAAAGCAACTTGACAAAATGTTAAAAATGAATCCAAAAATATCCTGGACCCTTACCCTCCCCTAACCCTAAAGTCCCGACCGCCTTTAACCCTACCACGCACCGAAATGAGAAAATTTTGTGCGCCACGGTTATTACTAGTGGCCCCTTGCTACCTGCGGGCTGGATCCCGCGATTAGAACGTGGGCGGCACGTGCTGTTGACAACGGGTTGCTGTTGACGACGGGATTCTATAAACTTGCATTTTCCGCCGACGCATCATTACCTAGACAACTGTAGCCTTTAGCAATTTCCAACCGAGCTACCTCGCTTCCTACGTCATGTCTCTAATACATTTACATTCATTGGGAATTGCCGCACGGTTGCGCAAATGGCGAATGTCTCGTCACGTGTCGTTGCAAATTTATGATTCTCTTCTGGCGTCATTACCGGCGTGAGGTTATCTACCCGAGTTACTTGTAAGCCCAGCCCGTTCAACCGACAAAGCCGGCATACGGATAAGTATGGGGTAGCGGTGCCGTGGAAACGGCTTGGATGCCGTTCGCTGTTATCTAACCGTTAGATATACTGATAAGCGTTTGATAACAAGAAACGGCAAAGGTCGTGTCCATGCTGAATATGTATCCAGTAATATGAACCCAGCGTACCTCCAAACTATTCAACACCATGTCTCTGCACTTCCAGGAGCTGACTCAAAAATTCAGCCGCATATGAGCCGCAAGCGTTACTTTCGGCGTGCGGCTGCTCTAGACCTATAGTGTGGGGTAGGACTGCATCGGGGTGTGAGGGGAAGACTTGTGACTGATCCAACAAGTCGTCACGGGTAGCAAAACAAGACGTTGGGTTGGCGCACTCCCACTTGTTATTGTCACGTGAAGTCAAGTCACGTGTTTATCACTGTGACTGTGGGTATATGATCGTATATCACAGTTTATATCTTGGTCCATATCTGTGATCATGTACCTGTTTGGCATTGGGCGAGATTTATAGGGAGATCTCACTGATTTCGGAGTCCAGGGTTGCTGCACTGATGATCGTTTGAGCCTGGGTACGTGGCTGCGGGACGCCTCTTACCTTGTAGGTGCAGAGGATTTAATCGCTCAGCCATACGACACACGGAAATGGACGAAAGAATAGTTTTAACGCTGGTGTACGCGAACGAAGACGTGGGGAGGCTGTTGGAGAACTTAAAGTCAGAACCGTCACGAGACACTCTTTATGTTGGCCTGAGGACAGTGCAGCAGGATATGACGGACGCGTTTGTGTCCTTTATAAACTTGGAATACAGAGGCAACAAATATGTGACGCTGGAAGAGATTGAAAGCGTTGCGATGCTGTATTCACAGTTTGTCGACAATCTGGAGACGGTGTTGAACGCGGTGAAGAAGTTACCTAATGATCTGGTTCGCCTTAGCAAGGCTATGGATATTGTGGACAAAATCCATGACAAGAGCGTAAGGATTCCAGGGATATTTATTGACTTTGCTCAGGAAATTCACAACAGGCAGAACGAGTATGATACTCTGAGAGGGGCCAGTGCTCAGTTGGAGAGGATTTACACTCAATTTCGAGTCCTATAGGGAAGGAACTTCAAATTCGTGGAGTGTAGGCCATTTTGCGGCTACTGCGGACGAAACTTTTCTGGCTTGACACCAATAAAACAGTCACGCTTCTTTGCGGGCGTGTCTTCACGGCTCAGTCACTCCGCAAAAAGGCTACGACACCTCCTGTTCCCACATGGTCTCCCGCTGTAGTACTGGGTAAGGCTCGCTCAAGCTTGACTATGATTGATCGGACGGGAAATCGTATTCTCTTGAGGATGTGGTCGTAGACGAGGAAGAGAGATGCGGGCGGGAAGCAAGTTAGACTGCCATCCGTCAAATCGGAGCAGCAGGGCTTTCAACAGGACCGCTCGGCGCCGATTTGAAAGAATCAGCTCTACACTTTGAAAGATACACGCACTACCGTTCGCTCGAGGAAAGCTGAGCGTATCCATGGCTGTGACTGAGATCAGAGAACAACGCTGTACCGCAGGAACAACAGAGTCAATAGATACCGATCTGAACTAATATAGGAACAATCTCGGCTTTGCCAAAATGCGTACTTTTATTGCACTGCGCCATTACTAAGCCATGAATAATGAATGGAGTTGGTATAATATATACATGGCTAAGCTAATAAGTAAATGTCAGGGCAGACTACTCGACCTACCACTTTGAAGAAGCAGCGAGATGACTCTTGACAGAATCGATCACGCTCTGCTCCATGGTATGGTAGTTGAATCCAAGTAATTCCCGAGTCTTGGACGAATCGGGAGTGGGAATAGTGGCCTTGATCTGTTCGAACTCCTCGCTTCCCAATGGAATACCATTATCCTTGCCCTTTCGCAGCTCAGGAAAGTTCTTCGCGATGATATCCACAATCAACTGAGGGTGCCAAATACCATTCTCGACATACACTCGCTTTCCGGCAAACTTGGGCTCTAAGGCTTTGACGTGAGCAAGAGCAACGTCTCGAACATCGATCCAAACATTAATCGAGAGGTCGACTTGGTCTCGAGCTGGGGCGTCGTTGTCGGTGATTCCCACAATGACACTACTAGATACGTTAACTGCACTCTTGCTGTTGACCTGCTGAATCATTGGCCCAAAAACCCATGGTGGGTTGACACTCACGCCCTTCACCTGCGGGTTGGCTTTAATGAAATCCCAGAATGTGCGCTCGGCCACGGTCTTGGAACCATGGTAGGCAAACTGTGGGTTCTGAGCGGTGGTCTCAAAGGTCAATGGACTCCAAGACTCTTCGTTCCAGATGTCGCTAGGTTTCTCGCCAAAGGGGTTGTACATAGCAATCATGGAAGAGGTGTAGACGAAGGTCTTGACGTTTCCAAACTTCTTGACGGCATTGCCCACAGACTCCACCCCTTTGATTGCGGGGGTAAGAATGTCCCTGACTGGGTCTTCGGCGGTAAAGAAGACTGGCGAAGCGGTATGGATCACTTCGGTGATATCGTGCTTCTCAAACACCGGATAAAATGCATCAGGTGCCTGCATATCAGGAACCACCTCCACAGCCAAGTTCTCGTATGGGAACTGAGCCTTGATGAAGTCAGCCTTATCCTGAGATCGAACTGTGGCCACAATGTTCCTCTTCTGCTCAACGAGAAGCTTCAGAATGTGAGTGGCAATGAAGCCATTAGCGCCGGTGAGAAGGACTGAAGACATGATATGAGTGATTGGTTACTGCGAATTATGATGGTTGGAACCAGGAGACCCGAGGACCTTTTATACCTGTCATGCCAGTCGTCTTACAAATCACATTACTAAGGGAATTTGAAAGATTGATTTGAAATCAGCGTGATCGGCTGCGGCGCGCCGCACATTACTATTGAAGGCCTTTTATACCTGTCATGCCAGTCGTCTTACAAATCACATTACTAAGGGAATTTGAAAGATTGATTTGAAATCAGCGAGATCGGCTGCGGCGCGCCGCACATTACTAATGAATCACGACATCGGGTCTTCAAATTGGTTTCAAGCTACAGGGTAATGCGCAACAATTAAGATGTATTTTCTTGGTGAGTAATGGAGCTCAATTGTGAGAATCAAATTCAAGAATCCTCAGCTGATACTCTGAACGCCTGGTGTTGCAATTGTCATCTCATGCAGGTCGGCATTTTGTTAGGTGCCGCAATGACTTAGCTTGATACCGCGCGTTACCGCATCCGTTAAGATATCAATTTCCAACTGACACGATTCAATTCTGCAGTGAAATAATAGTCGCCATATAGACAGGGCACATGTATATTGGGTCGATGCGTAAGTACGCATGTGGGTTATCCAGAGACATTGCGTTCAATCGAATTGAGGGGCGGACGAGCTCGATCGAAGCATGGTCATATCGAGGACAGTACAATAGGTGCTGGCGACGTCGATAAATGACACAGGACTAACATGTCTATCCACTAAGCTCTCGAACAGAGACCTTAACTCTACTCGCTAAACTCACCACAACACGTGCATGCAAGGGTACCCAAGTATATGTCTTGCAATCTAGCTGGTGGCACCACAACATGCAATCCTCGGAAACTCCACCAATAATGTCACATATATCCTTTTATTGAAGTCAAACATGACATCATTGCGCGCATCGCCAAGCAGGCACAAACCTTATGATCTTCACCCCTTGTAGACTTGAAACACAGAACCGAGCTCAGCTTAAAGACTAAGAGTTAATAATGGCCATGTGATGGATCACAATAATATCTTCCATCCCACTGCTGTACAGCTATGACAATCCCTGTAGGTGCACACTGACGGGTGTCAAGCACGCGTTCACGTGGTTACACGCCAAGTGGGTACGCCACTTCAACTCTTGGATTGGAACGAGTTACAAGAGAAACCTCAGTTCGCCAGTATTCTTTTATTAATTAGCGCGTAAGTCCACACAGTCCACACAGTCCATGCGAGGTGTCTGGCTTCTAGACATATGCACGGCGCTTGGCTATAACGGTGCTAGGCGCCAACGGTGATCTACTGTCGTGAAAAGCTGGTGGATCTTGGTGCATTGTCGTGAAGAGGGGTAACCGACCACCGGAATTGTGAATGCTGAGTTTGTTGTATGCCGCGTTCTAGGGTTTCGATATGCGCGTACCGTAGAAGATATAATTATCTGCATCAATCCACTTGATTGCATGTACAGTTTGCATGACCGCCTATGGGTCTAACAGTTAGTAAGTGCATGATACATGAATCTCGATCACTGCACGCACGCACAGGACTCTGTTGTAAGATCAGCCGTGGCTTGACAATAGCTGACCAAGCATTAAAGAATATGAGGCAAATGGCTCCTGCACCTCAATAAGTCAATAAACACAAGAACTGAGTCGTATTTAACAGAAGGAGTGCGCTATTCGAGGAGGCAGAAGTGACAACTTGTTTGGAGATTACTTGTAGAAATGACGCCCGCAATATTACTCATTCCGCTATGTGCAGATTGGGTCGAGGAATACCCAAGTTGTCGGCAAGTTTATAGCAATTCTCGGGATCGTAAAGATTCTGCATCAGTTCCACGTTTTCCTGCGTGAAATCTTTGAAAACCCATTCTATTATCTCGTAGAGAAAAGCCTCACTGCCCCCCCCAGAGTCCAGGACATTTTTCCCAGTAGTACTGCCTTGCGTCCGCTTTCATCTTCAGTACCGCTTCCCAGTTAAACGGATGCACGGGGTTGTTCTCTGTTGACTGTGGTGCTTGTTCAGACATGAGATGCGTTAGACGACTTCAGTGTGTAGTAGGAAGGTAGGAGAGCTACGCGCTCTATGTTGAATTTATACCGCAAAGTTCGCCATATGGAAGTGCCGCCTATATTAGAACGACAAGACTCATCAACTTCAATAAGTCAATAAACACAAGAACTGAGTACGTCGTATTTAACAGAAGGAGTGCGCTATTCGAGGAGGCAGAAGTGACAACTTGTTTGGAGATTACTTATAGAAATGACGCCCGCAATATTTACTCATCACGTATAAGCAGATTGGGTGGAGGCATACCCAAGTTGGCGGCAAGTTTATAGCAATTCTCGAGATCGCGAAGATTCTGCATCAGATACACATTTTCCGGCGTGAAATCTTTGAAAGCGTTTTCTATTATCTCGTAGAGAACAGCCTCGCTGCCCCAGAGTCCAGGACATTTTTCCCAGAAGTACTGCCTAAATTCCGCTTTTATCTTCTCTACCCAATCCCAGTTGAACGGATGTACGGGGTTGTTCTCTGTTGACTGTGGTGCTTGTTCAGACATGAGATGCGTTAGACGTTGTGTGTAGGAAGGGGGGAGAGCTACGCGCTCTATGTTGAATTTATAGGTGCATCAGGCGGTCAGGCCAAATAAATGAACGCCTCAATACTCAAATCCAACTGAAACTAAGCGTGTCCTTTTGTTATCCCGATCTGGTCACCCATCTCAGTTGCAGCGCGCGCACGCAGAGTTACAAGTGAGCAGTCTCGTCCTGGACATAATCAATTAATCAGGAGCAGGACACTGTGGTCCATCTACAACCCCTACTAAACGTTTCCACCACCCGTATCGTCGTTAACACCACCCGCGCCGTCGTTACCACCCCTATTGAGAAAGCCCTGGAATTGATGGAACAGGTCACGATAGTTCGCGTCAAAGCGTTGTTCGCTGGAATGAGCATTTCAGGTTCCTCTAGCAGCGAAGTAGAAACCTGTTCAGTCGCCTCAGCATGCTCTATCGCCGTCCCGAAAACTCGACTTGCAGAAACTAAGGCGAAGGCTTCAACATCCCATGCTTGTCCCACTTGCTGCATATTGCCGTAAGCCCCATGGGCGGGGTCCGGGTCGACTAATTGTCGACGGGTCGTCATCAAATCTTGAATAGCGGAAGTAAAACGCTGGTGGGCCGGAGGAGCCTGAGGATTTTGACCAGGAACATGCTGCCGAAGTGGTGGTTCTTGAGCAGGTGCCCGCTGAAGTGGGTTCAACCATGATTCGCAGTTTTGGCATCACCAGCATTCGTTCTATAAATGCTGTGCCAGTACTGCAGGTTAGGGAAGTGTAGCAACGCAGCATTGACCCCGTACACGGTAGCATCCCGCTCCAAGTTGAGCGAGTGCTGTTACTCCACGAGTCTGACCGCCGCAGGTACGGGAGAGGACTGCAGGTCTACCCTGATGGTTTTGGATGAGATGATCACGGGTGTGATATGACAATGAACTTCGCTGTGGGTTGTGGGGTGTGTATTGTCGATCTCGCTAAATCAGCGGTTGAATGGCATCGGCATGGCGGTTAAGCTCTGTCAGCGTTAATCCACGCGATCCGTCCGGATTTTGTCCGTTTCGTCTTCGACGATTGCCGTTGCCTTGATTGTTGTCGTCAACTTCATCGAACATCGTGAGAAGATTCGTGGCAAGAAAATAAGCGGCGGATCTAACCGCATTTATATGGATTACGCGCTCGACTAACACGCTAGCGATGCGTTAGCGCACCTCAAGACCTACAATGGCGAGAAGAGCTAGTCGTGGTTTCCTGGTAGTTCCGCACCAGATCATGTATTGTCGCTCGACACCGTTCATTCATCGCCAGCGGAAGAGCGACCACCGTAGCGCCCGGCTCATTCGCGTCCCTCCATCAGGGATGCCTGAAGATATCCGCGACTTTGACCCTCTTGCCGGTTACGTGACGCCTGTCGCTCGGCCCTGTCCGAGCCTGAAAGGGATCCAAGGCCGCGAAACTGTTCCAAGCTCCGTGAATCGCAGGAAATCCGGGGTCCCACCTCAAATCACCACGGACTCTATTCAATCTATCCATATCATTCTGCAAATTTTTCGGGAGGACAATGTAATGTCGAGTTTAAGAAATAACGACCTCCTCAGCCTGACCACAAGGCTCTATCCAGACTTATACATCGAACCTCCCCCTCCCCACGATTAGACGGCTTACATTCTACTCGGTATTCAGTTCGGCAAGTCCGCGGCCTTCGCTAGGGCGAAAATCTGGCATACACTCATCTCGAGGTGCCGCAATGGATTTAGAGCATCATGTACGACCAGCCCCTAATTGCCCGAAGTTTCATCTTCTGCGTGTTTAACTTCTCGAAGGTGATCTTCTACAATCCTTTCTACCCTTCCTCTCACAAGAGATTGCTGAACTTCACGAGTTGGCGTATGAGAAGACGTCGAGCTGGACCCACATGCTCAGCGGCAAAGTCAGAGATATGCTGCTCGAAAGGGACCTCAATCATGGCCCCCGGGTCAGCCGCTTCCTTGCAGTAGTCCAACGATTGGCCAGAAGTGCCGGACGCTACGTACAGGCGGTACTGACAGGAGATGAGGAGCAGTAGTACGATTTCCGGGCCACGAAATACATTCCTGTACATGGTCACCTTTCGGCTTAGCGAGGCTTTTTCTTTTACTGAGCAATGGGTTTCCTCGGCCACCGTTGGGCCGTTACATATAGATTTAATATACGATCTCTGTGTTTCTGAAGGCTTGGAGAGCTTGTCCTTGTTAGAATACATGACCAGGCTTGAACTCAATCCCTCCACATAATTAACAAAGGGTCACGTGACAACGATGTATTCCTTTGCATGTCGTTCAATGGTCGACCAATTTACATCACCTAGACCCAAGGGCAAACTCTACGGACGATCGCTCCCAATCCAAACGAGACACACTCACGGTCATTTAGTCAAGGCACCACACTGGTGCGCGCGCCCCTTAGTTGTTTGGGACCACGCAGCCCTTTGCAATCGCAACATCACACTGGCGTTTAATATTGTATATTGATTACCGGCACTCAGTGATTGAAGCAGCTAGTGGTCAGGCACGTGAATATATCGAATTTGCGCAATCGACAGTAACGCGCTCACGTGATTTTGAATTCAAACACACAACGAACCTGGCTGGCGTGGTGAAAATTAGCAACATGGAACAAAGTGACGAGCTCTACCCTTTGGCTTTGCTTATTGATGAGCTCAAACACGACGACGTTACCCTCCGATTGAACGCTGTGCAACGTCTGTCCACAATCGCCCTTGCTTTGGGCCAGGAGAGGACGCGAACTGAGCTCATTCCATTTCTGGAGGAAGTGACTCAAGAGGACGAAGATGAAGTTTTGACTGTATTGGCAGATGAAATGAGCAAGTTTATTCCCTATGTCGGTGGGAAAGAGTACTGCCACGTGATTGTTCCTACTCTGGAGGCCCTGTCTACTGTGGAGGAGACCGTTGTCCGAGAGAAGGCTGTCGATTCCATCAACATCATCACCAACGAAATGAGCGCTCAGCAGGTTGAGGATTTCATTGTGCCTCTCATTAAACGATTGAGTTCTACTGAGTGGTTTTCCAGCAGGGTCTCCGCCACTGGCCTTTTTGCTGCTGCAATCGCCAAGGTGAACGGACAGCACGAGGGCGAGCTGGAGGAGCTGTACAAGAGCCTGACTCAGGACGAAGCCCCTATGGTCAGACGGGCTGCTGCCCGAAACCTGCCCAAGCTGGTCGCTGTTCTTCCAAACCTCAAATTCGAGGGAACTTTGCACACAATGTTCGCGAACCAGGCTCTGGACGATCAGGACTCTGTCAGATTGTTGTCTGTGGACGTTTTGATTGCCGTTGCCCAGACTCTGAAGCAGCAGGGCGTGACCAAGTACAACTCGGAGCTCATCTCATTTACGCTCGCATTGTTCAACGACAAGAGCTGGCGAGTCAGGTATATGGTTGCCGAGCGATTTGAGGCTCTGGCCAAGAGCCTTGACAGCGTCGAGCTGCGTGAGAAGTTTGTGCCTGCCTTTGTCAAGCTCATGAAGGACAATGAGGCCGAAGTCCGAACAGCCGTTTCCCGACAAATCCCTGGTTTCTCCAGTCTCATTCCACGAGAGGCTATTTTGAGCGAAATTATCCCCAACGTTGAGTTTCTGGCCTCAGACTCCTCGCAGCAGGTCCGAGCCGCTCTGGCCTCTGAAATCAGCCGACTGGCTCCCCTGCTCGGCAAGGACAAAACCACTGAATATTTATTGCCAACCTTTTTGCAGATGCTGAAAGACGAATTCCCAGACGTTCGTCTCAACATCATCTCCAAGCTCCAGATCGTCAACCAGGTTATTGGCATCGAGCTGCTATCCAAGTCGCTGCTGCCAGCCATCAGCGAGCTCGCCAAAGATAAGCAGTGGCGAGTGCGACTAGCCATCATTGAATACATTCCTCTGTTGGCCGAGCAGCTGGGTGTCTCTTTCTTTGACCGAGAACTGGGACCACTGTGTATGACGTGGCTCTGGGATAGCGTGTACTCCATCAGAGAGGCCGCTACCCTCAACCTCAAGAAGCTGGCACAAATCTTTGGCGTCGGCTGGGCAAAGACCGAGATTCTCCCACACATTATCGTTGTGGGCACAAACTCAAACTACCTGTACCGACTAACGGCGCTGTTTGCCATCACTACTCTGATTCCAGTGCTGGATAAGGCTGTCATCTCCGAGTCTGTGCTGCCGTTCATCGTCAACCTTATCGAGGACCCTATTCCAAATATCCGATTCAACATTGCAAAGACATTCAAGGTTCTGGTTGAGTCATACATCGAGCTGGGATCCAAGGACGCCGCTGAGGACCTGCCCCCAGATGCTGTCACCATTGATGAGGACGCTAGAGAGCTCATCAACAACATGGTCATTCCAAAGCTCGAGAAGATGTGCGAGGATAATGATGTTGATGTCAGATTCTTTGCAAAGAAGAGTCTGGATGAGATTAAGGTCATTGTCGGAGCTTAACACGAACGAGCAACCCAAAGCGAAGCGATTTGGTCAGAGCGAAGTGGTTGAGCGACTTTGTAGCCTCACTACAGTGCTCACGTGCAGCGCTCCAAGCTTGCAGTGCCAGTCGCTGATTTCACTAAAAATCCGCGGACTGCGGCCTAATCACGCCCAGAAACCGCAGCCAATTGCTATAGTAACATAAATGGCTAGGAATGGACTTTCTTGCCCAATAGAATAAATGTCCGAGTTTTGAGGTCTACTTTCACGCTACATGTGGGATGGTGGATGACTGCCACTGGCTTCGCTGGTGGCTCATGCTATTATACATAATCTACATTAAATAGTCGCCTGCAACTACGCCAGAGTCCAGCCCGCTGGACTCGTTGGAGAAAGGCAGTACTCTTCCTCCTGGATTGGTTTGGTGTTGCGTATTAGCTTTTGCCAGTCCATGAGCTGGAACATTAGCGTCATGTTTGGCGAGATTGCCGCCGACCGGTCCTTGACGTATTGGTATGCAGTGTGTAGGGTCCAGTTATTCATCTTCATGACGTAAGCGACTACCAGGCTGGCCGACCGGCTGACGCCACACTGGCAGTGTATGAGAATTTTCTTGTCCTGTTTTGACTTTTCCTCAATCATGGTCGTGAGGTAAAGCAGGTCGTTGATTAGGTGCGAGTTGTGGTCCCATGGAATGTAGTAGTACTCAGGTAGACCCGGGCTGGTGACTGTAGATGACGTGGATGTGGATGGGGAGATTGACAGCTCTGGCGTTGGCACGTCTCTGTTTGGCGATAGTTCTGGCGACGCTAGCGAGTCTGGTGAACCTGGCCTAAAGGGGTTTTTGACCTCTTTGGCAACATTGATGATGACGTCAAACTGTCGCGCCGTGGCAGAGTCTGGCTCGGAGTATAAATAAATATTTGGCGGGTACACTAGCACGGGGCCGTCCGGGTACGCGTCTGTGTTTGCCGTTTCAGTCTGGTTGAATACGTCCGTAAGAGGTGTCTGCGCAGGCTCCACCAACGGCGGTAAGTCTAGCGACAACTTGCGGCCAAATGTAGGCAAGTCGGTAGGAATCGCAATCGACAGCTGGCTTGGTCGTTTCTTGATGTTCATTGTGACTGTCCTAGTGTGAAGTGTGAGGCCTGCTCTTATTAGAAATTACCAATTGGGTGATTAAAATTAGTTGCTGAATTCAAAGATAATCGTTCGAAATGTGTTCCCCAAGTATTCTGTGCAGCTCTTATACTTGGTGCGTGAGGCTATTTGTAATGATGCGTGGCTGGCTGTGCCCCAAATTAACCAAATTACTTTGTTAGCTCATCTCCTGCAGTCGTAGGCGCCAGGTGGTTTGTTTGTTCGCGGTTCGCTTAGTATTCGCTATGTTTGTGGCTTTCACGGCGCTTCAGCGCTTATGGCGTTATGGCCGGCGCTTAGCTTCTTTTGCAGTCTTGTGGTCTCGTAGTCTTTTAGTCGTATCGTCTTCTTCTTGTCTTGTTGTCTTCTCGCTGTATTCGTCATCTTCTTGTCTTCTTGCTCTTCTCTTCTCTCTTCTTCTCGCCCTCTCGCCTCTCTCCCTTGTCGTGTCGTGCTGCCTCCTATTCCTCTTCCTAGCCACTCCATCACTCTCATCATCACTCAAAGATGACATAATCACACATACCTACACTCTTTGCCTTCCTTCGTGACACGGATAAGCAAGGCAATATAAGCGTGTGAAGCGTAAAATAAGCAGGAACAATTGAAAACTTGTTTGGGCTGGAGCCCACCCTATTATTAGCAGGTGAAACAAGCAAAAGAAAAGTTTAAAGTAAAAGCAAAGTTTCCTCACGCGCAAAAGCAATGCGCTGTCAGAGCCCTCTACGTACACAATACGGGCGCGAGTAGTTTCTAGTACTCATACTGTTCGGTCTGCCACCGACATTATTTTACGTGCTATTCATGGTTTAACTGAACTTCATGTAATTTACTCCACCCGCGGTATTCAGTGATCTAGATCCGATGGGAGATCTCTCAGGGCAGTACCTTGCGCGCAAAAAAAGGATATTTGTCACGTGAACGGCCAAGTGTAGTCATTGGAGAATAGCCTAGACAGAGTACGAGAGAACACCTCTAACCTAATGGTTTTCAGTTGTTTACACTATTGCTAACAGACGCTGTCATCTGCTGGCGTTATAGATGAGTCTATAGGAGGTGTATGGGGCAGATTACGTGTGAAACAGCGCGTAGCTACTAGGAGGCCAGATGTGGTTAACCTGAGCCTATACTAGTACTACTAGTAGTACCATGTTGGTATTATTAGTTACTAGCGCAACCGCCCAACACGTTGCAATGATATCATAGCGATGACATGAGATTTTCACATCACGAGATCGGACACGTGACTTTGGTAAATTTTACCACATACCTCGGGACGTCATAATTCGGAGAACACAGATATCTCTTAGTTTACGGCATTTCCTTCGCTAGCTGCGATCTGATTGTACCTACACGCAGGTACGTTTTGCCTCAGAACCCATACTGAAACCCGTCATGAAATGAAAGCCGTAGCGGGTCAAACCCTCTGCCATATGATATCGTGAGTTCTATTTATAAACTTCACGCAATGCCTACGTTTAATTAATTCTCACTGCCTAGGTGCTCAGCCTTATTTTGCCTGTGGACACAGCCTTGCCTCGGCCCAAGTCCCTGAGTACTTTGTGATTCTCAGGGCTACGCGCTAAGGAGTCCTATATGGCAAGTGGGTCTAATGGCGTGAACTCCTTTTCGTGCGTCTTCCTTACGCCTCTGACGCCCTCCCTCTGATGACACCTCTGTAGACACCGCTTCTGTACTCATTCGTACTCATTCGTGTCTGCTTCCATACGTTTGCTCTTAACCGCCCCCGCCTTACACCGTTATCGCTTCTCGACACAGTCAAACATGCATCTGCAGTCAGTGCGACGGGACTGCATATGCTATACCAGCCTGACGTCTGACACAGGTACAGTCCTAAACGGGGGTCGGTTCTGTCTTATCCGGGCCTCTTCCGTAGGCCGACGCTCTACCGCTTCCGTACGCTCGCACCGCTTCCGTGTGCCGACTCCTCTTTCGTACGCTATACGCGAACGCGCGATACGTACTGTAGGTCTCTGAAGGAAGCAATGTCTTAGCTATTAATATCGACTGCGAGAACAGATCGCTGGAATGAAGATGATTAGCGGATTGTCGTCATGTTCAGAACTGAATAGCACGTGATCTTCTGATTATCAACTTTATTGAGGAGTACGCTTGGATGTCAGGGTAAGACCAGGGGTGCCTCAATTGGGACATTTTAGTTTCAGCCAAAATGAGGTTAGGGCAAGGGTTGGGATGGTTAAGTGTAAGGTTAGGGTGAATAATTTTTCGATAAGTTATCAACTAGAGTGAGATGGGTGCGCTGGACAAACTGTTGGAGAAGAACCTGTACGGCAAGACTAAATCTAAGGCCAGGTCTGCCCGAAGAAAGCCGGTTGAGGCGAAGGAGAAGAAGAAGGTTGAGGCCAGCCAGATCAGACAGTTGGATGCCGACGACGAGATTAAGGAATATCAAGACAAGATTCTCAGTCGACTGATGGAGAGATCAAAGGTCGAGAAGCCCAAGCCAAAGGAACGGGTTGAGAGGAAGGTGGAGAAGGTCAAGTTGACTCCAGGACTTGCCAGCGTTTCTGATGAGGATGAGTCTGATTACGAGTAGTGGAACGTCTCCGGGTGGATGTCATGTCTAGTGACAGTAAGAATTGATGCTAAGCACTCCTTGGGGTGCGGTGGAAAGCGTTACCCTGGGAAGGAGCAGGCTGAGGGTAGGCCTTTGCCGGTCTCTCTTCACGTTCGTGATTTGAAATGCCGAGAGCCCGGGTCATTACCAACCCGAGGTAGAAACTGGACCAGACGCCTAGTGCCAGGGTGCATATAGCGAGTGGCCGGTTGACCATCAAGCCGAAGATATAGACCCCGAGAAGAGGGTAGACGCCTGTGTCTGAGGAATTGCGGGGGCCTAGAAGCGCTGAAATTATGGTCATTGCCCATCGCAGTATGTAGATGAAGTCCCCTTCATAGAGGGGTAGAATGAATGCTGTGAGGCACGAAGATGCGAGTGCGACGCCTAATGAGTCGTAGAACATGAGTCGTGAGTCGTGAATCGTGGTGAGTCGTGAGGCGGAGCCGAGCGACTCTAATCCGTGATGCTGTGGTGGTCGTGATGCCGTGATGCTTGAGTCGTGATGCTGTGACGTGATGCTTGAGTCGTGATGCTTGAGTCGTGATGCTTGAGTCGTGATGCTGTGACGTGGTGCTGACGTGACCTTGATATGAATGCTTAGACCGATACACTGCTAATTGACCCTTGCTATGCCTCAGTGTCGTCTTGTCGTGATTCCTATTCTAACCTTCTTTACCGCCTGGTCTACCTGATACCGGCCTTTGATGCCCCACTGCTCCGCCTTGCTGTCGCCTGACTGCAATCCCTGATCCCTGCAGTGAACCCCGGCGGTTAATATCGTAGATCAAAAGCTGTGAGATCAAACGAAGCAATCTGACGTGCGTACGTAACGAACCCCGGCACAACGTATTCCGGTGGTCCTCCCGTGGGTGGTACAAACTTAGATGAGACGATGTCCCACTGCACTGAGACGACCGCACATCGTTTCACTAATCCCAGTGCTGAGCCAGTACACTTAGACCCCAAACTACCCAGATTATAATATTCTCTGCAAATATCTCACTGCAAATATCTCAGCCTAATCTCAGACTACAGAGACTACCAAGTTCTAGTCACGTGCTCACCTTGCGCATGTCATCAGCGCGCCGGTGCTTTACCGACGAAATTACCGTTGACTGGACCATAATAACTCGTGGCGCTGTGATCTCCATGCTCTTGACAGCTGTTACAATCATGACGTGACCAATTAGTCGCTGGCCACCAATTTTGTCAACCACCGACGCACTCCTCGGATAACCCCTTCGGGGCTGTTTCGCCTGTTTAAGCGATTTTGCTGCAGACCCGTAGCCCCGTGTTCCTGGTTCCTGCCCAGCGCCGTAGTGGATCGTTTCATCTCATTGTCAATACGCGTTGGACGTTAGCAACGGTATCCCACTCGACGCGCGGCAATAATATTTAGCCTATAACTTACGCATAACTAATAAGACTAACCCGATCACTTTCACAAGTCTAGACTGCCAATACTGTTTACCCCCACGATCTTCGCTGCGTCGACTTGCGTGAGCCGTGAGGATGCCATCGCTGCACGATGCATCTCGGGGGCCGAAGGTGCCGTGTAAACAGTTCATTTCAATTTTCAGTAGATATCGACAGTACTCCATTTAACCTGGGTTATACATAAAAAGACCCGGTAGTCTTGTCGAGTTTGTCAAAGTTTGTCGACGAACAGTGGTAATGAGTAAAATCACGTTCTTCGACGTGCATTCAAAACCTCCCGACAGACGCCTACATCGCATACATCACAACGTTGTACAAACGTGGTGTCCGTCGGACGCACAAAAGTATCAAAACGTAAGGCACGCCGTTTTCTCTGCGCAGCCAATTGCCGTTGCGTGACGCCATGAGCATCATCACGGCACGTGAGATGGCTTCAAAATTGTGCGTCCAACAGTTTTCCCATACACAGTGAGAATTGAGATGAACAGGGCGGAAATTCAACGACGCGGAGAAAGTTCTGGGCAGGACTGTTCATGCCTGGTGCAAAATTGGTTCACTTTGACAATATCCTCAGATAATCACGTGATGCTGGATTTGATTTCTTTCTGAATTTCGTTGACGAAATGAAGCTTGATATCTGTGTGTGGTTTCCACTGGTGTGGAGCTCGCCATCTGACTTGAAAGGCTGGTATGACGCACAGATTTCCAATTAATGCAGACCAGACTCATTCCGCCATAGACAAAGTTCCATTCGTTACAGCTCTCGTTCTCGCTCTAGGTCAGGCTCCATGCTGAGGACTTACTTCTTGCAGACGCGGGCGGTGTCCAAGCTTTCTCGGTTGGTCAATAGTGCAAGAGGACCCTTGATTCGAGGAAGGGGACCGAGATTTGAACTCTCCAGAAAGCATCTGTGGCCTCAATTCTCTCTTCTGCAAAGTACTTGAAGACCACGTTCTCGCCTACGCAGTCTGTTATCATGACACAAACAGTGACATAACTCAAAATCAGGCCTTTCAGTTTTGGGAATTTGGTGGTGATTGACTTCCAACTGTCAAGTTCGAGCCTCAATCTTGGTCGTGGTAGATGAATAGCGCCCGAAATCGCAATAATGTCACGTCGCTAGCTTCAACACGCAAAAACTCAATGCTTTTGCTTGCGAATACATCGACATGATAATGGACGAGCGCTTTGATGCCCTTTCCTATCGTGACGACTCGTATAGTCGACCTTCGGCAAACTAAGAAGTCAAGTCTTGGTCATGACAGGCCATATGACCATCTCTTTGGCCGTGAATGTGTCTGTTTTCTAGAATCTGTAAGAACTTGGGCAGCTCGATCAATGAACGCAAAGACTTCGTTCATATTCAGTCGCAAGAGCACCCAATCAGATGCATCATTAGCTCATGAATCCGTAACGACTCGTTTGGTCTTGGACAGCAGGAGGATTTTGCTCCCATAGCACGCAGAGAGGTTTGTGTTGGACAGACTGAAGGTTATGCGGGCATCGATAAGGTCGCGAAATCTTCGGCAAATAAACCGCAATTGCAGCGCTTCACCAACCCAATCAAAGCCAAATTGGTCAAATATCAGACACAATAGCTCAGGGGGTTTGAACCAGTGGATAATGTCTATTTATCGCCTTACACATTAGTGTTGATAGCCTTGCGTGTGTCGTGGTGGGATACCACTTTAAACACGCGCGTTCAGTTTACTTCAATCTTTGACGTCACAGAGATCTTGAGTTTGGCATATTGCAGTGTCGAAATCTCCTAGACTCAGGGTTCTGACTGAAATACAGGTGACAACCTTTACCAACCAGCCGTTGACCTTATAGCCTCTCGACATTGACGTAGACTAGTCTTGCGCTCAAACTAGTTGATTCCACGACAGGAGTTGGTAAACAGGGTCTCTGGCTGTGGAAAGTCGTTTATCCGTCTCCACATCGCTCAGTCATGTTCAGCATATCCTTGAGTCCTCCCCGGATTTCAAGCGTTCTACTTTTCAAGACATGCATCGTCAATCGATGCGGCTACCCGCGGCTGGTCACGTGCGCCCCCGCCTAAAAGCTTAGCGGTGACTGTCACCATGTCCACATGAACACACTGACACCTATATTCTCTCGCATACCTTTTGAAATATGGTGCCTAATTATTGATCAGCTTGAACCCACTCTGTTCAAAGGATTGTTAACTCTAAGACTTGTATGTCGGGATTTCCGCGACTTTGTCGATGACGCCATCTCGTTCAGTCTCACCAACGTTTGGCTTTTCGCATACTACAACGTGAGGAAGACTGAACTTAAACTGAAAAGTTCCTATATTGAAACAAAAACGTTAATCAAAGACAAAGGGGCCCGCTGGGTTCTGTCAAGACTGAAGACGATATATGCATGTGACCAGATGTATCAGCATTTTGACAACCTAATCAAATATATGGACCGCCACAAGATCAACAATGTACAAAATGTCGTTGCAATGCCTCCATGTGAGAGATCTCACAAATTGTCGTTTTCTCTGAGCGCTCCGGTCACGGTGGCGGTCCGGCCGCAGGACTATAACGACACAATGAGTGTGGGAAGGAACACTTACGTCAGTATTGGCAAAGGAATCAATGCTTTTGCACTCACGAATATCGAAGCATTGAGAAAATTCACAGACAAGACATTTTCATTTCTTCGCATCAATGAAAATCATGTCGAAATTCTGGCGCTCATATGCAGAAGCCCGCCACAAGTGGAGTTTGGATTTGACCTTGTCAAGTCGCTCGTATCCAAGTTTCCAATACTCAAAGGATTGATTCTAATCAATATGCCGATTCGCACCCCGCCTGGCTTGTCCGTTAAGGATCTGGTTGGAGAGGACGTTGTGGTTAGAGAACTACACGATCCAGAAGGGCTGGTTCCTTTGACTTATTCCAGCCTCAAGGACAAGCTGTTGTCAAATCAACTTTGAGTTTAATTTAAGAGACATGGAGAAGAGATAAAGACGCATAAACAGATACGAAGCCGAATAGTCTTCGAAGGACTCATCAAATGTTGACAATCCTCGCGAATTGAGCACTATGAATTGACAGAGTACCAGCGAGTCGTACAGCTAATATGGAGTGCTCATGAATCAGCCGGGCACGTAGAGTGTCAAGCTGCCGGGTAACACCTCTAACTCAAGCAAACTCGACCGCGTCTCACTTGACCCACCCTAACCCTACCAATGTCCCCCACCATTTCCATCTTTACTCCCTCCTCCAATCACAGCAAGCCAATTAATAGTGAACAAAATTTCCAGTTGACCCAAAGAGATCACCGAAAAATAGACCACAACATGTACCGAGCAGTGAGGGTTGCTCGGCTTGTGCGACAGCCACAGGGCGCCTTGCTCTTTTCGACTCGGGCTGCTGTCCAGTCTTCTATTTCCGCACCACCACAGGGCTTCCGAGTGCCTCCAACTCCAACGTGGGAGGAGGGCCACGAGTCTGCTCTTGACAAGGCCACGAAATGGTTTTTGCTGAGCGAGATGATGCGAGGAATGTACGTTGTCCTTGAACAGTACTTCCGAGCTCCATTCACCATCATGTACCCATTCGAGAAGGGACCAATTTCTCCACGATTCCGAGGAGAGCATGCATTGAGACGATACCCCTCTGGAGAAGAGCGATGTATCGCCTGTAAGCTGTGTGAGGCTGCCTGCCCTGCATTGGCTATTACCATTGAGGCTGAGGAGCGAGAGGACGGATCTAGGAGAACCTCGCGATACGATATTGACATGACAAAATGCATCTACTGCGGATACTGCCAGGAGAGTTGTCCAGTCGACGCCATCGTCGAGACACCAAACGTGGAGTACTCCACCGAGACTCGAGAGGAGTTGTTGTACAACAAGGAGAAGCTATTGAGCAACGGTGACAAATGGGAACAGGAGATTCAGTACTGTCTGGATGCTGATGCGCCATACCGATAACCAAGCTTTAGCGGTCCAAGAGTCATAAAAGCGTTGAGCGTTCATCAAGTGCTAGGCTGACGCTTAGCCAGCAGCCAAATACTAACAAGCCCTAGAGTAGGAGCAGTAGCGAGTAGCTGTTATTCTAATGTCAAACTACGAGCGAACTACGAGCGAAGCGAGTAGTGAGCGAGAATGTAAAATGTTTTCGAGTTCATGAGTCCCGACACTGCGACGACTCTAAAGTGTATGCTGTGGTGTCCATCTGGTTCAGCCCGCATGTGAAGTCAATCAATATTCAGCTATTGACACTGAGATCACCGAGCTAGCCCAAAGAGTGTTATTAGAGGTTAGAAAGACTGAGCCTAGATCATAAGGCATATACCACCAGTCTTCTACCGACAAACACTACTCGCTAAGCTCGACTCACAAACACTACTCGCTACGCTCGCAGTGTTCTCGCAGTGTGCTCGCAGTGTGCTCAATAACTTATCTACCATTAATCTACACACTCGCCTACAGCGACTCTATCGATCAGCCGGACCTCGCCGGTGCATTTTCCATGCTGTTAGTATGCAGTTGAATGTCATGCAAGTCAAGCCGACACTGATTTATCAAATCAAGCTGTATAACCTGATTAACTGAATAAATCTGTTTCTGTGTGGCGTTTACTGACTGGCACACTGCACTCGCTCGCCACCGCCCTCGTACTCCATATCCTCATCGTCGTCGTCCTGCTTGTACTTGGAAGCGTCAACGTCGGTCAGAACAACCTCCTCGGCGTCCTCTGGAACCTCCAGCTTAGGTCGGGCTGGCAGGATAGCCTCCAGCTCTGCCAGCTTCTCTGGAGAAGCAAAGTAGGCTGGTGGGAACTCAACCTCAAACTCCATCACCATGTTTCCAAAATTGTGGTGTCTGTAGGACGGCATACCCTTGCCTTCAACAATCTTGATGGCACCTGGGGCAATAACCTCACCTGGGATGATGTCAACCTTGAGCCACTCGCCGTCCAAGTGCTTGACACCAAAGGAGCCACCAGCCAGAGCAGTCAGCAGATCAAGCTTAACCTTGTACAACAGATCGTCACCTCTTCGCTGGAACCTGTCGTGTGGCTGCTCATCGACGACGAAAATGACGTCACCTGGAATAATGTTTGGGCCCTGGTCACCCTCACCCTGGAAGGCAATTTTCTGGCCATGCTTCATTCCCTTGTCGATGTGAACCTCAAGGACCTTTCGCTCGCTGATAGTCTTCTTACCGTTGCACTGCTTACACCTGTCCTTGGCGTTGATGACAGAACCCTCGCCATCACAGTCTGGGCAGACAGACTGGAACTTCTGAATAATGTGGCCCATCTGTCGAGTCATGACCTTCATACCAGTACCTCGGCAGCCAGTACAGGTCTTGACAGCACCTTCCTTTCCTCCCTTTCCGTCACAGCCCTTACACAGGACAGTCTTGGAGAGAGCCATCTTGGAAACCTTGCCCTTGTAGAGGTCCTCGAGAGAAACCTTGAGAGCGTGCACAATGTCCTTGCTCTTTCGGGGGCCCTGCGGGTGGCCGCCCATGCCACCCATACCACCAAACATACCGCCCATACCGCCCATACCGCCGCCAAAGAACTGGGAGAACAGAGACTCAGCGCCGCCCATATCTGGGCCGCCGCCGCCGCCGTTCAGGCCCTCCATGCCGTAGCTGTCATAGATCTGTCGCTTCTGAGAGTCGGAGAGAATCTCGTAGGCACCGGAAATCTCCTTGAACTTCTCGGCAGCGTCCGGGTTGTGTTGGTTCTTGTCGGGGTGGTATTTTAGAGCGTTCACTCGGTACGCTTTTTTGATTTCGGAGTCGCTGGCTCCGGGGGAGACGCCTGAGTTAGTATCCCTCCAGTCAAGTATAAATACAACAAGATCCCCTCTCTTTGTCTTTCTCTCCATCAACAGCTTCACCGGTATCGCCCAGCTAAGCCTCAGTCCCTGAAATCCTCACCGCCCAGCCAAACCAAGGCTATAACTCATCAAATAGTCAGTACTCACCCAGCAAATCGTACAGCTTTGTGTCGGCCACCATCTTATCTACCAAATGCTATGCTATTATCTCTGTAATGCAAGGACTCGGTGTGGCTTTTATTTTTGCAAAAAGTTTTTCTACACGTTTCTGTGAAAATCGATGACTAAAGTGGGTTAGGGTGCGCCCCAAAAACCTGTGAATTTGTATTACAAACCCCAAATTTCGACAAAGATGCGCCTGAGGACTCGTAGCAATGGCCCCTGTTGTTATGTACGCCACCGCCACTTACACACCACTTATCCGTATACTTCTCTCTGCCTTCCACCTGTTCACGTGACTGGACCCGTTTCTGAGACAGCGCGTTCGCAAGATTAGATTGTGGGCGAGTAAAGTTAAACCGGGCGGTGCTGTATTCCGCAATAAATAGTTGAGTTAGTTTAGGAATCTCACGGAAAAGGAGCGAATCCGAGGTTCAGCTCGTCGGTTTCGTGCTTGACCTCTGTGTCTGTGATCTCAGAAATCTGAGTGTTGACAGGAGCCATGTCAAATGACGTGATGAGGCTGTTCATTAAGGAATCAGGATCTGGGGTGTAGCTGATTGTCGGCGGCGGCGCAGGCGGGTTTAAAGTCAGACCAGCCCAAGGGTCAAACTGTGACGACACCACGTAGACCTTGTTGGCAAGTTTGACGTAAGCAGGCGACTCTGTTGCTTCGATGTGCGAGAACAAGTTCATGAGTCGTTGGAGGTGCTCCCACATGTCGTATGGGTACAAAAAGCCTTGGCCCATAGTATCGACCATTGCGTTTCCAATCTCCAGAACTTTGTCCTTCATACCGTTACCCAATACCTTAAGACTCGTGGTGGGAGTGCATGCAAGCGTTTCAACTAGTCTTGGAGCCAGCGCAAACAGCGTAGCCGGGTTTGGTGCCTGTTCCATGGTGAGATTGAGATACTTTTGCCACAGTGTGACCATGAACCACTGCTGTGATACCAGCACGTTTGCTCGCTGGGCAGGGGAATGAAACTCCACATCGCGAGGCACAGAGGCCTCTAGTTGTTGAAGCCACTGTAGTATCACTTCGGAGCTTTGAATTCCGCTAGTGAGCCTGTCGTGGGCAAGAGAGAATAACCGGGCCAACAGTGTGAAGTCCCGATACGGCGAGTTGCAATCACTCAGCTGCGGGAGAGCCACTGTGCGGTGTTGTAACGTCACTGGCGTTTGGTAGAGAAAGCGGAAGCCGACCTCAGTAATAAATATCGTCCAGAACAAAATCCTGTTTTGCAATGCATCATTTTCCGACAGTGTCGAATAAGTTTCCTCCTTGTCAATCCCCAGCATCTCCGCAAAAGTGACCAGCTCTCGCAGGTAGTAGTACTTTGCGCTGTACACTTTGCTGCAGCAGGCGTGCTGGAGCAGAAAGTACGACACAATGACCCGGTACCTCGACGGTTTGTATGCGTAATCTGTTTTCCCTTTGAGGTGGTTGATTTTCTGCACAATTGTTTCTTCTAGGTCCGAGTATTTCGCAATGTCCTCGTGGTTTATTCGTGCAAGTGTGTGTAGGCACAGTGAAAGAATGACCATGTACTCAATGTCTTCCATATGTTCCTTCTTCATGATTTCGTCAACTTCATGTTCTCCGATAATGGGGATGACGGGGTGTGCGATTTGGTAGTAGACTTGGATAATGTCTAGAAGGACCTGCGACGAGATGTCCTCGTCGTTCTAGTTAGTTCGGAGCGAATGGCGTACAGTCGCGTGCCCATACTCACCCTCACATAGCCCAGATGCAGCCTTTCAATCACCGATCGCTGCTTTCCCTTCGGCCCTCGCTTCTTTATCGGCTCCCGCTGGCACTCCAAGCCAACAGTCAAGCACTGCTGACATGGGTCGTTACGGTCGCATTTAATGCGACGGGCCCTACAGCAGCTACAGGCGCGCAGTCCCTTCTCCATGCCGTCATTCAAGCGTATGTATAAAGTAGGTTACAGACCGTTGAGACCCTGTAGGCATCGCGCGAGTGCCGTTCGCCCCGCAGCACATCTCCGTTACAGCTGCGCTATCCGGCATTCATACGGTCCAAGGGTATCCGGGTTCGAATCCGCTCTGTTGCAGAGGATAATTTTGAAATTCAACGACGAGTATTTGCTGGGCAGGGAAACTTGTCTCGCAGAAAAGTTGTTCAGGCATATAAGGGTCTTTTCTCGCGACTGCCTCTTGTAGCCAATGACGTCATCATCCAGTCCCTCTAAAACCTCAAAACTGCCATACACAACTTCGTCTTTACACTCTTTCCTCAGTCTCAATGCTTTTCTCCAAAAGTTGTGCACCGAATTGGTGTCGTGGAGCTGTGACTTTGCGTTCCAGGTTGTGTAGTCTGGATTCACGTCCATCCAGGGCTGCCCGCTAGTGAAGCCCGCGTTTTCTGAACAATTCCACTGCATTGGCGTGCGTCCATTGTCCCGCGCCCTTCTTTGAAGTATATCCATTCCATCTTCACCCTTGGACTTGGCCCAATAAGTTTTTGCCATCACATCCTTATACTTATCAATCGTCCAGTCTGCTGGCACATTTGTCATGCCGATTTCCTGCCCCTGGAAGACGTACGGGGTCCCGCTCTGAAAGACCAGAAAGGCGCAGAGCATTTTGGCGCTCAATGCTCGGTATGCAGGTGCGTCGGACGCGTATCGGGCGATTGATCGGGGCAGGTCGTGATTTTCCAAGTAATTGGCGTTCCAGCCGCCGGATTCCAGTAGTTTGTTTGCTGACAGGATTGATCTCAGCTTCGGGACCGTGAACTGTCCCTCGCTGAACCTGCCTCTCTGTCCATAGTCTATTGTTGCGATATCAAACTTGAAAATCATATTCAACTCGCCTCTGTCTGCGCCCACTGTCTTGATAATTTCATCGTGGTCATACACAGCCGGCGTCTCACCGACCGAAAATGCGCCGTATTCCTTAAATATCTTGCCAATCTCCTGCATGTGCTCGTGGAACCGGGGCCCGTTCGCGTAGTACTTGCATCCTCTGTGGTCGTTCACCTCCGCGTCGGGGAAGTTTTGATCCTTACTAATCAGATTAATGACGTCAAGCCGGAACCCATCCACGCCGAAATCCAGCCAGAATCGGATAATCCGATGCACTTCCTCGCACACTTCGCGGTTCTCCCAATTCAGATCAGGCTGTTCCTTTGCAAACAAGTGCAAATAGTACTCCTGCGTGGCCTCGTCCCACTCCCATGCAGGCGTGTTGCCATTGTAGCTAAAGAAACTGTCCCAGTTGTTTGGTGGAAGCCGCTGCCCGTTGACGTATCGCGGCGGCCGCCATATGTACCAGTCCCGTTTGGGGTTCGTGCGCGAAGATCTGGATTCCTTAAACCACGCATGCTGATCTGAAGTGTGGTTCACCACCAGATCCATTAATAGCTTCAGGCCCCTTGAATGAAGCCCCTCAGCAAGTGTTTTCAAGTCTTCCATGGTTCCAAATCTGGCATCCACCGCCCTGTAATCTTGAATATCATAGCCCATGTCCACCCACGGAGACGGATATACCGGGCTGATCCACACCACGTCTACCCCCAAATCTTTCAAATAGTCCAGTTTCTCAATAACTCCTCGAATATCGCCAATACCGTCGCCATTCGAGTCCTTGAACGACGCTGGATAGACCTGATACACAGAAGCCTCCTTCCACCAAGCCCGACCCTCAATTGTTCCAGCAAACGTGTCCAGTCCAGGTGCCATCTTGCTGTTATCCCGTAGAAAGCGATCCAGCTACTTAAAGAGTCTATCCTAAACGCTTTAAGATGTTCGCAGCGAAGCCCCACCTGGTATCGCTCCGATTAGGCAGGCGTTCCAGAACCCGCCGCACCATCCTTGCCCAGGCTGTAACGAGTTTCCGCCTACTCGTATCCCCCGTAAAAGCGTCAGA
The DNA here is from genome assembly GCA_003705745.3 of Blastobotrys muscicola. Classification (NCBI taxonomy): domain Eukaryota; kingdom Fungi; phylum Ascomycota; class Dipodascomycetes; order Dipodascales; family Trichomonascaceae; genus Blastobotrys; species Blastobotrys muscicola. The sequence goes on from PPJL03000017.1 coordinate 145,515, forward strand.
CAAGGACAACGTATTAACGGCATACACTCTCAGAGCCATTCGTCTATGCCCCCTGTTTACACCCCGATTCATGCCCCGGTTCATGCCGGGACGACTCGCTGACGACGCTTCCCCATGATTTTGTGATTTCATTATGCAGAAAAAAAATATTCCGATGCAAAAAGCAAGTCCATGTACGGTTAACTTTAAATGTGGTCAGATCCGTCTATAAATAACGGTAGTGTACAGCGAAACTTTAACCAAGGCACGACCGCTGAGCCGCCCACAGAGCCTACAGTAACAAAGAAAACTCGCCTTGCTGGTCGTTCACCGGGCTAACGCCGGCCGGATATAAAGGGTTAATGCTGCAGGTAGTAAATTAACGCGGCTGCAGCTAATCAAACATGCGCACAGACAGTAAACCGAGGCGGATACCGGATTATCCGAATAGTGCACGGCTTCGCACGGCTACAAGTCTATTCACCCTGACCAATGAGTTCAGGCCATCCCTTCACTGGTCGCTGCAGCTGGCGTTAACTCTTCAAGCTAGGTGCTCTCAGCTCGGCGAAACACCGATCGCAGCGAACGGAACCACGGTGTGGAGCGCCGGAACCCCCGGTATTCGGAGACCGTTTACCGGCAGCCTTAGGTTGGGGGTAGCGTTCCTAGTGTAGCGCTTGTTCCATAAGAAGGCGAGATAATACCGTGTGTGACGTACCGGATGGCATCTGACCCGGATAGTAACTGACAGAGTGGCCGACAGTCTGTAGACGGTAAAACTCGCTAGGGCTAGTGTTGATAGTCGGAAATTAAAAGCCCGACACCGATGCCCGTCCCCGATAGTGAACGGGCGTCGATTTCCGGACCGCGATGAGCTGCCTCAAATCACTCGCTGCGAACAGAAAGCTCCGTATTACTGAACTGCGTCTCACAGCTCGTGATTAGGTTTGTGATTGCGAACGGGAACGGGCGAATCGTGTATGCGAGCTATCGAATTCGTCACCATTTAGGCATAAAATTCGTATTGCAGATCTTACCGCTTGTGTTACGATGTCGCGATATTAACCGTGGGGAGATGAGCTGGGAGCAACCATGGACACAATCACGACAAAGAAGCCGCGGCAGGTGGGTTCACACAGGACTGTGAGGACGACGACTACACCGAACAAGCATTGATACTTATCGCGTGATTTAAGCGATGCAGGGTCCAGCCCAGGGAAAAATATGGCAACTGAGAGTGATCACACGGCCACCAATTTACCAATTCACCGCTTCACGGCATCAATTGCCTGTTGATCCGAGAATGGATTCACCTGCATGTGATGCTTGCGATTCCTTGGATATGATTGCGGTTGAGAATTGAACGCAGATTGAAAGATTGGGGGCATTCTGAGAGTGCTTGAGAGCTGACACAGGATACATCCGATGACCCCGCCTATCCAATGGCCGCCCTAAGCGTCATTGGCGGCGCTACCAGCTTCTAGTTAGTATCACCCGCATGCACTGCTAACCAGCTTCGCTAGGTCTCTACCTGCCCTGGGCGCAGGAATTGGAATCGGGTCCCTGTATGGCATTTCCGGCTATCGAACGAGCCATCATGAGGACTGGGGCCTAGAGCTAGGACTTTTATCGTCGTCCCTCTTCGCGGGAATGTATCTCCCGCGAGCGTACAAGTCTCAGAAGGCTATACCGATTGCATTGGTTATATTAGGAGGCGTCAACATGGCCTATTACGGGCGAAAGATAACGTTCCATCATAGGCATCTTGAGTAGCCTCTCGCTTATACTATTGAGGTATTCACTTATGCGCACGGAGAACACCTGTTGAACCGATACATTGATGCTAGTACATAGTCAGGCCTGCAGACCTGTAGGGTTACAGCTGCGACTGAATCTGAGTGTACCCAGGCCAGATCTCGGAAAGCACGTCCCAGATATACTTGACGTAGACGACGTGCATTGAACTTTGCTGGAAGAGATCCTGGCAGTCCTGCTTCACCACACGTTCACAGTGGTATGGCAAAATCAGTCGATTTACCCCAGCAAGATGTGCTCCAAGCAGCTTCTCTCGAATTCCACCGACTGGAAGGACTTTGCCTCGTAGAGTCATTTCGCCCGTCATTGCCAGATCTCGCGGGATGGGTTTGTTTGTCAGCAACGAAATCAGAGCCACAGTCATGGCCACGCCTGCTGACGGGCCGTCCTTCGGCACAGCGCCGGCTGGTGCATGTAGATGGATATCAATCTTGGAAAGATCTTGCGTTATTCCAATCTTTTGGCTGTTGGCTCTCACCCACGACAGTGCAATCTGACCACTCTCGGCAATGACATCGCCCAGCTTTCCCGTCAGCTTCAGTTTGCCGGTACCCGGCATGCTGATTGCTTCAAAAACCATCAGACCACCGTTTCCGGAGCCCATGTAGGCTAGACCATTCACAACGCCGCATGATTGCCTTCGCTGTTCCTGGCCAGACTGATCAACATAAGTGTCGACTTCGTCGTTGATGACGTCATTGTGGAACTTTTCTAAACCGAGATATTTCGGCAGATCCTGAACAGTGATTTCCTTGTTTATCTCCTTGCTATTCAGCATCTCCACAGCCCGGCCACGACACAGCGTACCAATTTCTCTTTCCAAACTTCGAACGCCAGCCTCCCGGGTATACTTGGTGGCAATTTGGTGAATCACGTCTGGGGGGATGATCAAGTCATCAGCCCTCTCGAATCCACAAGCCCTGAGCTGCTTTGGGATGAGATACTTGCCCGCAATCTTCTCCTTCTCGACATAAGTGTATCCGTCAATGTGAATAACCTCCATTCGGTCGAGCAGCGGTCCAGGGATGGTATCGAGAGAGTTGGCAGTAGCAATAAATAGAACCCCAGACAGATCGACCGGGAAGTTGATAAAGTGGTCAGTAAAAGTCTCGTTCTGTTCAGGGTCGAGAACCTCGAGCATCGCAGCAGCGGGATCACCGTGGAAATTGTTTCCCTGGCTGATCTTGTCAATCTCATCCAGAACCATCACTGGGTTTAGAACACCGACTTTTCGAAGTCCTTGAACAAAGATACCTGGCATGGCACCGACGTAAGTTCGTCGGTGGCCTCTGATTTCACCCTCGTCACGCACACCGCCGAGCGAGACTCGGTGAAGTTTTCGGTCAAGAGCCCTGGCGACAGACTTGGCCAGAGACGTCTTGCCCACGCCTGGAGGGCCCACCAGCAGCAAAATTGGTGGCTTGTCGTCTTTACTGTTATTCTTTTGCTTGAGGTACAAGACATGTAGGTACTCGAGCAGTCGCTTCTTGACTTTTTCCAGGCCATAATGGTCCTCGTCGAGAATGTTCTTTGCGTTTGTGACGGATTCGAGAGATATTTGGCTGGATTTCGCGTCAGCTCCCCATGGAAGATCGAGAATGGTCTCAAGATATGTTCTGCAAACCTGGTACTCTGCCTGGGACGAATGCATCCGCTTGAGTCGTTTCAATTCCCGGTTGACAATCTTTCGGCCGTCTTTGGGAAGGTCCAGTTTCTGAAGCCGGGCATTGAGCTCAAACATACCATCTTCATCATCATCATTCTCGTAAGCAGCCTCCAACCCATCATCACGTTTTTGCATCTTATTGAGCTGTTCCTGGACACTGTCAAGTCGCTGCTTAAGGGCCTGCTCTCTCTGCTTCAGAGCCGACACGGATGTCTGAACAGGCGCAGGAACAACGGCCTTCTTGTTCAAGAGACTCTCAGTCTGAAAATCAATGTACTTGATCGTCTTCTCCACCCGGTCTTCAACGGGTATCGTATCCAAAAGAACAAGCTTATCGGCGAAATTCAGAGGAAGAATGGAAGCCAGGACATCGGCTAGTCGCCCTGGAGTAAGGTTACCCTTCTTGTCTTCCACTGACTCTAAGAACTTGCTCATGACAGATTTTCCGTCTGCGCCAGTCAAATCCAACAATCGTTTGACGGAATTCTTTAGCTTCTCCAGCAAATCTCCGCCTTTACCCAGCTTATTCGAGTTCATACTCTCGTAGTCGTCGTGGATGATGTCAACTTTTGCGAACTCGCCGTCAACACTGACTACATTGGCTCTGTGTGTGCCTTCAAGTAGGATGAAAGACGTGTGATTGAGCCTGATGATCCGTGCAACGGTGCCCGTCTTGTGCCACAGCCCAACCTTGTCTTGATTCTTAGCGCTGGCCACATTACCATCCCGGTCAACGTTGATCTTGGAGACAACCACCACTTGTTTAGGGTCTTTGGCGAGGTTCAAATCGCTCGGTGGCACTCGGATGATGGCCCCAGGGAAGAAGACGTTCCCAAAGTAGGCCAGAACGGGGAGTTTGACCGTCATTTGGCGGTAGTTAGTGCGATGGTGATGAGCGGTGGTTGTTGGATGACGTCAGAGAAACAACCGAACAATGTTGTGTTTAAATTAACCTGATGAGGCGGTGGATAGGAAGTAGGGTGTGCTCGGTTCGTTATCGGCACTTATGCGGGGCATCGGCGTCGGCATTAGTCACGTGAGCTGCCGATCACGTGTTGATAGCAAATCCGACTCACAGAATCAGATACTGTGATACGGGTAAATTACGATACAAAGGCGGAGATGGAGGTGTTGGTATACGATGTAAACAGTACATGATGGTTGCATGAGTCTTGAGGTGATACGGTATACAATGACGTAGGGTACGCATCGCACAGGGACCTGGCAAATTACGTTGGGTATGGCCGGTATGTCTCAAGTGTGCTCGATTCACTGGAAGAGGCTTGAACTAGAGGCATTCAGTGCTCAACCCGGTTATATTGATAAGCTGGTCAGCGCCTGAAAACTCTAGAATGTGTGCATGTCCTCTGGCAGACAATTCGCTCGGAATTAATAGAAGCAGTGGATTCAGAGGCATCGCAGGAGAAGCGGCTTGGTTGGGTGATGATGGGTATCAATTGAGGTATAATTGGGTGCTGTAATATATCGTGACGTGGTTCCCAAGGTCCTGTAACGATTACGCAGCGCTTGAGTTCAGAATAGACTGCGCGGCCCCAGATTGATATCAATATCTGTGTCAATGTCTCGAGACCCTGCCTGTGGGAGACTCAGACCGGTAACATCGGCGGAGACTTGGCTGCGACGGCCAGGCATCATGCCAGTTCAGCGGTACAGTCCACGTTCTATGCTGAGATCCCTCCTCATTTCTTGTCGTTTAATGCACTCTCTTCAGAAACCCTCAACGCAGCCAAACCGATTTGGACGGCCGTCGGCGAAGAACAAGGTTCGAACAAGACTCGAGAACAAGGCTCTTGCGCACAGCTCTTCGTTGAGCTCGCTGCAGCCGTTGGAATCGCCCGCACGCACCACGGGCTTTGCGGAGTTGACACATTCAGGCGACGGCATCCCTTGATCCCGGCTGCTTAAGCTTAACTGTTAGCTCATTGACTCATTTAACGGGTAGTGCTTGACGAGATCAGCGAGACATACGCGTGTCTTCGCATCGCTAGTAGCAGATCTGGCGATCCTCATCTCAAATTAATTGTCAGTCGCCAGCCACATCAACACATCTCAGGCAGCCGATGACGCGATCAGAGAGACGTGATGTCATGTCTGAGTTCATCGTTCGTGCGTTCGACGTTCATGAGATGCACGTGCGTCGCTGCGATGGCATGTGATTTCTTATATCCGCACTTCAACGTTCCATAACTAGCCATTAGTGGTAAAATTCGGCCCGATTCAGTATTCCGAAGGGTAACGGCCGCGTGAAACCCCAAATGGCAGGCTGTCAACGCTGTACACCTATACACTTGACACCGTTATAGCTGTGCATGCAAGGTGACGACTGAATGTCCGACCAGCGGCAATGAATGAAGGCAGACTTCTGCAACGGAGTTTTTGCATTTCCGACGAAATCATTGTGTATCCCCTTTGGGCTGCGCACATCTGCATCACCACTTACGTCTTTACTGCATAACGTGCGTGCGGTGGCCCACTGTGGATGAGCACTGCAAGGAGTCCCCCTCGGTGGCCTGCGTCCCCTCAAGACATGATGGGGCTCGCATGTTCATCCTGGGTCGCATTACTGCGATCTTCTCTGTTGCTTTGTTCACGCACGCAAACCCAGTATTTCATGCAGCGACTTGGACTGTGCGCTCGGCCTATGCAAGTCGAAAATACCCTGAAAGCGGTTGCCGGCATATCGAGCAGCGGGGGCGGTAGCTGGACCCGATTGGTAGCTCAATGCCGAAAAATGGAAGCAAGATCGAGCATCGATGTGAAAGAAGTAATTAGCAGTAGCGAAAACAAGAGAATTGTTGATATGAAACCGTAAAAACAAGCGCGCGACTAAATATTGACAGTTGCATAAAGTGATGTGTAACAATTCTGATTCTCAATTGGGAAGTAACGTCTACTCAACGTTTAGGGCTAGGGCTAAGATCTACTGTAACTACTGGGCAAGTGGACTTCAGTGCCGCTCCACGGCAGTAAAAATTTGAACAGGTACAGGCACAGTGCAGCGCAGCATGCACTCAGGATCTATTGTTATTGACTGATTGAGGATGTATACGAGTTTGTTTGTGTGCGTTATGAGGATGTGCATAATATGCAGTGCATGTATCTCATGAAAGTGACTGCGTCAGTAAATTTCGATAGCAGGTCACTACATGTATCGTTGTGCACGTTTCCGAGTTGAGCTGAGCCCGTGCATCGATTCCTAATCATGGCCGTGGAAGTCTGGCCCTTGGCGCAGTTCGACACTGGGCCGCTTCATCGTCTCGAGGTGTCATAGTGAACTGGAGTTAACGTTCCAAGTCGAGTACCTTCGTGTCGGCTTTTGACGCCACTAGTGATGGTGATGGGACATGCATAGTGAACGACTGCATCGGTGGAGATTAGGTGGCGCGCACTTTGCAACGCCAGAATTCGTCTCGGCATTTCTCTACCCAAAGTTTCAGGCAAAGTTCCTAACAGGTGAAGGGCAAATGACAGGGTACTACTTCTACAGGTTCAGTGCTTCCGGTTCACAATGTAACTAATTCACGTCGTATACTGACGGCGCATGGCCGACTCAACACGAATCGAACTTTTAGTCATCCGTCACACGTCACTGTCTAGATGTCTATATCGCGAACAGGCACTCGGCCTCTGAAAAGTTCCCGCGGCTTACCACACGCGACTTCTAATTGGGCACCTCCTTGCTTATCAAACGCCGCTTCTTGGCTTGCATGATACTTCGAGGACACAGAACCCTGGTGTTGTCCGCTCCAACTCAAGAGCGCTGCTCGAGACAAGTGTTGGTGTCAGACAGATCTACGACATTGCTCTAAGATCATCGTTATCGTCTTGAAGATTGCGGGGTAAATTATCGTACCTTTTTCGTGCTTATCGTCGGCTACTCGCGGATACAGTATAACCGTCAATTGCCATATATCAATAAATAGTATCATGTTAATGCTAGTGAGTCCAAATGCGTTTTCGTAGCTTCTCTTGCGAGTTACTCTGCTAGGGCCAGAACGGCAGTGTCTTCCTCGTCGACTGGGCTCTCGGGCTCCTCGTTGTCGATGACGAAGGCGTTCTCTGGAATGAATGGCTCGGTGAACTCAGCGGCCAGGGTCAGAAATGGGAGGGACATTGTCTTGTGTGTGTGTGTGTGTGTATAGCGTGAGTAGCGTGTGCGTAGGACCGGCCTAAAAGAGTTAAAAAGTAGGATTATTTTAAGCGGGAATCCGCTTCTTTTATACTCTAGACGGCTCAGGGGCCGCACTCGGTGGGCAATGTTTCATGATTACCACTATCAACACAAGGAGCGAAAACGTGCGTGGGGAACCGGTTGTTGCTTGCCCGATAGGGACATGATGTCAGGGCCCGTGCCCGTGCCCGATGGTAGCCGCGCATGACGTCACATCACTTATTTTGAAATGGATAAAATCGGCGAGCTGATAAGATGAGGGGACCGGTCGTGAGAATATAATACGAATAATAATGAGCGGCAATGTTTGTGTATAGGCCAAAGAAGGGGATAAGAGGCCTTATTCTGCCTTTTGTAATCGAAGGTTCACCACGAGTTAATCCGGCGGCCCGGAACTTGCAGAGACATGCATATGATTCATGATTCATGATTGTGAATCACGTCAGCGATAAGGCGTGATAATGTGCAGGGGTACTTCGCACCGGCTGTTGCTGGTAGTGCGACATACAGTGGATGTAGACGTTATTTGTGGTGGCGAAGTACGGCATGTGAAGATCACGTGACTTGTGAATGGGGAGGAGGTCTCGGATGTAATTTAACGCCGACCCCGAGTATTGCAACAGTTCCGATACACTTTTGATATACAATGACGACAAACTAGAAGCATCCATTATGATAATTCTCTCCTACGACTTGATGGTGAACTCAGAATAGTCGCCCCGGTCCCATTGAATCTCATACTCGAGATAAGACTTTATGAAGTCAACGACTGTCTCGTGGAATGGCCGGTAATCGTGACCAATAAGCTTCTGAGTCTTTGAAGAGTCGATGCGGAAAGTTTTTTTCTTACTCTCGTCGAATTCGTGTTTTGTCAATGGCTCGCCGTTAGGCTTACCCTTTCGGAAGGAAGGGAAGTTTTTGGAGACGATATCAATCACCTGCTGTGGGTGACAGTATCCATTCTCCAGAAGCAGTCGGTGGCCGGAACATTCTGGTCTCAGTGCGGAGACGTGAGCCTTAGCGGTGTCACGGACATCGACCCAAGTTATCATGGGCGCGACTCGTGGTGGTGGGTCTTCACGCGCCATTGACAGCAGGTAAGAACTAGTGGCATTCAAATGATCCTCAGACTTGATAGGGTGAATCATTGGACCAAAAACAAACGAGGGACAGACAGAAGTGCCCTTAATGTGGCTCTGGCTCTTAATGAAGTCCCAGAACTTTCGTTCGGTGATCGCCTTGGAACCGTGGTATACAAAGTCTGGGTGCTCCAGACTCATTTCATAGGTCATTGGGTTCCAATTGTCTTCGTTCAGAGTATCTTTATCCGTGTAGGTCCTCATGGGGTCCTGGATTGAATAGAGTGACGAAGTGAATACAAAGTGCTCAACCTTGTGGCCGTGATGCTTGATTCCATGACACATTGACTCCAGACCCTTGATGGCTGGGTCCAGGACATCCTCCTTCGGGTTCTTGGGCGTGAGAATGGCCGGGGCCGCCACAAGAATCACTCCGTCAATATAGGGATGCCTTTGGAAGACACGCTTGAATGCCTCCATGTCCGTCATGTCGGGCACGACTTCAAACGTGAATTGCTGCTTCTTCTCATGATACTTTTTGGTCAGGAAGTTCACCTTATCGTGGCTTCGAACAGTGGCAACCACAAAGTAACCTTGCTCAAGAAGGTGCTCAAAGATATGAGCAGAGATAAACCCGGTCGGGCTTGTCAACAGAATCTTCGATACAGTCATTTTCAGTGACAGCAAAGTAGGACAGACACAGCTTTATATGATTGCTTGGTGCGCTGTTAACCGTGAACCCGCACCGAAACCCTGCATGTTGCGGTACCTCAGTACTGTCTGAGATGCGGTCACGTGGATCAGTAGTTCCGGGTCATACTCGCTCAGGTAATATCCGTCGGTTAGTTCCTTCCCGGAAAAGGCGCCACATTACTTAGAACCACTGTTCTCCTCTCGTGCGAAATATAGCCCTTCAGCTTGCCCTGACCAATATACATTGCCAGCATCCCCTCGACCTCGTTCAGGCGGCTCTCGCTGATCTGCATTTCTGTCTTGCCTTCATTCATAGCCGCAGTTTCCTCCTTGACTCGGTTACCGTCATCAAAGAATCCAGCTCGCTCAAAGTAGCCAGCCCACTCCAAGGCCTGTGCAAATTCGCCGACAAGAATTCGATTCGACTTGTCCTTGATGGTATACAGCCTGTAGAGAAGATTCTGGCAAGCGACAGACCTCAGTTTCTGCATCGTCAGAAACGTGTACTTCTTGATCAAGAGCCGCTGTCTGGCGCGCAGTAGTGTATCGAAGCTTCTAATGTCGCCCCGACGGACTGACTTGACCAGATCCTTGTAAAGAATCGCCAGTCGAGGAAATTGGTCCCATAAAGACGCAGATGGCACCTTGCCTTGAATCAGCTTCAATGGAATCTGATACACCAAAATGGATTCCTTGTTCTTGTCACTCTTCTTGTGGCACAGACTCAGTGCCTGTGACAGCTTCTCCTCTGCTTTTTCGTAATCCTCATCGATGAATAGCAAAACACCCCAGTAGTAGAGATATGTCACAAGATGGCTCTTGGGGTACTTCTCCATAGGCGGAAGCTCTTTGGACATTGTATGCAGAACTTTCAATACACTCTTGGCCAGCGGCTGTTTGTTGAGTTTGAAGTAAATCTTGAACAACTCACCAACAAAGAAATAGACCCCCCATTTCCTAGAACACTCATTCATTGGATTCCTATCGTTCAAGCATATATTGAAAGATCTGTTGATTGTTCGGGTGGCTTCTTCCAGGTTCTTACTGAGCTCAGTTCCTTCTTTGCTGGATTGTTTGTCGGCAAGAATCGATAATTGTCTAAGTTCTTTGGCGATGGTGAACAAAACTGGCAAAATCCAATTGTCGTTTCTTTCAGCGGCCCTGTTCGCGGCAATAAGTAGCTGATTCTGAGCTGAATAGGCTTCCACGAGATCTTGCTTCACAATCACCTGATACGCCACGTTCCAATGAGCAATTCCGACCTCCGCCCACGCCGGTTCTCGAAAATTAGGCCGTAACGTCGTGTCAACCATGGCAGGGTTAGTAAGCCTCGCCAGCTCGTTTAGGTCAGCAGCCGAAATCGAAAGCAGGCGGGCACACGCAATGCCATCCTGTCGCGCCGTGCAAGTGTCTAAATTGTGTGCAAAGTTGGACATTGTACACTTCAAGAAATGTGAAAGTAATCCAAATGAAATTCAATATGGGTTAGGGTTTTATCAATTTGTCACGTGATTCTAGGTCTCTTAGTATCTAACTACTACATGAACACTGAATGCCTCTCTCTGCCTTTGGAACTTCGCCCGTCAGCTCTTCCTCGAGGCCTCCAAAGCCCCAAGTCTCGTTGAACGGGTTCAAGGCCATTGTCATGACCTTCTCGTAGAGATCGGTGTTACCAGCTTGGACATCAGCAATAACCTTGTCCATAACCCAAGTTTTTAATAGAAACTTGGGGTTGACTTTATGCATTCGTTCACGGCGGGATTTGTCGTCCAATGGTCCTTCTTCTTGCAGTCGGGCCTTGTAGAGATCCAGCCATTTTCTGAGGAGTTCCTTGGCCTCGTCGAGATCTTTGTTTGGTGCCCAGCCTCGATCTTTAGGGAATAGAGTATCAACGTCATCGCCAAACTTGAAATCGCCCAAGTTCCTGAAGAATTGGTTATAGTCCAAGTCGCAATCGTACAAAGCGTCCAACAGCGGAGACAAGATCTCATCGTGATCAGTTGGCTTGACGGTGGTGAGTCCGAGTCTCTCGCGCATCTTGTTGACATAAGTGTCCATGAAGACGTCCTTAAATTCGTCCCCAGCATCACCAATATGCTGTTCTGCTCGCTTCAGGATCTCATCGACCTGTTCTTTCTTAACACCCTGCTCAACAAACGTCTTGTCATCAAGCAGTGCCTCGCTAGCACCAATAACCTCACCCAGGTTCTCTCCTAGTCGCACCAGGTTCCACCACATGACACTGGGCTGGTTTCTGAACGAATATCTCAGGGCGCCGTCGTCATGGTTCGGTGTATAGCTTGGGTCAAAAGTATCCATGAACGCAAACGGGCCAAAATCCAGCGCCAGCCCTAGAACAGAAGTGTTATCGGTGTTCAGTACGCCATTCATAAACGCATACGCCTGCCACAGACCAGTCGCTTTGGCGTTGCGGTATACAATCTCACGGTACAGTTTCGCGTACCTGTTGAACTCTGTTTGTTCTTTTGGCGGCTGCTCATACTCCTTGAAGACGTGTTCTATGCAGAAATCAGCCAGCTTTCTCAGCTCGCGTCGGTCTCCACGGCTTCTGTGTAGGTCAAACGTGCCAAAGCGGATCCAGGACGGTGACATTCGGGCGACAATCGCGCACTCTTCAGACAACATTCGCCTGGCCTTTGTCCGTGGAAGATGTGTAAGACTTAGAGCCCGTGTAGACGGGATCCCCAAAGCGTGGACGGCCTCACATCCCAAGGCCTCCCTTACGCTCGACCTCAACACAGCCTTTCCATCTGCAAACCGTGAATATGGAGTCAATCCTGCTCCTTTGAGCTGCACCTCATAGGATACGCCTGTTGCGGGGTTGGTCGCCTCGAACAAGTTAACCACTCTTCCGTCCCCCAGCTGTCCAGCCCATTGTCCAAACTGGTGTCCAGCGTACGCCTGTGCGTACGGATAAGTGTCCTCAAAGACCTCCTGTCCAGATACGATCCTCTGAAAGAGATCAGTCTGTTCTTCCCCCATCGCAAGGCCTAGATCCTTCATCGCAGCTGGCGAAACTCCAACCAGCTTTGTCCTGGGCTTAGACGTCCCATCCGCATCTTCAGGAATGATTGAATCAGGCCGCAGCCAAGTGAAGGAGCCATTCACAATCCTGGCAACTCGCAACAGCTCTTCAGGCGCCTGCTTGGCTGCCTCTATCGTGGGGACCTTATCGTCAGGCGTAAGGAACTTGGTGAACGGGCTCGACCGAGGCAAGCGAAGAAGTGAAGTCATTTGAATGTCAGTCTATCCAGGTCTTTTGCCGGCTTTATATTCCCTTGCGATGGTGATACTGCAGCTTGCTGATGTAAGTCGGACCGTTGGCGCCGGTGCGGCGTCATCTGGGCCATTACATAAGCGCGGTCCAGGCTCATCACGGAGACAATTCATATCTCGTATTTGTAACAGCCAGCTTAGTCATTTAAGTGCCATAGCGTCGGTCCCACTGGTGAACTGATGAGCTAGTGAATTGCGCATGAGCCAATAAGCTAATGAAAAACGGAGAGTAAGGGAATAACGTGCTGTGTTATTAACAAGCACCCTCAATGTGATGAATAAGCTAAAATCGTAGTGATGGAAACTGAACCAGCTTGTGCAATCCTGGTTCTGCCCTATTGACCTGGTACCCACCAATATCTGTGTCCAGCAACCCTAACCTGTGAAATCGCGAACTTGAAGGCGTCTCCATCACGAAAACGAGCTTTGCACGATCTTACTACAAACCAGCTTCCCACCCGCTGTGCCAGCAACGAATATTAACAACTAACAACCAGGTGAGGTTCGCGTGAATTCACCAAAAACACGTGGCTGTCGCCAGTGTAAAATGGAGGCTCTCACGGATGAACATCGCGCGTACATTCACGCCTGCCTTCCGTCGCTGGAGGCAGACCTGAAAGGGTTCTTCCTGCTATTAGATCCAGCGGGATCATTTCAAAAGCTGCGAGACTTACTATTTGTCAGGCTTGGCCCCGATTCGCCCGGGGCTGCTTGGGACGCATGGAGAACCATCAAACGACTCGAATCTTGGCAGTACATGTACCGGGGCCAGGGATTTCTTCTACCCTCTGACGTGGACAGAGTCAGAACACGGGCTTACAACATTATCTACCTCGCCAACAGTGCACAGGTTCTGGTTGATCTTCTGCTGGGAAAGTTTGGCGATGATCAGGATGGCAGCCTGAAGCGTCTGCGACAGCTCTCGCACGGCTTCCCGTACTATCTGTTTACACCTGAGGACCACGCGGACGATGCGCAGATGGAGGACATGTTTGTCGCGAAGGGCTCCATTGGCGAATTCCACGTCTATCTCGCGACATTTGTCTTGAGAAACACAGTGCAACAGGTTCTAGCAAGGTACCAGGGCAGTCAGGATGATCATACTCAAGTTGTCGATCTGAAGGAGCTAATTGGCGCCTCGCTCTCCGGCGTCGCGATCCATGATCCAAAGGCGCGAAGAATCTCTAACCAGATTACATACGCGCGACAGGACTGTTTCAGGGCTGACGAACAGGGTAACGTGGTGTACAATTATAATGGCCTCCTTGAATACGTCAAGCATCTCGACAACATCTGTCCGAAAGACTTCCAGGAGCGGTTCTTCCTGCTAATTTTGAGCTGGACTCAGATTATTCGCAATAGCTTGGCCCCGACAGACCCAGCAACGAAAAAGAGACGACTAGAAGAAGCCTCGTTACGATTGGACTCGCCTGTAATTGTTGGAGAAAGACCTGTTTTACCTAAGGCTCCCCCTTCCCAGGCTCAGCACCAGATGTCAGGCTATCGTACACCGTCAGGCTACGCCTCTCTCAACCCTCGGGTTGTTCACCAGGCCCCTCAACCGTTCCCTACTTATAACATGCCTGTCGCACAGTCGCCATCCTCTGTGGGCTTCCAGTTTAGCCAAGGCACTCCGGTTTTAAAGAGCCATGCGCCGATGCACCAATCGACTCCAATTCTAAAGAGCCATGCGCCTGCGAACCAGGCGACTCCAAACAGTGCGCCCACGAGCCAGGGAAGCCCAATTCTGAAAAGCCATGCTCCAGCGCATCAGGAACCTTTGACGGTGAAAAGTAAGCCGCCGTCGGCCGGTAGCTTTCCTATTCTCAAGAGCCACGCTTCAATGAACCAGGGATCTCCAGTCACGGGCCAGGCAACTCCTGTTCTGAGCCAGGGACCACCCACCAGCCAGGGTACCCCGATTTTGAAGAGCCATGAACGGACTGGCTCGGACGGCTCAAAGGAAAACGCGCCCTCCAGAAAACCACTCGAGTCCCAATCTGACGAAAGGTCCAAGCCAGACGACAAGAAGGCCGATTTGCTGCGGCAGGCGATGAATCTCAAATTGAAGCGTCAATCAATGGGAGGTCAGCAGTCACCGCCAATGGGATCACCATCGTCTCAGCCCTACGACACACCAAAAGGTCAGACCACCCTACCGTGGAGCAAGGAAAACCATCAATAACCTATGGCCGCCAATTGGATCGCTTAATGAATAACGACGGGTAGTTACGCATCAATGCGGAAGCCGCGTGCGTATGTCCTTGCATCCGTAGTTCCGACACTAGAAGTCTGACAAAAAAGTTTTTGAAATAATTTTTCATACCTGCATACGGAACCGGGTAAATGCATAGCATATTACATGAGGAGCTGCATACAGTGTCTAGGCCCTGACCATCGCGGCTATAGAGGTGGAAAACTTTTTTCTCTTGCGTTGTTTGTTTTGCTTTATGTTTGTTTTGAAGGATATTATTATGCCAATGCGTCAGCGTATTACGTGGATGGCGCATATGTATAGTTTTAAAAATAGAACGTGTTGGATGACTCGATGGGCCTCAAAAGTAATAGACTTACCCGGATATACCGCCTAATGTTCTACGGAATTTTTGCATCACGATTATTTACATTCGTATTCTCTAAATAAACATTACCAACTCCTTTTTTGAAGTCATTTTTCTGAGCCCAGAAATTAGTCAACCTCCTCCATGACAGACTCGGCAGCAACCTCATCAGCGGCAGCCTCAACGACGGGCTCGGCAGCGGCCTCGTCAATGTTGAGACCCAGAGAGATGAGTCGGTTGATTCGAGAAGCAAAAGAGTTTGGCTCCTCGAGGGTGAAACCAGAGGTCAGCAGAGCAGTCTCGTACAGCAGAGAAGTCAGGTCCTTGACAGTTCGGTCCTGAACGCCATCGGCCTCAACCTTGTTCTTGAGCTCTCGGATGATTGGAGATCGTGGAGAGATCTCAAAGGTCTTCTTGGAGGACATGTAAGAAGACATGGAAGTGTCTCGCAAAGCCTGAGCCTTCATGATTCGCTCCATGTTGGCGGACCAGCCGAACTGGGAAGTTCGAATGGCAGCTGGGGCGTCAACCAGCTTGTGAGAGACAACAACCTTCTCGACCTGCTCGCCAAGGATCTCCTTAAGCTTGGTGCACAGCTCCTCAAACTCCTTCTCCTCCTCCTCTCGCTTAGCCTTCTCCTCCTCAGACTCCTCGAGCTCGTAGTCCTTGGTAACATCAACAAGCTTCTTGTCCTCAAACTCCTTGAGCTGGGTCATGGCGTACTCGTCAATTGGGTCAACCAGGTAGAGGACCTCGAAGCCCTTAGCCTTGAGAGCATCCAGGAATGGAGACTTCTCGACAGCCTTGAGAGACTCACCAGTGATGTAGTAAATGTTCTTCTGGTGCTCTGGCATTCGTGTGATGTAGTCAGAGAGAGAAGTGAGCTCCTCAGTGGACTTGGTGGAGTTGTATCGCAGCAGCTTAGCCAAAGCGTTTCGGTTGGTAGAGTCCTCGTGGATTCCGAGCTTAATGTTCTTGCCAAAGGCAGTGTAGAACTTTTCAAACTGCTCTCGGTCCTCGGCAATCTCGTTGAAGGTCTCAATGAGCTTCTTGACAATGTTCTTCTTGATAACCTTGAGGATCTTGTTCTGCTGGAGCATCTCTCGAGACAAGTTCAGTGGCAGGTCGTGGGAGTCAACAACACCCTTGACGAAGCCCAACCACTCTGGAATCAAGTCGTCAGCGTCGTCAGTGATGAAGACTCGTCGGACGTACAGCTTAATATTGGTCTTCTTCTTCTTGGACTCAAACAAGTCGAATGGAGCTCGGGCGGGGATGAACAGGATGGCCTTGAACTCAAGCTGACCCTCGACAGAGAAGTGCTTGACAGCAAGGTGGTCCTCCCAGTCGTTGGAGATGGACTTGTAGAAGGAGGCGTACTCCTCCTGGGTGATCTCAGATGGGTTTCGGGTCCACAATGGCTTGACCTTGTTGAGCTCCTCGTTCTCAGTGACAGTCTCCTTAATCTTCTTTGGCTCCTTCTTCTTGTCCTCATCATCAACCTCCTCGATCTTTGGGGTCTTGTCCTCATCGACCTTCTCCTCGTCCTCTGGGACCTCCTTTTCAATCTCCTTGGTGACAACCAGCTGGATTGGGTAGGCAACGAACTCAGAGTGTCGCTTAACGACATCCTTGATTCGCTTCTCCTCCAGGTACTCAAGCTGGTCCTCCTTCAGGAACATTCGAATGATGGTACCTCGGGAGATTCGCTCGTTAACCTCGTCGTGGGTGATGGTGAACTTGCCGCCAGCAGAAGATTCCCAAATGTACTGCTCGTCATCGTTGTGCTTGGAGATAACCTGGACTCGGTCAGCAACCAGGAAGAGCGAGTAGAAACCGACACCAAACTGACCAATCATGGAAACGTCAGCGCCGTTAGAAAGGGCCTCCATAAGGAAAGACTTGGTACCAGACTTGGCGATGGTACCCAGGTTGTTAACCAAGTCAGCCTTGGTCATACCAATACCAGAGTCTCGGATTTCCAGAATCTTCTCCTCCTTCTTTGGGGTAATTCGAATAAATAGTTCAGACTCAGACTCGAGCTTGGATGGCTCAGCCAAAGCCTCGTATCGGATCTTGTCAATGGCATCAGAGGCGTTAGAGATCAACTCTCGTAGGAAAATTTCCTTGTTGGAGTAGACCGTGTTGATGATCAAACTCATCAACTGAGAGATCTCAGCTTGAAATTCAAAAGACTCAGACATGGCGGTGTGTGTGTCGTTTGGGAGAAAGTTGGGGCCCCTGGTGTTTTTATATTTTGAATTTTTCAGCTTCCAGAGACTTCCATGGCGCGTCGGCGCGCTTTGCCTCATTAACAAACACACTAAAAAAAGCTTCACAGAACCTCATAGAAGCGTTGGGAGCGCGTCGCGTCCGCCGCACAACCTCATTGATTTTATCTTATCGACTTTATCGTGGGCAGATTAGGTTCATTTACGGGTTATAATCTCCACACCATAATCTGAATGATCCCTCTACCGAGTGGGCCCGTTCCAAATAGGCCGCCAGATGTGAAGGCGCGCTCACTGGCTGTGCCGTTGCCTACGGGACCTCCGCCTACCAGGAAACGAGATGTGGACGAGGACAGAGACCACGATGATTCCGGCAAAGAGACGAGGTGGGAGAACCCTAGAGCTAGCCAGTTCAGTCCAGAACTAATGAAACCCGCACCAGAGTCCCTCAGCGAACGACTAGCCAAAGACCCCGAGTTCATGAAGTTGCCGCCTCACGAGAAAGTCAAACGGTACCAGGAATTACAAGCGCTGGAGCTTGAGAACGAACGTGAAGATACTCCAAGCTCTGACGTCAAAAGACAGCAGCGTCTGTTCGAAACCTACCGTGAAGGCGAGGATGAAGAAGAAGTAGACGCCATGGAAGACCCGTCTACTGCCTTCAACAATGTGGCCAAAGGACAGAGCCTGCGAGCAAAGCGGGCTGCTAGGAAGGTAACAAAAAGTGATATGAAGGTGTTCAAGAAGAAGGCAGAAGACAAGAGAGCCAGGAGAGTGCAGGATTTCATGAGCGACGATTACAGGACCTTTAGGATGCTTTAGCACTAGTCGCTCTAGCTGAATCAGGCAGTCCACATGGCTATTTCCCGGCCAGTGCCTATCACACTGATCACATCGACTTTCTCGAGTGCCAAGATGGTTCTTAACAAACAGATTGACAGGAATGTCTCTGCGCTCATCTCTATTGTGTCTATTATCGCGCACTTGGCCAAGAAGGGTACCTTGCATAGATGATTCATTCACGCAGGGTTTGACTTACAGTCGAGACTCTACAGCTAGGTCTAGGTGCTCTACGACTAGGGTACTCCGCAGATTCATCGGACGAGTCAATCACCGCTCGCCGCTCTTTTACGCGTCATATGACCAGCGCGCTCTAGCTTGCATGCGAAACGGACATAACAGTTATCATTTGAATCAACCACTTGTTAATCAACTCTTTTTGCAATGCACATGAGCTAATTACGTGCCTACGTGATACATGTGCTGGTGCTATGACGTGTAAGGCCAGATCCATGTAATATTCCAAGCTGGTCGGACCCCTGCTGACTATCGATTTTTAAAATATTTTTTAAATACGAGCGAATTTCAAGGCTGTGCATGAACCGTCGCGGCATCTCCGAGGTGATGAACGGTTTCAAAGTAAATAACCATCGCCTCGAGGAGCTGAATCGGATCAACCGATTTCTGTCAATCCGTCCGTTTCGGAGATAGCAACCTCACAGTATGTTACCGTCCAATCCCGGTGATACCGGACAACTGAAGTAATATCGAATATTTAATCAGTGTTCAGAAAATACGCCTGTACCTTGCACCGCCTCTATGTTGCCACGGATCTGCCGCTTTTCAGCCCGCCTGGATTTTCGTCTCACAATGTTAGATCTGCAAATCGCCAGTGATCCTCAGTTGCCTGGCAGATCATGTTTGTGTCTCGATTTCTCTTTGCGCGGTTAATATTCAAAGTCAGAAAATGTGCATGAGTCACGTGGTCCATCTGTAATCGAGGTACTAGCACAAATCACGTAACCCGATACGAATTGGGCGGTACGTATAGCATCTAACCATGTCTACAGCAAGCCGGGCGTGAAGCCGGAACGTACTCATGCACTACCTTATCAGCGCCGTAATCCTGCGCACAGTCCTACACCCATGCCGATCAAGAATGAGCTAGCTTCAAGTAATTATCTGTACACGCCAGGACAGTCCATTATCCGTACAAACCCAGGACAGTCCATTATCCGTGCACGCCCAGGACAGGTCCAGTCTCTACAACGCTCGCTAAAACTCGCTAAACCCACTAAAATGTACCGCCAAACTCAACCATCACTATAAGCATGCCCCAGCGTCTATCGCCAACTTCAAACCACTTCCTCTAACAGAAATAGCTTCTGCTTGTGGTAATGTCCGATCCCTGCTCACAACAAACTCATTAGTGCCACTCGACTCCCCGCGGCCCACCTGCAACAACCCCCGTCTACTAATATCAGCAGAAGCATAGATCATGCAATCCACCTTCCCTCGGATCGCCATTACTGCCGGATATGCCATCACCGCCAGCCAGCCAGCTCGCCCACAAGACAGCGGCATGTGGCCGGGTGGAGTTTTGTGCCTAGACGATCAAAATCGCTGCACGCAATGAGACCCAGTATAATGTTCTCATCGTCACGTGGTTGATACGTTATCGCGATAACGACACCGCGGGGCCGGCTTGCTCAAACACAAGATTACTAAACGATAACGTCATGATGTGAGTCTCAGTACCCCGCTAGGACGGACACGCACCGGCTAGATATCGGTCTGGTCACCGTTATCACCGTCAGTTCCTGATCTGGGCTTGTTTCACATGCAGGCCAACATGCTACCTGCAGCCCTGTAATTGGTAACAAAACAAATGAAACTCGCCATAATGAAAAACTCCGAGGGAGAGACCGGGTAACGTGGTGGCCCACTGAATTTAAGACACGGTGGGAACTGTCTTGACCAGCGGTGTGGGTCCGATCTGCGCAGCACCTCGTGGTGACTTGCATGAGGCTGCATTGACAGCCCACGCAGTGAGATATTTTGTATGTGCGTGGCCCCATTAGTGCACACTACGTACTCATTCTCTAGCCTGTATAAGCAGATGTTTACACTTCTTCACGTTATTCGCTAGTTACTGATCGCAACCGGTACGCCACTAGTATTCCAGCGCCTCGTTGTGTTCCCCTCATCGCTTCTCTCGCCCTGCTCGCTCGCGCCCGATCACCTCGGCTGCGCGTATTATCCACGTGCATGTGGTCATATTTCTTTTCCGCGACTTAATCTTGGACCCTTCCCCAGATTGGCCCTGAAACGTCGATGCGTCGATGTAAGTGCGTCAGTGACAGCAGTTGATCTTCGTTTCCTCTTGCGGTGAGTACACTATCAGGCCAGTGTTAGACTGGGCGCCTACACTATTCTTAGAATGCCGAATCTGGATTCCCAGATAGGCATTGTTACAGGCACAATTGTATCAGGCTAAGCTTGCCGGTATCCTAAACGCTCGCCAATGAGTGCTAGGCACTCACTAGCCTGAACTCTCACCAAGGCATCGTCATCCTGCTCACTCGCCCGCAATCGCGTCATGACCCGCTTGATCTCGTGTGGCGGGAACTGATTGAGCGAGTCTAAGCCCTGCACCAGCGACGCCACCAGGACCACCGCTGCACGTCTCATAATCGCCTGTTCGGCCTTAGTCTCGAAGGTGAGGACACCGACAGCACAGTCGACAGTGTCCACGAGCGAATTGGCAGGGATTCCCAGTGGGTTCAGCTCACAAATCATACCCAGAAGACTCAGAGCAGACATTCTCAGTCTATCATCTTTATCTTTCACTCGAACACTCACAGTAGCGACCATGCTCTCCACGATAGTCGTAGTGACATCATTCAGCATGACCTTATCCAGCCGTTGAATAATCCTCTGCAGCGCCTCACCAACACGTAAGCGCAAGTCAATGTCTCGCTCAGAATCAAGGTACACCCCGCACAGGGTCTCGACGACCTCGGAACGCGGACCGGTCTCGGCTAGAGCCTCCAGGGCCTTCACTGTGTTCAGGTACACAAAGGAGTCGTCATCCTCGAGCTGTCTAAGCAAAACTCTCAGACACACAGCAACGTCTAGGCCAGCCTCTTTTTTCAAAATCACGTGCCGTAGCACATGCAGACCCTGCGCGCGTATAGGCACAAGCGGGTCTGCAATTAATTCCAGCGCCTTGGTCAAGGTGGCGGAACTGCTGTCCTCATTTTCCGCTGCGGAATTAATTTGCAAAATGTCAAGAGCCGCCTGCGCTTTCCCAGCGACAGGCGCGTGCGCACGTGCAGATATGCATTGGAGCTGCGGCTGTAGTGAATTTAATAATTTGCGGCTGTCTGCGTCTGTCGCGGTCTCGATGAATAGGCCAGTTACCAGGGACAGGCATAATGTGACAATCTCGTCGTTTTCGGAGTCCTCGTCTTCGTCGTCACTATCTCCATCCTCGGCTACTGAGGGCGTCATCACGATGTTTGCAATGCCGTCAATAACCGAGTCCGGTTTCTCCAACTTCTCCGCGTAGTCAACAATAACACTCGACACCAGTTCGACAATCTCGGTCGGGTTCTTTAGTAACTTGTCTTTTTGGTCGCTGGCCAGCCGCTCAATAAACCGTAATTCCACCAAGGCCCGCACGGGCTCCATTTCCGCACCTGCAATCCATTGCCGCAAATAATACACAAATATTTTTGACACTGCATCCTCGTGCAGGCGTGCTACCAGAATCAGCAGCAAATCCATGCGACTGTTGAGTACGTCTAGACTGGCGCTAGTGCTCGCGGCACGCAGCTCAACGCCTCCATTAGGCGATGCGGCAAAGCCGCCTTTGCTCAGGAAGCGAGCAGTGATTTTCGACATGCAATCGCCTGCAGATAATGCGGACGTCATAATATCCAGGACCAGCTGTTTTGACCGTTTTGACTCGTCAAGAAAGCATAGTAGCTGCCATAGAGACACTATTAATCGTGAACTCAAGTCCTCGGCTAGCTGCGACGCAGCCTGACCCTTGAGAACATTGACCATCGCGGTTAAGGCTTCCTCGATTTCCTGCTCGCTCCTCACCTCAGAGTCCGGAGGGTCAATCTTGTCGCTCACGCCTTTGCGGAACTCAATCACGATGCCCGCCGCTAGCGGATGCTTCCTAGTAGCCAGCCCGTTCAGCACGTATACGCCCGCCGTGGCGAGGCTTTCGTGCATCTCTGTTTTGGATTGCGTACAGACAAGCCTCACGAACTGCGATGCAATTTTCTGGCAGTACTCGCGCGCGTCTGCGCCTTGCGGTTTGAATGTGATAACTCGCACTGCTTGGTCCAGTGAATCTAATGCAAGTGGCGAACCTTGTTCTTTGTCGCGTATGCCGGCCACAACGTCCAAGAGCGCCCGGACACCATCATCTCTGTAAGCCAAGGTACTCAGCTGGGACACAAGCAGCCTCGCAAACCACTCTGGGGGCCTTGAGCTGCCGCTGAACGGTTTCAGCAGCGTCATAAGGTACTTGTATAGTTCGTAGGTGTCCATCGCGCCAGTTATGCGGTCGAACTGGGCCTTGTCTTCATCGGTTCCAACGTATTCTGGGTTGTAAGCCAGCTCCGAGGCGGCGCAGATGAAATCTGTTGAATAGGGTCCCATAAGCAGTAAATCCTTGACGTCGTCCTTCTCTAGACCCAGTAGAAAGTCAATGTCCTTCACAATCATGGCTAAAATCTCCCTCCTGGCGTGTTGATCTGGCTCCGCGTCTATCTTGACATCCTTCTTGAACCTCATGCTAATTGGAATACCCACGCCGGCGCTTAGACACGGGTACACTCCGTACTTGACCAGCACGCTAACCAGTCCATTGAAGACGCGAATATCGGCGAGAGCGATGCGGATCAATTGGGGCGCTTCTGGCGGCACGACAATCTCAGCGGCTAGGCGCTGGATCGTCCTCAGCCTCTCTAGCACATACCACGTGACGGCGATTCGAGGATTTTCACTGGAAGGCGAATCCAGTCCAATATATAGATCCTCTAGCGAGCCTTTACTAAGCCATTGTTTGGCGCTCTCGAAGATGTCGTCCATTGCGCGCTGGGATCAAATTTCACCCACATAAATATATTTCATGAGCGCCGAAGACGTCGACGACTTTCTCTACGACTGCCGGGCCGGCGACCTTGAGCTGGTTAAGGAGTTTTTCACCAACAACTATGTCAAGGATCTGCTACAGATCAGAGACGATTACTCACAAAAGACAGGCCTGCACCTAGCCAGCGCCAACGGTCACCTAGAGGTTGTCGAGTTCCTAATAGAGAAGGCAAAGGCTCTTGGCCAGGAGAAGGAATTCGTCAACGCTACAAATGAATCACAAAACACTGCACTGCACTGGGCCAGCGAAACGGGAAAACTAGACGTGGTGAAGGTGCTGTGCGACAACGGCGCTGATCCGTTTTTGAAGAATGAGTTTGGCCAGGATTCTTTCTTCAAGGCCGAGCAGGCTGATCAAGAGCCAGTTATTGACTACTTGTTACAGAGATTCTCTGTGGAGCCAGGCGAGGACGGCGAGGTGACCATCTCCGCCGGCGCCGTCAACGGCCAGAGCATTCACCAAGGCACCTCGTACGCTGAGGCCGAGGCTGAACCAGAGAAGGATGTTGAGGAGAAAATGAACGACCTTTCCGTTTAGCTAACCGCCAGGGTGGCTACAGGCCCAGGGACTCCCGGACGTTTTGTCGACAAATCTTGACGAAACCCTCTCTATCGTCTCGCCACATTTTCTGAGTTAGCATGGCACTGGCCGACCATAGCCCGAGTAAATAAATCATATCGTTCCAACCACTCAATCCCCGGATACTCACACTGGCATCAATATTCGCACCCGACTCGTCGTTTGGCTCAGCGAGCATGCTCATGACGGAGATCAGAATCTTGTCCACAGATTGAATAGGACTCCACCGCTCGGCAGCGGTCTCGTACATGTTGGGATCATCGCCTGGGGCATGCAGGATCGAGATGCACACAGTTCCATCTTTGTAGACTTGTTAGACGTGTTCACGCGGCTGCCGCCTTATCGCAGCTGATTGGTACCTGTCGGGTGATATCGGCTACGTCACCCGAACCCAAACACAGATAACAATATATCCGGACTAACGCCACAACTTCATCCAATCAAACACTAATCATGACGGCATCGCCATTATCGTATTGCTCGCGCCGTATCGCTCCGCTACTCACCGTTCGGATGAAATATGGTGCTCGTGAATTTCATCACCGGAGGGCTCAGGGGATAATCCTGTGTCAGTTCATATCACATGGCTAGACTCACGTTTGGGAAATCTAGGGTCGCAGCAAATACTCCGCCATCGTACGGCGTATCCTTAGGGCCCTCGATAAGGCAATCCCAATGCAGAAAGTTGTCCTCGTCGGTAGGGCCGGCCGAAATCCCCTCGGGTGGATCTCGGATCAGCTGTTTGTATTCCGTCATCAGCCGCCGAACGGCCATTAGGTTCGACATGTTTGTTATCCGATAGTGCAGTAAGAGCGCTCACAGTTTAGCTTGTCCCGTTTCCAATAATCACGTGACGCTCCAATTTCTGACGTCACGTGACGCGTCTTATTGTACCGGTATAGGTAGCGTATATTGAGTATCGGACCGGAAGCTGTAGTGAATCAAATTTCCAGTGAACCGCGACCCCGCTTGATACGCCGACGCTGAAGCACAACGTCTATGCAGTTATGCTGCCATTCGAGTCACGTTGTGAGCCACACTGATACGCTATAACGTAACGCTCTCGAACGGCTTTATGAAACGTGCGTGGCTATACAGGAACGTGATCGAGAGACGTAGTGCCTGAGAAGCAGGTGCACGCACACGGATCCAGGCTTTGGGCTAGAATATCGTCGGAGTAGAAGAACAAGTCACGTGTGTAGTGTCACAACGATGTTGCACTTGTGCCGTGTGGACGTTTAGCGCGCCCAACAATTGCGTGTTATAGACCAACTAGTTAGAGACGTAGACAGCTTAAGCGTTAGCAGCCCGAGCTCGAGCAGGAGTTGGAGTAACTAGGGTAACAAATGTGGGACCGTTATCTGTGAAAATATTACGAAAACGGAAAATTAGTCTAAATCCGGACGGAACGCACTTCTAGAACTAATGAAGCGGGGAACTTTGCCGTTGATGACGTCGAGGTTACGACAACCACATAATACTGGCTAACGGCCGGAAGACATCCGATGTGAGACTAGCTTATACGCGCTAGGTCATGTCAGTACACAGTGGTACGAGACGTGTGAGCATGTGCTTCTTGTTAGCAGCCACTGACAGGGTGAACGGCCCGGTGATGATTCGGCACGGCTAGCAAGTTCCGATGACGATAGCTAATATCGGGTAAATGGCTAAAGTTAGAATGTAGCGGGTGTGATCGTGTGCGATGGTGTGATTTGCCTAACCGTTAGAGGCCAGCACGTGCGGTGCTTTACCCGGTAATGAGAATGGGGCAGCTCTTGCAGCGTGGTAAGAAGCAAAGCGAGACATTCACGAGATGCGTTACAGTGGTTAGCGCAGTTAGCGCAGTTAACGCATTTAACGTACTTAGGAATTGCCGGTGGGGGGTTTAGGTGCCACGACTAAACACTGATTAAATATTGATAATGGACTAACGGAGATATACTGTGAAATGTTGGTGACGAGTGGGAGGACCAACGGCGGAGTGCATAAAAAATATCTGCACCTATTACTACAGCTATACCCTATAGCGATGGGCTAATAGCTCCGAAATGATAGCCAGAGAGCTGTATCTTCTCCACGAGGGTTTGCATGTGCCGTGAATTTACCAATGACAGGTTTCCCTACCGTTGAGCTTGGCCGTTGCGTCTAGCAGATCTACGCAATCCGACCACGAGCTATTCTGTTCTATTTACAGAGCTGGATCACCGCAAGACGCAAACACTAAAATTGGCCATCACGACCGTCTATTAGTCCGTGCTCTAGTGACATCATGTCTTCTACATGTCTGAGTCAATGTCTTGCGGGTTATCTCTGAAACGCCATCATGTTTCACTGGCGCATATTCATCCGAGCCTAATAGCTCAGCTATAGAGCTTGGAACCCTACAGGTACTTGGGGCGGTGGCCACGAATAGCGTGGCACGTCTACCGCAAAGTGTACTTGACAATGCGCTACCTATAATGTCGTACTATACCTCGCGTTCTATACCTATGTAGGCGCCGTGCCTGAAAACCGTTAAAGCCGTTACGCCTATTTAGGAATATTATAAAGTTGCTTTTCTTGCATGCATATGACGGGTGCGCCCTAGCCCAGAACCTAACCCAGCCAACCTAGCAATCAATTTACGCGCATTACGTGCTTGTACCCACTGGTTCGTATCACCGGGGCAACCAACTCATCGAGTTCGCGCGTAGCTTTACTGAGCGCGTATAGCGACCAAGTGCGCGGAAGTTTGGGGGTGATCGGAGGATCGAATAGGGATCGGGGGGCAGGACTGCAATTGGCTTTCTACTAAGTAACCGGGTCAGTTCACGTTTGGCGCACGCCGGACAAACCGGTGTTCCGAGCGTTTTTCGGAACGCGGAGCGCGCGCTAACGCGTTCGTTGCATGTAAACAAACAGGGACCGGAGTCTGTGCCGGAAAGGGTGGCCCGCGTTGGCTGGGATACCGGCACAAATACAGATCAGGATCCATGAATGGAATCCCTGTAGAGGGCGATACCGGCTAGATGCCCAGGACATGTACACAGCCGTTCGCAGAGCAGTGCGTATATAGCGGTGGGCATAACACAGCGGTCGGAATAGCGATGGGCGTGGCGCCATGGGCTAGGTGGGCTGCACATTAAATAGCTGAGGAAGAGGTGTCATAGATTAGATACATAGAGTGGGAGCTGCTGTGGTGATCACCAATCCTTAGTAGAACCTGACAAAAACCCGGTGGAGTAACTTACCGGTGGAGAACTTTAACGCTTACAAATTTTTGCAATTAGAAATACAAGGATTCCTACAGAACACACGAATTAGACGACGCAATCAACCGGTTTTGATAACACGGTGACCGCGATAGGGAGGTAATCTATTGATAACAGCTAACGAGCTAGACATCGCCTCATTTCGTGCACGATTCTTACCCGGACCCATAATGGGCCGATTCGATTCGCACCGATACATGTACATTAGTTAACCCGACGAGGTTGTCCCGTGTTGCGCCCGTGCTGGGATGCCCGGCTAACCCGTACCAGCCTCGAAGCACCTGTCCCAAAGTAGATTTCACGATTCCAGCTGCGAAATTAAAAAAAACCGCACGGCTTTACATGTATAATTGTAGATACGCTATACCCGTTTAGCCAATGCCACGCCTTAGAACTCGGCAGCCTCTACGCCCCAAATGAGCCTCAGATTCATCCTATACGCGTGGCAATAGCTCCAGGCAATAGCCAGCCTAAACGGACAGCATGCGTATCGTTACTCAGGTAACAGTAGCTCTGTTGTGAAGTGCGCTGGGTTCCGGCTCAACAAGCCGGAAACACATACCACATAGAGGCTCCTACAGACCAGCGTTGCGTGATGGACAACCGCTCCACCGCACATAGCCGTTGCACCGCATGCTAACAGCACCGTGCCAGTGCATGTCTCTGGCATGGCAGTACGCAATCTTACAGAAGTCGAGACATACATGTACTGTACGCTGAAGACAGGTCTATAAGTCACGTGTAAAACTCACGTGATTCAAAGTCAGGTGACCCGATCGGCAGGGACATTTACTGTCAGATTAGAGTGTGGGAGCTGGATACAAAGTGGAGCGGGCAGAAGATGTAAGAATATGTAACCACAAACCCCGGTGGGACCTTGGCGGTTGACGGCGGGTAGGCCGGATATCCGGCGTCTGGCAAACGGTCGGGGAAAAATTTAAGTTGACGCGTCGTTCACGTGATGCATTTGACACCAACTTTCATCAGATAACGCCCATGTTCATATACGAGGGCGAGAAATATGCCTGTATCAACTGTATACGAGGCCACCGGTCGTCTACATGTAACCACAAGAACCGGCCTCTATTACAAGTCCGAAAGCGCGGTAGGCCACAGCTGAATGGAACCCAGAGGATAGCGATGGTGCCCAATGAGGGCAAGTGCCAGTGCAGTCGCGAGAAGGACTGTATCAAGCGGAATAACGACATTATCAAGATTGATGATATTCACCATAGCATGAAGTTGGTGGACACCAGCGATGGCGTTGTGAGGATTCTAGACGACATTACAAGCGAAGCCACATCACGAGACCTGGACACATATCAAGATGGGAAAAACCGGAATGGCTGTGACGACTCACGTGATGTCAGTCGCGAGACCAAAAGCTATATCAATCACGGACTGACGTTGGAGCTGTCAAATGCAAAGTCCGGCAAGAGTTCACGTCGCGAGAGCAGCGACGGCTGCTGTGGCGTCAAGAAGGAAGAAGACGAACCAGAAATGACAGGCTTCAAAAGCTTTGATCAATTTTCTGGGTTCCCTACAAACATGGGCACGACACTACAGGATATGACCATGGATTTTGGTACCAGCGGAGTGAACACGCACGGAAAGACCTTGAATCTAAAACCGATGGGCTCGAACCCTGCTTGCTCAAGAGAACCACCGCTAATGATTGCGCCCATGTCGTACTCCGGCCAGAAATTCGACTTTTCAGAATTTGATAGCCAGCTGTTCGAGACGCCGGACTCGGACGACCCGCTAAAGGATATTCTCGAGCACCTCACGGAAGATTCCGGCCTCAACTTTTACTACGCACCCAGCTGCATATTGGGCGAGTGCTCGTGTGGTCCAGACTGTTGCTGTCCGGGCTGTCCTACGCACAACCCGACCGAGGCCGCTGCCACTGCCACAGAGGCCCCACGACCAGAAGCCAATATGCATCACGAACCATTGAATAACCAGAACTTTGCCTCTATCGAGAGTCACGTGCCCTTTAACCTGGACCCTCTAGAGACCCTTCCTCTTCATCCGACAACCCTCGCCCCAGCCCTCGCCCAGCCTGCACTAGACGCACTAAGCTACAATAGCTTCACGCAGTACACGCCCACCCAGCGAAAGACACCCTGACCCCCAAGGATCAACATAGAGCTTTTTTGCTAGATGATCCGACACCCGAACTATAAGGCTGATCTGGTGGGCCTGTTGAATCGGGAAGTGGGCCCAACGGTGTGCCCGACCCAGTCGCAGCGCACTCCGCACTAGACATCAACACTAATAGTGCGCGCTCTCTTTGGTAATACAGCGTGCAGTGTTATTGAATCACGAGAAGCGCGCAATTACTGCGGGTGGGTCTGGCGAGTACTAATTGTTACCGCAAAATGCCTTGGCTATAGATCGCCGTCAAAGGTGCCACTCAAGCGCTGGGATTGCCGTCATGGTTAACCCGGTGAATCTAACAGTCACCGCCACTGCATGCCTCCGCCAGCTATTATCGCGTCAATCCGCTATACAGGCACCGGCCTCGTATGCGTGATGCAACCGTGAGGGGTTTGCCAATCACATCAGCCACACCGCGCGCGTGCAATAACTGTGGTAGAGTAGAACACACAGAAGACACGAACAGACGCTAGTCACCGCATGAAACCCATAGGCTTGTATAACAGTAATAACCTGGTTAATACTATAGAATCTACCCGTTAACAACAGACACCACTCGTCACATGACCCTGGCTAGTAGCCACAGCAGCGCATAAGAAACTTGTAAATGAAAATTTGCATAACCTACAGTAATTGAGAAAAGCAAGCGCGCGGTACTTTTTTCGCTTACTCGTTAACAAGTTTGTTTTTCTGATGGTAAAGTTGCTTTTGGCGAAACTTGCTTTTCGCCTAACCGGGCAAGTGTATGGATAATCTAGAGAGTTGCTTTTGGCGCACAGATTTAGATAAAACCTAAATTCGAAAAGCAACGACACTGGTTGCTTTTTGGAGGATGGTGAAATATCCAAATAAATATCCATAAATGCCTCTCTGATAAGCCAGCTAAACTCGAACACCACAGACCCAGATGTCGTTCTTTATGGATATGCCCACCCCCGTCTCCGCTACCTGGTACAAGGAGGAAGACCTCTATCTCAATCCTCTGGAGTCTTACCAGCTGCAATTGCCCTTCGAGCCCATCGAAGAGCCGCTAGAGCTTGCTCACGACGTGCCCGCTTTTCTGTCCGTCGACCATCCCGTCAGCATCCTCTCTAATGCGCCTCTGCAGACACACTTCTGCGACCCGCGAGCACTGGCACTCGACACCTCGCCTGTCGCCATTGAGCACAAAGAGTCCAACTTCAACAGATTTCTAGAGCAGGAAGAATTCCAGTACTACAGGCCGACTGTCTCGAATACCCTGCCTAGTCCTTCGCCTACTCCACCAATCTCCAAGAAGCGAGAGCTCGAAGAGTCCTTCGTTCCGCAACAGAAGAAGGTGCGACCAAACCTCAAGCTGGACTTCTCGCTGGTCGACCCAATTGCACCAACCGTGCCTCTGCATACGCCTCTGCGAACCCCATCTCCAAGCCTAGAAGAGGAAGAGGAGGAGTCTCCAAGCACTACGCCTACCGTCTCTTACCGACGAGGACGAAAGCCCACCGACGACTCCACCAAGTCCTTCGTGTGCGACCACTGCAACAGACGATTCAGACGACAAGAGCATCTCAAGCGACACTTCCGGTCTCTGCACACGCGGGAAAAGCCCTTCGAGTGCGAAGAGTGCGGAAAGAAGTTCTCCAGGTCAGATAACCTCGCACAGCACGCTAGAACGCATCTACGCCACGCCAACGAGGAACACGAGACAGACGCAACCTCGCCCGAGCCTATTCCGACGCCAGCCAGGCGACGAAGGCACTAAAGCATCACGCATTAAACATCACCGGCTAACCACTCATCGGCACTGACGTACACTCAGTGCCAGCCCCGCTGACCACGCATCCCAGCGGGCTTGCATTGTACCAAAATGGATTTATGATTGTATAGGGAATAATGATATCCAAACCCACGCACACAAAACGCACAACATGAAACGTAGCCCTGCATACTGTATTCCTCTACTTCACGACTTTTCGCTGGGTGTTGACTTTTCATCGGGCTGGGAGTGGAGTATCGGCCCGCGCATCTCACAATGTTGGGCAGACTTGCATATGCAATCCTGTTACAGGAACCATAAGGTTTGACTCTTTGGGATATGACGACATGGACCAAATGGGAAGCTACTCGAGTTCGTCCAAGGTGAAGCCAAATTCTGCACAAACGTGTGCCCGCTCGCAACCCCGGTTACTCATCCAGCCTAAAAAAATCCAAATATTATCAGTATGCTGGTCGATCGCGTGTCGATACTGATCAACTGACTGGCGTAAAACTCGGTGAACCCCGGGATCCCTACCGCTGTACTGTTGCAACTGGGATTCGCATGCCTGGCATTCACTTTCTAGCTGGGAACACAAACCCAGTCGCGCGAAACGCTGATCCTGCAGGGTTAGCCTAGCTTGCAGGGATTTCGATCCCGATCACACCTACCTTGCTTCTGAGACCAACTTCAGTCATTTGTGCCTGGGTTAACGTGGCTATCGTTTGTTTTAGCGTCGATACCTGGGCGGTCAAATCAGCATGGAGCTGGTGACGGGCTGCATTTGCGTCCGATGCAAATGACCAGTAAAAGTTACTAGCGCCGATTTTTTCCATTTTAATTAATCCTTCGTCTGTAAGGTTTTTGACCAGTTGTTTGATTTCCATGCCACTGATCCCGGTCGCTTTGGCTACTGATGTCTCCAATTCTTTGATTGAGTAGAACGACGCTGATTCACGCACATGGGCTAGCAGTTTTGCCTGCCGTTCCTCTTGTTTAGTCTGGTTAGCACAGCAGTGGGCGTTACTCACCATCTCCACTATGCAGTACCCGATATAGCTTCGACTGGCTTAGATCGCTTCACTTATCCGACACTTGTATGCTTAGTCTCAGCCCAATGCCTGGATATGGTTCAATGCCTGGATATCACAGTGAAGTTGTAACATGTCATTTTACGTGGTCAGCCGTTCTTACCCGGCCGTGCCATCTCATCGTACCCACCAGAAAACAGTACGCTAGAATACGCATGCTATCACTACCAAGGTGGCATTTGCGTTGACCCCATTTGGAACTCAATCTATACACGCAACTGATCGCAACGGCGCCCACGATTTGCATCGCTCATTCCTCAGCCCACGCTTAGGCACGCCGACACCGGCAGGTGCCGGGTGTCCTCCGGCTGTCTCCATGGCCTCGATTGGAATGATGAACGTATATGATCGATCGGTGTTGGGGCCTGTGAGGTTGAGACAGGTTGTACGCTGCTGTACTCGGCGTGGCATTGAATGAGCACACAATCTTGCGGAAAGAACCTCTGGCATTATAACGACTAACCCATAATTATTCGTTCGGTAATACTCATCATCGCATCGATCTCTATCGGACGATCCTGACCGGTATCGCCTTTCGGAGCTAGTGGGGGTCACGGAGAAACCTCTGAGTAAAGAGTTGCATTACGACTGGCAACACGACTAACCATGTTGGTACCATTAACACGCACAGCGTGCTCCACGGTGGCGCACTGTGGCGCACCGTGGCGTAAGGTGGTAGTGGCTGGCGGCGGGGTAATCCTCAGAACGCTGCAGCGGTGCCTGGTGGGGCAACAAAATAACCTCAGGTGAGACAGATGTCCTCACAACTAACACATGTCTAAGACAGTTGCACCGGGGTATAGCGGGCAGTTATATTTAGGTGATAACCGTAGTGATTCTCCAGACCTAGTACTATGATCCTGGATAGTACGGTACCTAAGAACGCTACGTATGTAACCTGTTAAAGCACGCCGCTAACGCGCGCGCTAACGCTGGCCGGTACGCGCAACCGCTAACCTGGAATAAACTTCGCCCAATCTAGCACTGCACAGGGATCGCCGCCAACGCATGTGGTTGAAAGAGGCAATTTCGCAAACTAGCATAGACTGGCAGGAAGTGCTCGGCACGGCCCTCGTATCTCAATACGTGCGTGCCTAGGACTGCTTATGCTTAACCGTTGGACCCTGACCGCCAGCGCGTCGCAGACTGCCTACATGTGAGAGTGGGTGTATGTAGTGAGTGGGATGCCTCGACTTCACGCCCAGTCACCTAACACGCTAAATTAGAAAGTCCGGCGCGGGATACCGCTGGTAGTAATTCCGGAGACCAAGAGTGATAGGTGTGGAGGCCTATAAGACTAATAGACGGATAGGGTGATAAGCTGACTGATAACTCCAAATGTATGCGGCCGCTTTTGTCTACCCCGCTGACAGCTAACGGACGCCGTTGACTTACCACTTACAGAGGCAACGGTCGAGCACGTTTACTGCGCCAACGGCCGGCTTCTCGGACTTTGCTTCCCGCTGTCTGGCTGCCAAGTTACTCGGGACCTCGGCGGGTTGCCCGGTCAGAAAATAACGTTTACTACATAGTAGTGTAGTCGCGCGAGCATAAGTATTAGGTTACCCACAGTATAAGCTTTATGGAATGTATGACTAGCCAGTATGTATTTTGTTATGAACTATCTACTATGGACTATACGCGCACCTTAACGGTAGTATGCAGTGTCATTGTCAGACATTAATCTCCAAGACATACTAGCCAAGGTTATATGTAAGGTACTATAGTTGGATGAGGAAAGATTTGCACCCGGGCCTTAACCACATACCAGGCACATTATGAACATCATATTAAATAACACAGGTGAGCATATTAGGTGTAGTACATGTCACTCATTATGGCGTCATGTGGGGTCAGACAAGACAGTAGCACACACAGACGGAGATGAGTCAGTGCAGTGGGAATAAAAACCCTTAAGGTGATAGCTGTGAACCTGATCTTCCCTCTAAATCTTTAACTTCTTTAACCTCTTAAGCTTCCAACGTCCCCTACATCCCTCACCCCCTCACCTCCCTAACCTCCCTCTGTAACCAAACTCGCAATCTCACGACATAAATTTGAATGATCAGTGATCACGACCATCACGTGACTCTGCGCCACACCAGACATGAGTCCCGCGCCCATACGCGCCCAACAACAAACCTGGGGATCGCTCATCATCTTGATCCCTCTAGCGCCACCTTTTATTGTGAGGTGTAGCATGGCGACAGCGAGTTTGGTTGTTTTTAATTAGCTGCAACGACAGCGTGAGACGACACTTTGTGGAGTTTTGCGCGTTATATTGTGCGAGATATCAACTACAACAAGGGAGGAAGGCAGGAGAGAAGAGAGTGATTTCGATTTGAAGAGCTGTGTTAGAGCGGTTAGAGCAGTTCTAGTGAAGTCTAGTACACGATAGGAGGTTTGATCTGACGCGTGGGGGTTCTAGCAAGAGGCAGACCAAGAGTCAGATAAGAGTCAGCGATAAGCTGATAAGGCTGAGATAAGGTGGAAACGCACGATAGGAGCCTAAGAACAGGAAGACAGAGTATAGGAGTGAGGGAAACACAGAAACTGTTGGCTTTGCTCACAATATGGACCTTAAAATTGGCGCCGAGATCGGCCGGGGCAGCTTTGCCTCAGTCTATAAGGGCGAGTACCAAGGCAAGCCCGTGGCTGTCAAGTCTGTCCTGCGTGCCAAACTCAACAAGAAGCTGCTCGAGAACCTGGAGGGCGAGATCAGGATATTGAAAACAATGAAGCACCCGCACATTGTGGCCCTGATGGACTATCAGCAGACCCAGTCGCATTTCCACCTGGTGATGGAGTACTGTGCCCTAGGCGATTTGAGCTATTTTATTCGGAAAAAGACAGAACTGGCTGCGACGTTACCGCTAGTAGCGTCGTTGTTGGAGCGGTACCCCAGCGAGCACGGGCTACATGAGGACGTTGCGAGGCATTTTTTGAAGCAGTTGAGCAGTTCGCTTGAGTTTCTGCGTGACCAGAACCTAGTACACAGAGATATTAAGCCACAGAACCTGCTGCTGTGTCCACCGCAGACAACCCGGCACGCTGCGGAAGCAGCCGGCTACTGCGGCCAGTGGGAGCTGCCTACGCTGAAGCTTGCCGACTTTGGTTTCGCCCGGATACTTCCGAGTACGTCGCTGGCCGAGACGCTCTGTGGATCTCCGCTGTACATGGCCCCAGAGATTTTGCGGTACGAAAAGTACAATGCAAAGGCGGATCTGTGGTCTGTTGGCGCTGTGCTGTACGAGATGGTGGTTGGACGGCCTCCGTTCAAGGCTGCTAATCACGTTGATTTACTGAGGAAAATCGAAGAAACAGACGACAGGATATCGTTCCCAAAGACAGTTACCGTGAGCCCGGACATTCAGAAACTAATAAAAGGACTTCTCAGAAAGTCGCCCACTGAGCGAATGGGCTTCACAGAGTTCTTCAACGACCCGGTGATCAAGACCGATGTGACAGGCATGAACTCGCCTCTGGATATGTCGAAGCTGGACGAGCGAATGTTCATTTCCGACTACGTTGCACCGCTGGAGGCAAACAGGCGTAAACCGCAAATCACCTCTGCCGGCATGGTTGCAGCGGAGACCGCAGTTGCATCTATTCAGCGACAGGAGCTGACCAGGCTACGTTCTACATCCTCGTCATACAGCCGTCAGCCCTCAACGTCCCCGCCTCCGCCCTCGCTGCTGC
Organism: Blastobotrys muscicola; assembly: GCA_003705745.3. NCBI lineage: Eukaryota > Fungi > Ascomycota > Dipodascomycetes > Dipodascales > Trichomonascaceae > Blastobotrys > Blastobotrys muscicola. Next base: position 181,496 of record PPJL03000017.1, read on the forward strand.
TTCAGAGACAGCCCAGGAACTCCTCGCCGCCCCATGTCTCAGTAGAACGGGACTATGTGGTTGTTGAGAAGCGAACGGTTGAGGTGAATGCATTGGCTGACGAGTTGGCTAGATCGCCAACCGAACCCCGGTACATCCGACCGAGCCACCAACGACAGAGCTCACAGAGCCGCGAGAGACAGAGGAGTCAGTCTCCTGCGCAGCGCGCCGTGGCCAGGACTGAGCGAAGAAAGTCCGTGGTCTATGGAACCTCACCTACTAGCGCGCTGGCCCGGGCTCTGAGCATGGCTTCTGCCCGGCTCTTTGGAACACCAATGGCGTACAACCCCGCGCCGGCCGCGGGTCCTGTGCCCCCGCCGCCGGAGTTTTCGCAGTACTCCATTCCGGCTAGCATTGATTCCGACGAACGACGGTTGATCAAGACCCTGGAGGCGCTGGCGACCAAGGCGAAGGTAGTGAATCTGTTTGCGGAGGTCAAGTTCTCGCAGCTGGTGCCTGAGCAGGACAGCGTTACGGACCAGGCTCTCACGCTGCCGCCAGAAGTGTTGAAGGTGGTGGCTGAGGAAGCACTGGTGCTGTATGTCAAGACTTTGTCTCTGCTGGCTAAGGCTATGGACAGGGCGTCAGTGTGGTGGAGGCAGAACGAGCATGCCGGTGCATCTGTGCGCCTGAATGACACGGTGCAGTGGATTCGGGACCGGTTTAACGAGGCGCTCGAGAAGGCTGAGTACGCGCAGAGTATTTTTGAATACAATAGCAACGTGGTCGGGTCTGAAGCCAGGCCTGGACCGTCTGCGGAGAAGCTGATTTTTGATCGTGCATTGGAAATGTCCCGGGCTGCTGCTGTCAATGAGCTGGTCGGCGAGGACCTCGAGGGCTGTGAGGTGGCCTATGGAACAGCTGTCTGGATGCTGGAAGCGTTGCTGGAGGCCGAGGAGGCCGGTGCCAGTGCCAGCGGCATCAGCGGGCTGAGCGCCAACTCCGGACCGCTTGAAGACGAGGACAGGGCGATCGTGGACAAGTTTATCGCGAGCATCAGCCACCGGTTGTTTATGCTCAAGAAGAAGCAGCAGCAGAGCGGCAGCGGCAGTCAGGCGCAGGCACTTACGCCCATGTCCATGTCTTCGAGTGAGCGGTCCGCGATTACGAATGCTTTTTAGTCCCGTCTGTCTATGGACTAATTGTTTGGTGGTGATGTCGGCGGTGTTGCCGGCATGCAGTGTTGTCACTGTACTAATGAGCGTTGCTCACTTTAGCATTATGTCATATCTATTATACCCACGGGTTTATTTATCAATACAGGGATGCATTTACTAGAACGCACAGGCTCGTGTTGTTATACATAGTGGTGTGCGAGGCGTATGTGGCCACCCGAGACACCGTTCTCGAAGCGTTATAGCGGCTTTAATGTTATGAGTCCTCTGTTATGCTTTGGAGTCAGCTTATTGTATGACAGGATATCCCTGTAACGCTGCTGCATCCGGCAATGCATCAGGTGCAGAAATCCCTGTAGATTGTTAATCATGCACGTACACCGTAGTCAGAAATATCTTTAGATAACACGTACGCTCGCTGTATGTGTGATAGTTGGTGATGGTGAAGTGCTGACCAACACTGATGGAGAGCGGTGACTAAGCTGAGCTTGATCCCGGATCGGATCCAAAATAAGGACACGGCGCGCTGCTCTAGAACGTACCCTTGACCTTGTTCGATGCAACATGGATTCACTTTCCGGAAAAGATCCGACGCAGACACAATCGTTGCCCTGGTGATAGTGACGTCCGAGACAAGGGTCCAGGGTATGACCGTTTATGTATAGGGCGATAATTACTATGATGAGCTGAAGCAGTGAAGCAAATCTGGAGACTTGGCTGGTCAAGGGCGATCGTTTTAGCCGGCGTGCGTTAATTTCGGGAAGCTGGACGCACTATGCCTTGTGGGTGGCATTATTCCGGTGTTTGATCGCTGCGGTGGGTTCTTTACGGTGCCGCACGTGGATCGTGTATTGAAATTTGTTGAGGGTAATCGAAGGTATCGTATTGGTGGATGTTTGAGCAAGCAAGCAAGCGGAAGATCTCTTGCGAAGATTACGATTGTCGGAATTGGGTTTTCGTCCCAGGCAGCGCGTTACCACCGCACGACAATCGGGAGCCACTGTATTGTACGATTTCCTCCTTCACCGCCGATACGACCCTTCTAGATCAAATATCCGTCATAGGCTGATAATTCCTCTAAATCAAAGCATCCTAACGGGAAGCTCTTATTACTCAGCGCTCGGCATCTGGTCGGTGTCGAAGATAATGTCACGCGACCCCAGGACCAAGTTCCCTGTCCGTGATATGCCCTACTAGCTCGGCCAGGAGCGGACTGAGCGTGTCGAGACCATCATGAAAGAGGGACTCGCTGAGCAGGATATTGCCAGGGGTATGCTGTACTCGGCTTCGTGGTTCAGGAACCGAAGAACAGTACCAGTACTTTCTCAACAAAGGCATTGGCGAGGCAAACTTCTATGGCTGTCTGGGTATGAATGAGCTCGGCCATGAATCAATACCGCCGACCCGGAAACTACTGTCACGTTTGACTACGAAACCGCGAATTCTCATCCACTCGCCTAACGCTTGTTTAGCCGCGTCAACATTGCCAATCAACTAGTGCACCCCGCCGAGAAGTGCCTGACGATCGCCCTCCGGTATGCAGCTTGGGCCTCTCAGCTGCACGACATGTTCCTCAAAGCCATCTTATCTGGCTGTTCGAAGAGCCAAAAGGCTGGGTCCTTTGCGTCCTACTTGACCACTACTTTGAGGAGTTCAAGCGACAAAACCCACCAAGCGACCAAGGCTCCGTGTCACGACGAGCTGATTATGCCGTTCTCGTCATGTTAAACAATACTGAACCTGTGGAAACGTTATGACTAGACCGGAGATTGTGTGATCGTTATCGTTATCAGAGGGCTGGTTGACAAAAAGTCACGTGATTAAGAGAATATGAGAAAGAAGCGGAATTAACTCGCCAAAACGCTCAACACCGAATCAAACGAGTATTTTGCAGGTTCATACTGTCCTTAAAGAACTAGTAACACCTTACACTAATCTCTGGATGACAATTGGTCCTGAAACTGCCAGTACCTGTCGCCGCACGCCAGGGTTAGGTCTGAAAAGTTTTCGCTGCGGCTCACGTCCTAGATAAATTTTTTTTATCTTTATCTTTTTCTTCACACACACATACAGAAAAATGGCCAAATCGACGAAACCAAGCAAAACTTCCAAGAAGGAGGTCACCGAAGTCAAGAAGGCTGGTAACTCTGTCACCAAGTCCAAGATCTCTAAGAAGGACGAGGTCAAGAAGGCTCAGCTGAAGGAGGCTGCTAAGAAGGATCTCAAGAAGAAGAAGAAGGAGGAGAGCAGCAGCGAGAGCGATTCCGACTCTGACAGCGATGAGGACATGGACAAGAAGGATTCTGAGACTGAGTCCAGCTCTGACTCTGACTCCTCTGAGGACGAGAAGCCAGCTAAGAAGGAGGTCAAGAAGTCCAAGAAGGAAGAGTCTTCTGATTCCGAGTCATCTGACTCTGACAGCTCCGACTCTGACTCTGACTCCGACAGCGAGTCTGAGGATGAGAAACCAGCCAAGAAGGAGGCCAAGAAGGAAGTTAAGAAGGTTGTCAAGAAGGCTGAGTCTTCTGACTCTTCTGATTCTTCCGACTCTGATTCCGAGTCTGAGGACGAGAAGAAGTCCGAGAAGAAGTCTGAGAAGAAGTCTGAGAAGAAGGACTCTTCTGACTCCTCCGACTCCTCTGACAGCTCTGACAGCTCTGACTCCGAGTCTGGATCCGATTCCTCCGACTCCGACTCCGACTCTGACTCTGAGAAGGACAGCAAGAAGCGAAAGGCCGAGGCCGCCGAGACCCCAGTCAAGAAGCAGAAGGCTGAGCCAGCTGCCGCTGAGGGTGAGGCTGGTGCCACTCTGTTTGTTGGTCGACTGTCGTGGAACGTTGACGGTGACTGGCTTAAGCGAGAGTTCTCCCAGGTTGTTGAGATTGTCGATGCCCGAGTCATTTCTGACCGAGAGTCCGGTCGATCTAAGGGATACGGATACGTTGACTTCAAGAGCGAGGCCGATGCCCAGAAGGCTCTTGCCGAGCTGCAGGGACACGAGATTGACGGCCGGGCCATCAACCTGGACCTGTCCACCTCCAAGGCCACTGGCAACAACAAGTCCGCTGACCGGGCTGCCAAGTACGGTGACCAGATGCAGGCTCCATCCGACACTCTGTTTGTCGGCAACCTGAGCTTCAACGCCGAGCAGGGTGCTCTGTTTGAGCTGTTTGGCGAGCACGGTACCGTCGTCTCCGTCCGAATGCCAACCCACCCAGAGACCCAGCAGCCAAAGGGTTTCGGTTACGTTCAGATGGGCTCCGTCGAGGAGGCCCAGGCCGCCGTTGCAGCTCTGCAGGGTGCTGAGGTCGCCGGTCGAAGCATAAGATTGGACTTCTCCACTCCACGAGACAACAGCAACAGTGGTGGCCAGCGGGGCGGCCGAGGTGGTTTCGGTGGCCGGGGTGGTCAGCGAGGCGGTGGTCGAGGCGGTCGAGGTGGCCGAGGTGGATTCGGCAGCGGTGCCAACGGTACTCCAACCCGAGGCCGAGGCGGTGCCGCTCCATTCCAGGGCAAGAAGATCACCTTTTAAGGAACAACGGGACATGAACTAGCGGGTGCTAGCAAAAGAAGACATTAACCATCTGCGGGAACCAAAAGCCATAGGCACTTATGTATTAGACGGCAGTGAGCCATGTAATAACCTTGTTATTGTTTGAGTCAAAGTGTAGGGGCCGAAACCATCGGCTGGGCGGTTAGTGGAGCAAATTTATTAGCCATGTAGGTGCAGATACACAGATTTAATTTCTGGCCACCCGGTCTGACCGAGTGGTGCGGAGATGGGGGATTGGGTGGTTTAAATAGTGTTGAAATTGCGACAGAGGGACTGTGATACAACAGAGCCCATGTCGTGAACTGGCTGGGCTAGGGTCGTTCACATCAGTTTCGCGTAACTGAACCTTACAAAGAAGCGAGAGATGTCTGCGCCGCAATATGGCAGAACCACTACAAGTCCTGGTTCAGCAGAAATCATGTTACATTTTTTCAGAGAGCTGAAATCCGTTTCCGCGAGGCACTGACGCAGCGACCATTGAGGGTTTTGCCATACGGCGTCACCTCAGAAAAGCCAAGATCCCACGGCAGGAGATCATCACCCGGCGAACAACCGGCTATCTCGGTAGGTTTATTTCGCGAGAAATTGCAGCGTTAGTAGCTCCAGGCAATTCAGATTATACATTCTGGCGCTGACCACGCAATTTTGACTATCTGCAGTCACTCTAGAATCTCCAAAATCACTATAAATTCCCTTTGAGAGATTGAGACCGTCAACTCACGAAACGCTCGCTCGTGCTCAATATCCGCTCAAAACGCCGCTACCACCCATAGCAATTACGCCTCAAGCTGATCTACTATTTTTCCTCTCCGATGGTACCGGGAGCCCATTTCCGGCGAACATTGTGTGCAGTTCCCGGGTCACCGGATGCCAATACCAAGCCGGACTTCAGAGGGAATTCGGACCGTAAAAAATCCGGGATTTCCGCAGTACGCAAACAGAGCTGGGTTTGCGGTTTGTGCACGCTTTAAAGCGTGGATCTAATTGAGGGACACGCAGGATCCATAGACTTGCTGAATATAATTATAGCTGGCACAGAATTGGCCAACCGAAACCTCAGAACTTTCTCACCGCGAATATCCCTCTAACCGTACCTCGACGTTCTTTGGTGACATCATGCTTGGCCCACGCCTCACATCACTATGACTGTCAAGCAGGAGTATCTATCTGGTTTAGTATGTCATGCACGAGTCGGGCTCGGCTCTCGGAGGACCATCGGAAGTCTCGTCGGAATGTCATCGGAGGCAGTGTCGTCGGAATAAGCATCGGGCCACGTCGGCGCCGCATGGCGTTTAGAGACTCTGAAATTACCGTATAGCGAGATTACCAGTCCATAGAGAAACACATTTAAGAGTTCAGAACAAACAAAGAGTAAACAGATCTGCGTTTTCTCACAATGATGAGCCACGATGGTGGACCCACTGCACAAACCATGCAGCCCGCGCGCAACGTGCCAAGTTAGTTCACTCCGGGGTTAAACCTGTGGACGCAATTTCCTTTATAAACGCCTTATCAACATGTGGTGGCTAATTTGGACGATCATTGAAATGGTCTCCTTTAAGGAGTTATTATGGCCGTTGTACGCCACCAGCCACGACCGGGCAGTTTCTCAGTATACCAAAGAGCTCGCTGGTATTCTTGGTACCCAGGTACACGATAATGCTATCAACACTCAGCAGGATGCCTCTACTAACGCCAACTTTGTCACCTGTGGTGGCTGCAAGGCTGCCTTGAAGATTGGCAGAGCTGCCGCAATCTATTCTCCCTCCGTGCTCTTTGCCGTTGTTTCTCAGATTTGCAATATCGGGAAGCTCAAGACTAACCAGTACTGTGAGGCCGTTCACACCGACAAGACCGGGTTCCTTACCGACTTTGCAAATCTCCTGACTCTCGCGGATATCGATTCCACCGATGGAGACTACATCTGCAACTACTTTGGCGGCGGCCTCTGTGCCCTGCCTGAGACGCCTACGTTTGATCTGAGCTCCTGGTGGCCAGAGAAACCGGCGTCTTATGACCTCCCCAAGTCTAAGAACGAGACATTTAACGTTGTCCACGTCTCTGATATTCACCTCCAGCTGTCATACCAGGTCGGCACTCCGACCTCGTGCCTCGAAATGGAATGCTGCCGAAACGCCTCTATCGCAAAGCCCGACAACAGCCTGGGTGCTCCAGTCTTTGGCCACTACAACTGTGATGCCCCCACAGTTCTGCTGGGCGACTCGCTTGAGAATGTGGTTGATGTCGGCCAGACAGACGATCTTGAGTACGACTTTGCCATCTTTACCGGTGACATGGTTGACCACGACCCTCTGCTGGTCTCGTACCAGGAATCCGTGGACGAGGAGGAAGCCACCATGCAGTACCTGAAACAATACTTTGACAACATTCCAGTCTTCCCTGTTCTTGGAAACCACGACACATACCCCTTCTCTCAGGTTGCCCAGGAATCGTCTGGATTCGCCGACAAGTTCTCATGGAACACAGATCTCATGGCCAAGATGTGGACTGACTACAAATGGCTCGATGAGGGTCAAGGTAAACAGGTCAAGACTCACTACGGTGGCTACGCCGTCACGCCGGCAAAACACCCGGGCCTGAAAATCATCTCAGTAAACTCAAACTTCTGGTACCGATATAACCTTTACAATTTCTGGAACACAGAGACCGACCCCGACACCTCGGGCACCTTCAAGTTTATGGTAGACGAGCTCGTGGACGCTGAAGCCAACAACCAGCGGGTCTGGATTATCGCTCACGTTCCGACCGGTGGTCTCCCAGACGAGGCTCTGCCTACTGGCGGTGAAGTCTTTAGCCAAATTATGCAGCGATTCACCCCAACTGTCGCGGGTGTCTTCCTCGGCCACACTCACCAGGACGAATTCACCATTCTCTATGCAGGCGACGGGTCTCAGCAGACTGTTGAGAACGCTCTCAACATTGCGTGGGTCGCCCCGTCTATCACTCCATGGTTGAACTACAACCCCTCTTGGAGATACTACAAGGTGGACACCGAAACTTACGAGATCATGGATTCCATCACTTACTACACCAGACTCAACGAGACTTTTGTCAACTACCACGAAGAGAAACTCCAGTGGGATCTCGAGTATTCGGCTCGAGAAGCATATAACCCAGACTGGCCTGAGGATGCGCCACTGAACGCTACTTTCTGGCATCACGTCGCTCAGAACATCAAGAACGACCCACAGTTTGCGCAGAAGTTCATGGATTATAGCTGGCGATTTTCCCCGTTTACACCAGACTGTACTCAGCAGGCTTGCCAGAACGAGGCCTATTGCTACGCCACCACGTGGACTGTGGACCAGGCTATTGGCTGCCGAGATGTGCTGGGACTGAGTAAGCGGTCCGAAATGCATCCACTGCCAACTTATCCAATGTCCCGGCCCAAGAGACATGTGCATTAGGCGGATAGAGCAGAGCGGCTGCTTTCCTAGAATCTCTAGATCCCGTGACGACCGCTCACTTCGCCCCACGCTACGCCATCCCACGATCAATTCCATTCTGTATTATTAGTGTAGTAATGAGTTATGTTCTAATGTATCCTGATCAGACCGATAATGGTACGGCTTCACAGGAAAGTGCCAAGATTCTTAGTCCGGCTTCATAGGAAAGTGCCAAGATTCTAAGTCCACGGCGAGTGGGACTCATCGCCGCGTGTAAGACCCTCGTGGGGCTCATTTCTCGGATCGACTCAGAAACCAAGCCTCCCGCAAGTTCCGAGCCGTCTAAGAAACGCGGAACGAGTACGCCCTGGGCTGCGGACATGCCGTGCTGGAGGAGACGCTGGGCGGGTAAACGGCGTTTCTGAGGAAGACCGGCCCGCCCAGGCGCGCGCCTGAAAACTATAAAACGAGCTCGAATCCTCTGGAGTTAACATCATCAGTTGACATCCTTGATAAACACTCTCAATCAACATGCACTGCGCTACTCTTCTCGCCTTGGCTTCTGTCGCCGTTGCTCATTTGACAACTCTGGGCCCATACACCAGCACTTGGATTGACCCTGCCGACCCAACTCATAGTGTCGTCTTTATCGATGATGCTCGAGGTCAACAGGGCCATGTGGAGTGCGACGAACGTGGACGACGATGCCACCACGTCGACGGCCCACCGGTCGTTGAAACTACCGAAGACCACTGGGAGTACGACGGCTCTGACTACGTCAACCCATGGCACTTTGTCTCCGGAGTTCCAGACCCGGAACCATCCACCACTTTGAAACAGGCTGTTCGAGTCGCCCGGGCTGCTGAGACCAGCTCTCGATACTAGCACCGAGTCTATATCTAGACGTTTAATAATATACATATAAATTCCTTTCGCGAGGTACGTGTTTTTGTGCTCTGAATCCAAGTTCATTGCTGTTTTTGTTTGCATTATTTTATATACATTTTACGTTAAGCTTTCGTTTCAACCTTTTCAATCAGCTCTCCGCCAATTCGCTTGATCTCCTCCAGCGTAGCCTCTCGGTTGATCTCGACGACTCCGTCGCTGCCTCCCTGTGGCTTGCTGTTGTAGCCAAGGTTGACCTTGAACTTTCTTGCCTGTTGTGTATCTTTGTGCCAGATGCCAGCTATAACGTTAGTCTTGGCCGTGCTGGTGCCGTAGAACAAAATTAGCGAGTCAGCGTACTTCTCCTTCAAGTCGTTGTAAAGGTCATCAACCAGGTTAGCAGTGCCTTCGACAATACCGTCGTGATCTGGGAACTTGCCGATATTCAAGTTCTTGTACTGAGACTGCTTCGAGTTTCTAACCAGAGGGTTGACAGTGTGAATAACAACATCAAAGTCACCAAGGGCTGGTGTGAATAGGTCAGCGGTTGGATTCCTGTTGACAGCTCGAGCCAGAGCAGTCATTCGTGTGGCCACAAGCCGACCGACGTCAGAACTTGGAATCTGCTGAGTCCATAGAGTACCAGTCTCGTCAGCCCTAGAGCCGATGAACAGCGGAGCGTGCGTCAACGCTGGGTCCTGGGTCCGCTGTGTCTTAAACGCAGTGTTCAACTTCTGGTATAGTCGCGAATTTGCTTGAGTTCCCTCCACTACAGTCAGAAGTCTGTTCTTGATCGTCTCCTTGTTGGCATCTTCCTGTGCCTCTTCTTCAGTCTTTGAGAGCTCAATATCGTTCTTGTTGTCTCTATTAGGATCCGCGGCCTTTTCAACATCCAAAATCAACGGGTCGCTTCTCCAATCCCAGTTGGCGATGAACTCAATAGCCCTGTGGAAGCCTGCGGAAGCAGACGCTGGTGGAAGGTAAGGAGCAGAGTCCACGAAAGGTTTGAGAGCCAGCAGTTCGATGGCCTGAGCGGAAATATGCCCACTAAGCATGTGCTTGTTGAACCACAGCTTCAGCAGACGCACTGTAGGGCTGTAGAATGGGAATCGAAGACCAAGCGTGTGAATGGTTCGGTTGTGAGATTTGGAGCCGACGTAGGCCTGCAGGTATGGCTGTTGTAGCAGCTTGGCTGTCTGTTGACGATGCTGGGTTTGGTGCTCTGGAACCTGTCGGGCATACATGAGATGGTCACGGTCCGTGGAAACGCGTAGACGGAAAATGTATCCTTCTGGAGTCTGGGCATCGAGGAAGCCGATTCTGACCGAGGTTTCGGCAACCATAACGTCTTCCACGCCGACTGTGGCGACGTAATCGGTCTTGTTGAGAGTCTCCACAATGTTCAGCAAGAATGCTGTCTTTGTGTGCTCCAAGGCAACCAATTCATCAGGCCACCTGCTGGAGGTTTCGAATTCCAAAATTCCTTCAGAAATGACATCATCGCCAGTGAGCTCAAAGGGCACTGGCTGGTGAAGCGAGGCGAATCGGAGACTGGAGCCAGTCGCGCTGACGGCCCTGATCCTCAGAGGCAGCTCATTGAGTTCCTGCAAGAAATAAGAAAACTTCTGGAAGGAAGCGTACTTTGCGTTGAACAGAGCCGGAGTAGTGATGGACGTCTTGGACAGAGCCGATGGCGTTGGAATCAGCGACTCCAATCCGTTCTCGAATGCCACGCCGGTTCCCTTCAGGTGTCGGTCAATTACATGCTCGATAATGCTCTGGACAATAGGCTTCTTGCCCGGTGTCCACTCAACGGTCTCCTTGATGGAACCGTCCTGGAATCGTCGCAAGTCGCTAACAGGTCCCCAGAAATTTCTGAACTGTTCGCCCTCCTCTTCCTGCTCGGCGCTGGGGCCAAATGTAAGGAGCTTCTCGGCCTCTTGAGCGTTGAGAATTAGGCCCACCTTGACGATGTTTTGCGTGGACTGAGAGGTTCGTTTTCCTAGCTTGAAGGTAGCGTCTTGTCGTTCGCTGACAAAACAGATTTGCCTGACTCGATCCTGGCAAGCTCGCTGGAGGACTCGGTGCAGCTTCTCGATAAAGTATCGTCGGTAGGTCATGTACTTGACCTTGTCTGTGTCCGCCAGGGGGGCATCTTCGTATTCCACACTATGTTAGTCATCGAGCGGAGCGAGATGGTATGGAATGAGTGCTTCTCATTCACACCATTGTTCACCAGTGGGCTCCTAGTTCATACTCACGTGAAAACCAAATCAAACCTCACATGAGGTGCGCCCAGACTCTTCAAAAAGATCGAATCAAACCTGTCCACCACCACGTCGCTCAGCAAATCACTCGTGACCGCCGCCTCGTGTCGCAACAACCCGTAACTCCAGGCCGAGACCTTGTACAGTACGTTCAGCTTGAAGTCTTTGTCGAACATTGTAGGGTTCTCGTCCTTTCCGTCGAAGGTGGACTGTCCGTTAGCGCTGAAAGCCAGTCTTTTTCGCCTCAGATCAACAGTCGCCAGAAATCTCAACGTCGCCTTGAACAGCTGGTATGAACTGTAACCGTTCATTAAAACTTTTGCGTCGTTCTTTCCATTCAACAGCACTGCCATCAACATGGCCCATTCAAAATGCCCAAATCCACCATCCTTGAGCGCCGGGCCGAAACCTCGCTGTCTCAACCACACTCGACCAAGCTTGCACGCCTCCACAAATCCATCGCACTGCTTTGCTGCCTTGTATAGGTACTCTAGGTGCGACTGGTAAGTGCAGTCTGAAACTAGAGCCGAGTTGTATAGCGTTGTTGGGATAGCCTCTGAGTTTTGACCCTGCAGTCGAACACAATTTCTCTCTGGGCTCAATTTTCTGTACTCAAATGCGTCCTCGCAGCCAACCAAAATATTGATCTTGAACTTTGCCCCCAGCTTCGCGTCCGTGGGGTCAAGTTTGATGATGGGCCTTAGATAGTCGTCCTCCTGCTGGTAACCATAACTAACACTCACAGGCACATCGCTCTTCCTCAATTCCTTAGCAACGTAAGCAACGTAGAAGGCACGCTTGTGGAAGTACCTGTAATTGACGTAATCCTTCTCTTGGAACAGGCTCTTTGGCATCACCACAACCACATCAATGCCTGTCCTCTCCGGCTGCCACACTGAAGATTTCAACGCGTATCCACCAACAACGTTAACATTAGCCGGTCGAGCAAATGAGAATTTATACTTTATATCCTTAGCAGGCTTTGGATCTGGGAACGGGATCACAATCTTCTGATCCAGACTGTCTCGCTTGAACAAAGCCTCGGCCTCATTCAGCGTATACTCCGGTGAACTCTCTGGCAGATTCTGAAGCTTCTCGTTTATACTAAACAAAAGCTTATCAAGTCCTCTGGTATGTTTATCTCTGAGATTCAATTCCTGCATAAGCTCATCAATTTGAAGCTTGAAAACATTGGATTTGAACAGCTCTGAAGTTTCCCTGGCAACCTGAACATCCTGGGCAGAAAGAGTCTTCTTCGTCCTCTTTCCAGTCTCCTCCTCTTCTCCAGACTCTTCTTCAGACCCTTCCATATCTTCATCTGAGTCCATATCCTCCACTTCGCTCCCGCTCATTCCCTCATCTTCACTCAGATCTTGTAGCGTCTTGATCTCCTTCTTCTTCTTCTCGCCAGCCTCCTCAACGGCCTGGCTCTTTCGTTTAGCCATGTTATCGGTATCGATAAATTTCTTGATTTTCCAACTTTTTTTTGTGCCCTTGCCCTTTGTGCGGCGTGCGGCTCCAGCTTTTTCATCGGACCATTTGTATCGACATTCAACACTTTATAGCCCGCTATGACCGTCTCGTTCAGGCTGCCCGGCTATCCTTTCGGTTCAGTTTCTAGCCCTCAGAGCTTCTCTCAAGCGCATGTAACCAAGAATCCTTGAGTGCCTGCGTATACTACAACTATTCGTCTTGACACTTGATCTGCTTCCCAACAAAACAATAAATTTAGCCCTAATCAGGTTAAGCTTCAATTCAAAATGGCTACAATTCAATCCCTTAATTTGGTTACCTAATACAGTAAAACTACAATCACCACATCGATTTTCACATCACGTGACCTGACTACATCTTCCCGACAACAACAAAACTTATCCCTACATCCAGCCGCCATGAAGCCGACCACACGGGTGATGGTTACCGGGGTGTATTCCCTGCGACTGCAACAGGCGCTAACGGCGCGGGTCTCGCCGTTAGCTGTGGGTGCACGGCGGTGGCAGAGCACTATCCCTAAGCCCGAGACCAAGGAAGTGAAGAAGGAGGAGAAGAAACTGACACTATGGGAGAAAGTTAAGCACGAGGCACACCATTACTGGGACGGTACCAAGCTATTGGGTTATGAAATCAAAGTTTCTACGAAATTGGCTGCGAAAGCCGCTGCTGGTTACGAACTTACGCGACGTGAGCATCGACAATTGAACCGAACTACCAAGGATATTATTCGATTGGTTCCCTTCAGTGTTCTGGTCATCATTCCATTTGCTGAGTTGCTGATTCCTGTTTTGGTCAAGATCTTTCCAAACTTTTTACCGTCGACGTATGAGAGTGGCAAGGACAAGGAAGCCAAATATGTCAAGCTCCGGGAGGTCCGAGGCAATGTTTCCAGGCTGCTGAAGGACACTGTGGCTGAGAGTGGTATGGTTTTTCCAGTGAATTTCACCCCTGAGCAGCGAGAGCAGTTCACTGAGTTTTTCAAGCAGGTTCGATCTTCTGGTGAGAGGCCGTCTAGAGAGTCTGTGATAAATGTTGCTCGATTGTTTAAAGATGATATGGTTCTTGATAACTTGTCTCGACCTCAGCTGGTCGGTATCACCAAGTACATCAACCTTCAGCCATTTGGTACCAACACCATTCTGCGATACTCTATCCGACACAAGATGCGACAAATCAAGCGAGACGACCGAGCCATTGACTACGAAGGAGTTGAGTCTCTTTCTGTTCCTGAGTTGCAGACCGCATGTGCTTCCCGAGGTATTAAGACTCATGGTGTGTCCCCCGGCCGACTTCGAGACGATCTCAAGACCTGGCTGGAGCTGCGACTGCACCAGAAGGTTCCCTCAACTCTGCTGATTCTGTCGAGTGCGTACACTTACGGTGAGGCCGAGAACATTGACTCTCACTACGACGCCCTGACTGCTGTTCTGAGCGCCCTGCCCGAAGAGGTGTACCACGAAGCCGAGCTGGAGGTTTCCTCGGACGCCGCTACCAACAAGCAGCGACTGGAGGTTATCAAGGAACAGCAGGAGCTGATCCAGGAGGAAATCCAGCAGGAGGCCGAGTCTGGTCACGTTATTCAGGTCAAGGACACTTTGAGCTTGGACGAGGAGGCGGACTTGCCACCAGCTAAGGATGAGCAGACCGAGAAGACCGAGACCTCGGAAAAGACTGAAAAGACCGAGACCGCGGAAAAGACTGAGAAGACTGAGACCCCCGAAAAGAAATAGTGTATATAGACAACAGGCATACCTCACAGCTACGGTTAGAAGTGATGAAGAAATTTAGACAACCACGTGGATGTTATGTCCATCGCGACGCATGCAAGTTCAAAATTTAAACTTCAACACTGCCAAACCTGCCATCGATGGTGACTGGTTTCTGATAAGCTTAGTTATGTGCTTTTGAACTGAACTATCCGGTCTTGGGCGCTTGAAAAGGGCGCTGGAGAATGTTGTGCACGTGGCCCGGTCCGGTGCTAAATTTCTGAAGCCAATTCCACAATAAACCATCCAACTGACAATTTTTTTTTTGCGATCTGCTGCCACGATTGAATAGAGGATGTAGTCATACCACTTGGGTGTGGTTCGTCGAGTCAAAAAATATTTTCGTTCAGAGTATACGCACGCGCTATATAGTTATCGATGATGCATCCAAAAATTAGGCCTCCGACTCCCTGCCTGGACTTCGAGGATCGTCGTCGCCTACTCATCAAGCACACAAATTTCGCGATCGACTTGACCCCTATCTTGATCAACCAAAGTAAACATAAGTACACGCTCGCTAGCACGATAGTCTTTCGCAGCCTGAGTGTAATAAAGGCCCTTATGAGCAGGCCTCGATGTTATGGGTCCTTCGTGTCTAATCAATTAATTCTAGATGTCTATGTCGTTATGCTTTTAGTTACTGTTTAGTTCTTTCCGGTACTGCCGAATCCGTTGGCGCCTCGAGCAGTGTCGTCCAGGGTTTCCAGCACCTCAACTTCAGGGTTAATGATCTGCTCCAGAACCAATTGGGCAATTCGGTCGCCAATAGCCACTATGTTAGTCCAAATTGCATCAAGCTGATTACCTACCAGTGAAATCCTCATCAGAATGGTTGAACAGCATAACCTTGACCTCGCCACGGTAATCAGCGTCAACGACACCGGCACCAGTGTTGATACCATGCTTGACAGCCAGGCCGCTTCGTGGAGCAACTCGGCCGTAAGTTCCAATGGGAACAGCCATGGAGACACCGGTGGCCACCACTCCTCGGCCACGTGCCTTGATGACAGTCTCCTCGGAGCTGTACAGATCGTATCCGGCTGCCAGCGCCGAGCCTCGGGTAGGGGCCTTAGCAGTCTTGGTAAGCAGGGCAATCTTCAGTGTGTTGGACATTTTCTGTTTCTTGGTAGGAGATTCCATTTATGAAATCGAAACGCGTCGCGTCGCGAAAATATATATCCGTTTTCGCGTTCTGGGTTAGGGTATCACGCGCCACACTTTCTAGAAGATCAGGTTAAGGTCATCGCAATCTACATTAGTGAGTGGGATGTCGGTCAAACTACTACGCGATGTGGTCTCGACCTACTCAATGATCATCATTGTGACAGCCTCGCTGTACATTTCCCTAACGAGCGCCCGCTGGTGGACAGATGCGGATAGGGTTTACAGTCGCAACAGGGACAATCCAACCGATATACCGATAGACGCCCTGGAGACGTTCTATGATGAGGGTGGGCGGGAATTAAAGAACAACGCGAAGAGGCTGTTGAGGAACTTTTACTTGTCCAGTAACAACACGGTGGCGCTGGTGAGGGAGAAATTGAGCGGAAAGAATGTTAGCGACAGGCGAAAGGCGATCGTTGTGATCTCGGGTTTGCTTTACAATGACAAGTTTGGTGAGTACGACACGACGAATCAACAATTAGTGATACTAACAAGACGGTTGGCAAAGTGCCTTTGATAGCAAAACTATTCAGTCCATCATGGAAGGCCTATTCCATTCCCTGGACCCAAAAGTCATTGCCGACTCTGAAAATATTGCGTATCGAAACGAAACCTTGGCCATGCTGGATCGTGCGCTAGAAATAGTACAGCCAGCGCCTCTAGAACTCTACCTTTACCACGGCCTGCTAGATTTTTACGTCCAATACGAGCAAAAGGCTAGGGATCACGGCTTACCCACCCTGGACCAGCTGACCGATGCTGGCTCAACTCACTTCCAGCACTACTACGGAGCCCTGCTTTACCCAGCACTCATATTCAACAAAGAACTGAACCTCCGTCTGGTCGATTTGCATGAACTAGCAAAGACTAGTCCCTTCTGGAGCGATATGCTAGAGTCTACTGCTCTATTCGCTTATCGATGGCAACCACCAAACAGCCCAAGGCGATAATTTAGCACGATGACAATTGCGAGCCTTCTACTGGTGAGACAAGGTGAAATTTGGTGGACGACCTGGCGCGTCGTGGGCGTAAAACCAGGCCCGCGTACACCTCAGCACCGAGCCGCGCGGTGAAAAAAAAATTTGTCAAACAACAAGAAAAACCTGCAAGACGAATTTTTCTTCCTTCCTACAAGCATTTACAAAATTTAAAAAAAGTGAGTTTTTCACAATCGACAAAGACGAGCGTGAGGGATGGCAATAGGAGTTGTTTAAAGTGATGGAGAATATCAAGGAATAGCCAGAGCCTGCTCAGCTACGTTGGCCCGTCCTTGGTGGCTTTTTCCAGATTTTCCTCCAGAGGGCCTGAGCTTATCGGGGCATTATCTTGACTTGAAATTTTCTCAACCGCACTACTCTCAAGGCTCGCACTTTGGGCTCGTGTGACTAACAAAGTGTCTGCTGGAGACGGAACCTTCCCTGGTGCTATCGGTATCGATTTGGGTACCACCTACTCTTGTGTCGCCACCTACGACTCCGCTGTCGAGATCATTGCCAACGAGCAGGGTAACCGAGTTACTCCATCTTTCGTTGCTTTCTCCGACAAGGAGCGACTCATCGGTGATGCCGCCAAGAACCAGGCTGCCCTGAACCCAAAGAACACCGTTTTCGACGCCAAGCGACTGATTGGTCGACGATTCGATGAGACCTCCGTTCAGAAGGACATCAAGTCCTGGCCATTCAAGGTTATTGACAACAACGGAAACCCCTTCGTTGAGGTCCAGTACCTGAACGAGACCAAGACCTTCTCCCCACAGGAGATTTCCGCTATGGTCCTGGTTAAGATGAAGGAGATTGCTGAGGCTAAGATTGGCAAGACCGTCGAGAAGGCTGTCGTCACTGTCCCAGCTTACTTCAACGACTCCCAGCGACAGGCTACTAAGGACGCCGGTGCCATTGCTGGCCTGAACGTTCTGCGAATCATCAACGAGCCAACTGCTGCCGCCATTGCCTACGGTCTTGGTGCCGGTAAGACCGAGACTGAAAAGCACGTCCTCATCTTCGATCTGGGTGGTGGTACTTTCGATGTTTCCCTCCTCCAGATCCAGGGTGGTGTCTTCACTGTCAAGGCTACCGCTGGTGACACCCACCTGGGTGGTCAGGACTTTGACACCAACCTGTTGGAGTTCTTCCAGGGCGAGTTCAAGAAGAAGACTGGCCTTGACATTTCTGACGACTCTCGAGCTCTGCGACGACTGCGAACTGCTGCCGAGCGAGCTAAGCGATCTCTGTCCTCCGTCACCCAGGCTACCGCCGAGGTCGACTCTCTGTCTGGTGGTGAGGACTTCAACCTGACCATCACTCGAGCCCGATTCGAGGCCATCAACGATGCTCTCTTCAAGTCTACCCTGGAGCCAGTCGCCCAGGTCCTGAAGGACGCTAAGATTGACAAGTCCAAGGTCGACGAGGTTGTCCTGGTCGGTGGTTCTACCCGAATTCCAAAGGTCCAGAAGCTCCTGTCTGACTTCTTTGACGGTAAGCAGCTCGAGAAGTCCATCAACCCAGATGAGGCTGTCGCCTACGGTGCTGCCGTCCAGGGTGCTATCCTGACTGGTCAGGCCACCTCTGCTGAGGCCCAGGACCTGCTCCTGCTGGATGTCGTTCCACTTTCCCTTGGTGTCGCCATGGAGGGTAACGTTTTCGCCCCAGTCGTTCCACGAAACACCACTGTCCCAACCATCAAGAAGCGAACCTTCACTACTGTTGGCGACCACCAGACCACCGTTCAGTTCCCAGTTTACCAGGGTGAGCGAGTCAACTGTGCCGAGAACACTCTGCTCGGTGAGTTCGACCTGAAGGGAATCCCACCAATGAAGGCTGGTGAGCCAGTTCTGGAGGCTACCTTCGAGGTTGACGCCAACGGTATCCTGAAGGTCACCGCCCAGGAGAAGTCCACTGGCCGAACCGCCAACATCACCATCTCTAACGCTGTCGGCAAGCTGTCCACCGCTGACATCGAGAAGATGATCAACGACGCTGAGCAGTTCAAGTCCGCTGACGAGGCTTTCTCCAAGCGACACGAGGCTAAGCAGTCCCTCGAGTCTTACATCGCCTCCGTTGAGACCACCATCACTGACCCAGTTGTCACCTCTAAGCTGAAGCGAGGTGTCAAGGACTCCATTGAGAAGTCTCTGGCCGCCGCTGTTGAGGCTCTGGAGATCAAGGAGTCCAACGCTGACGACTTCCGAAAGGCTCAGCTCAACCTGAAGCGAGTCATGACCAAGGCTTTCAACTCTCGATAAGCGGCTCGCATGAGCGAAGGGGCGACTCTTCTCGCCACTTGACCTGACAAAATATTATGGGCACACGAATAAAATATGTAACTTTGTTGTGTAGTAGAGTAATGCACATATGACCCTTGAGACTAGCCCACTTCTACACTTTGAACTTATCTCTATGCTCATTCTCGCTCGTGAATAAATATTCTATTGCTACACTAGTTGGACGACTCCTCTAGGGTCTCGTCCGATGCAGATGCAGATGCTAATGGTACAGGGTGTGATGATACAGGCGGAGACGGTGGTGGTGGTGCTGAGGGTTCTGTAGGGTGTGAAATGTGTGGAGGCATTGGGGGTGCTGAAGGTGCCGAAGGTTCTTCGGTCCGTGTCGGCTCCGATGGCATTGATGGCGCCGAAGGCGCTAGAGGAGCAGACGGCGCCAACGGAGCACTTGGAACAGACGTGGCAGAGGGAGCAGAGGAGACTGGTGAATGGCTTGATGGTCCCGCCATGAACTCAAACTCTTCCGGCGCTGATGGGGCAGATGGCTCCTGCTGATACTGCGGAACATAATCATCCTCGCCATTTGGAAGGCTTGCTGGGGCGCTCGCCATGTCTTCTAATCTCAGTCGCTCCATCTCCAATTTGTCCATGACGCTTGAGTCAATAGACGGGTTGTTGGAATGGCGAGAGGAGCTCGCAAAGTGCGGCAGTGAGGGCATTGGAAGGACTGGCGCGGATGGAAAAGACGAGGGGCCTGCCTGCGGAGGTTCTGACGGCAGTAGAGACATCTCGAATCGTCTCATACGCTCCTTTTCTGAATCAACATGATGAATTGGCGGTGGAGGTGGCATGACTGGTGGGTTGGCAGGTGGAATATCATATGGGACAGAATTTGGCTGTGACTGAATCGAGGCGAAATCGCTGCCTGAGCTGATGCTAAAGTTTGTCGCTGAAGAAGAAATCCTTGGTTCTCTAACAAACTGCGCCGACCGTTCAGTGCCGACAACTAGTTCTGTCCACAGGTTGACAATGCCTCTACGCGATCTCAGCTTATCCGTGTCGATAAAGCCATGCTTGGACATGGAATCGTCTGCCTCATTTCTTTTCAGGTTTAGTGCGCCAGAAAGATCAACGACGGCCTCGATACAATACTCGAAAGTGACCAGTCGGTGTCCTTTGGTGCTTGGGAAGGTGTCGGCGGGTATCTTTATGGTGGTTGAAATTGTTGCGCTCAAGGTCGTGGGGTCTGTGTAGAGGGGCGAGATCGTCTGAGCAATGTCTTTTCTGAAAGTCTGAGGCTCTCCTCCTTCAGTTGTCACTCGCGATATTCGCGCCAACGTCACAATCACACCAGTGAGACTTCTCAAGACTTTAATATGCTTGACTGTGATTTTGACCGGTATGCTCTCACCTCGCAGGTAGCCTCGTGCTTGCGTTTCCAGGGTGACGTTGATGGAGCCACATGATTTGCGATTCTTCCGCACTTCAACAGACAGATTTGATGCGCTGGGGGCCGGGAGTGTTCGCACGTCCTTGGGGACCACCACTGCGATGTTTTTCTGGACACTCGACGTGCCGGAGCTGGTTTGGCATGTTGCTGTTAGGGTATAGGAGATGGACCCCCGCTCAAACTCTAAACTGTTGTACAGGCCTTTTTCAGGCAGTTCGAACTCAAAGGCAAAGTTGTGCTGACCTAACGGCAACAGTACCTTTTCTTTAGATGATTGCGATTCCTGGCTCTTTGCTGTTGTCAGGCTTCGCGAGCTGGTTAAGCTTCGGAGGGAACGCAAACTCCGTGACCGCGGTTTCGCTTTAACTCGCTCTAGTTGGCTGTTTGTTGCATATCGACCGTTTTCTGTGGCTGCACTGGTGACTCTAGATATTTCATCGCCATTGGGCTGGCCGCTCCTCTCACCCGCTTGATTCGGTGAGCTCATACTTGTTCGTGTGCTGGGATTGAGGCTCTGGCTAGTTCTGGCCGTAGCCTGGCTAGTGCTGCTGTCGACTCGCGATATTTGCTGAATGGGCCCGGGTGAGTCGATCCCGCCTGCTTCGCTGCGGGCCTGACTCGATGTCTCGCCTATACTTATACTTGTTGATTGGTCCGGGGGTTCGCTTGTACTGCTTGTCGCATTGCTTATACTGCTCGTAGGGTTGCTTATGCTGCTTGTCGTCTCGGCTAGGGTCTCGTTAGGGTCAACCTCGGCAGCGGGCTCATCCGTGTTCCACAGTGTAATTTCGTCCTCAAACAGGACATCAACGCTTTTCCCCTTCACTACTGGATTCTTTATGCTAACCGCTCCCTTCAAGTCGCAGCGGATAAGCGCCACTTCCTGTGGCTTTGTGAGAATGAAGACCACGTCGCCTCTGACGAGATCACCAGGGTTGTATTGCCTGTGCGGATCGGCCAGCTGGACATAGAACGTGTCCAGGCCGTGTTTCTGTGCAGGCGAGCCCAGTACGGGCCTTAGCCTGCTCAGGGTTCGTCTCATAGTCGCCTAACCGCGTTTACCTAGCTTCGCGTTGTGGTGATGTAACTCTGATGGGAGCGCTCCGGCCCACTGGCACTGGTGCCTACAAGGATAGTGCACAGCGAGCCAGAACGATATGCTGACAAATTGCTGGCATCAGATTAGGCCAGTTATTGATCATATATCACTCTCGATCTATACGGCTGAAATAATATATAATAGACACGCCCAGAGCCAAGCTCTCCCTGCATTGTCCATCTCGGCTGGCTTCCGGTGCCAGTTGGGAGTTGACCGAACGCGATCCGGATCGTAGCGTAGCAGAGCCGATTACAGATCAAACAATCCGCTGTTTCCGCCGTCCAGCATATCGATATCGTCCAGATTCATCATCAGGTCGTGCTGGTCGCCATACAAAAAGTCCATGTTCGCAGCGCCGGGGTCGTCAAACTTCACTGGCTCGCTCTCTACCACAGGCTCCGCCACTACGGGTTCATCAACAGGCGTCTCTGCCTCCGGAATATCTCCCGCCTCGATAGCGTACACCGGAACTAGCCCACTCTGGGCCATCAGAGCAACGACCCGCTGTTTGATTCTGGCGAAATTCTGGAGCGAGTTGGCCTTTAGAGATAAAATGTCTTGGTCAGTGCTGTCGAGAATAATGCTCAGTAGACAAGAGTCCAGAACCCTGTCAGCACCCGCTAGCTGATATCTCGACCCAACCTTGCGTAGCCGCTCCCGCCGCAATTGGCACTTTGGTATCGTGTCAAGTGTGAGAACCAGCGCTGCCGCCACGTCCACTGCGTATTCCAATGTGCCCTGGGTTTCTGAAGATTCAAGCTCATCCAGCAAGACACGGACAACTTCGCGCGCCCCCAGCATGGAAATTGCCAAAGAGACAGTGGCTTTGTGGTAAGACGGTGGCCCGCTTACATGGCCTTGGTCGAGCCTGTTCCCCCAGAAAATGAGCGGCTCTATGCGCTCTTTGAGCGACGAACCCAAAGTAGCGGCCTCTGGTTCGCGTGCTGCTTCGTCGACTCCAACAGCACCAGTAGTCTCCGTATCCGGCTTGCTAATGTGTGGTGCCAACACCGCCAGAACGGGGTCTAGCTGAGAGTCACCACGTGACCGCCTATCTTCAACGGCGGCGTTGAGGTCATCGGCAATCACAGCCAAAACAATTTGAAACATTGTAGCCGCCTCACCTTCCAGGCTCGGCGAGACAATCAGTGCATTGATAACCTGGATAGCAATCATGACGTCTTGTGATTCCCAAAGATGCTTTGTCAGGTAGTTGAATGCGCAAACTAACGTCGCGAGAAGGAACGGCTGTAGAAAGTAGTCCAAGCCGCCCTTAAGGTCATCAAATTCGATAACATTTCGACTGCACGCTGTGATGGCTTGTTGGAAGATGCTCGGAACCAGATTGAAAATCTGTTGAAACGTGCAGGCCTTCATCAGGTCATCGCTGATGCCGCCAGTGTCGAATAAAGCGGTGATCCAGCCTCCCAGAAGTTCCTGGTCTGTGTTCTTGGCTGTTCCAGTGAGAACTGACGATATGAAGGTATTTTCAGGGCCCCCGACGTCGACCAGTGACAGATCATATCGCTTGTAAGACAGGACAATTAGGAGGAGTATGGAACCGAACTCGACGTAGGTGTCTTGGTAGGAGAGATCTTCATCCTCCGGCCACTCGTCCAGCAGCTTCACCAGGGGGGTGAGGAGAGACGACGGTTGAACGTGAAGCACGAGAATGTCTAGGGTTTGTGGCTTTGTGGCGAGTGCCTGGCAGATTCGCTTCAACAGCCGTGTGTTTTGTTGAGAAATACACTGATTGATCAGTCGCACCACGCCCTTTGCAATAGCCTCTTGTCTGACTCCATCCACCTCGTCAAATACGTTCATTAGCTTGACAATGACTGAGTTCTCAAAACTGACATTATCGTTTTCCTGAATAGCGTGGCTGAACAGAATATCTTGAATGGAAATGAGATTATTGTCAATCAGCACCTGCGTGCCGCCTGCTCTGCCGTTATCCTTTCTGTGGGCTCCGGTACCCGCTTCCGTCCCCAACGTGACCTGTAGAGAATCCGAGCTGATGATATCCAGGTCCATACATTCTTGTAGAAACTCGTGTCTGATATCGCTTGTCGTAGAAGGAAACGAAGAAAACATGTCGTCCAGCACATCTCCCCCTCCCGCAATTCGCAAAACGTCGGCCGTCACACGGTCTAGTACTTTTATCGGGCCACACACAATCTGCTGCATCTGGGTGAGCCCTTTGGACCCAATTGAGTTTTTCAAAATCACTGGCAGACGTTTCGTGATGAAGTTTTTCCACAGGGCTGTGTATTTCGGGGGATCTTTTCGCATCAGCGACACCGCGTAGCAATCGAGACTGCTGGTGATGAGGTATTTCAGCACGGTTTTCGGTGGAGTGTCACTAAACATGGTGTCGAGCTCTGTGTGGAATGTTTGCTGGATTCGATATGACGAAAACATGACACTGTCGAGCCAAATTAGCCGGTGCACACGAGTGATCTTGAGCATATGCGACGAAACAGCCTCCACCTCGTTTTCAAAACTGTATTCAGACTTGAGCTGGCCGGCAAGGTATGAATCAATCGATTCCATCAGCGTCGAAAACTCCCTCAAAGCTGACGTGAAAGTTGAGGTCTTGTAAGAAGCGAGGTTATGAGAACTGGACTTCACCAGAAACAAACACACAGCTTTAGACTCCAATTGGCGCTTGTTCTTGCACAATTCAGTCATGTATTCAGTCAAAGCACTCTCCAGTCCTTGCATGTTGCCTGAGTCCAGCCTCTTCGCCATGGTCACCACAACAGAATAGTTGATCTTCCGCGACTGCTTCGCCATATAACTCAACAAAGCCGCCAAAGGCAATATCGACTTCGAGTCAAAGGCTAGAACAGAGACATAGTCAAGAAATAATAAACTCAACGGCTTGGTTTCCTGAACTGTAAATAGAGCATCACCAACATCTTGTGTCGAAACTTGTCCACACGAATCCTTCAACTGTGCCGCCAATTTCGAAAACTCGTTAGCATCCAACCACCAATTCAACTACCCACTAATTGCGCGCTCCAGTTCTTGTACAAACTAACGCGTACCAGCTTCTCTAATTTCTCAGTAGTGGTGCTCATGCTCGTGAAACCTCGACATGTTCATCATTTACACTATTGATTAGGGTTAGGGCGTCACGTGATTATCTATACACACGAAGTATGAATATGGATGCAAAATTGTTCTAGGCTATCGCTTCTTTCTATCCTTTTTTGGCGGCGAATTGTTGACTCTGGGGATTGATTCTGGATTTGGATGTTTTGAACCGACGGAGACGCCGACTTTGGCTGCGTGTCCTGTTTTGCTTAGAGCATAGTCACCTGAATCGAAATATTTGCGGTCTTTCAGTGTTCTGCTGACAAGGTCGGAGCGCGACGGTACTTTTCCGTACATGCGATAGAGTCGTTGTTCTTCTGGAGTCATCTTGTTAGTGAAAAACTTTGACAGTGAGAACGGTGACAGTGAGTGCCTATAGCGGAATCAGTATTGGCTATCCTATAGCAGGCTAGATGATCTTGACTAGGTAGCTCTTGACTAGGAGTCAGGCTGGTGACAGAATTCTGGTAATCAGAGTAGTTCTTCCACTATCCGTCGCCACTGTCCGAGTGTAGCCAACCAGCGTCCACCAATACCCAACAGCCAAGCTTATCGCAGCCAACATCATATCGCCGCCAGCCAATTTCGCCGCCACCACCAAACACCTCGCCCGTAGAATGTCAACTCTGAACGAGCCTTAGAACTATGGCCAACACCACCCAAGACCACGTATTCACTCGTATTCACTCGTATTTGTCTCCGCCGAGCTCATCTTAAGAAAGCCTTCTAGTTCCAGTGCCTTGGTAAGGTCATGGGTGGCTGATAACGGCCCGATACTGAGGTCCTTGGGGTTCTTACTGCTCTCACTGCTCGTCCCGCTCTATTACATCCACTGTGTATCCGCTGCTGTATCGCCTCACTTCGTTTGGGCGCTCAAGGTACCTACCTGGTCTGGCATGGTGAAAGGTAAATTCTCTCACGTTATATCTTGTGTTTTATTTTATTGGCTGAGGTGCATATAGTTGCATTCCCCTCACTTCACATGTTTTTTTAGGTTTGCTTGCCACGTGCACTCAACAGTATTAATATTATATTACTGTGCTGTACATATTTATATAGAGCCTTTAATCGCTTCTGTCGTGCTTTCGTACTATCGGTATATGTTGGTTGGTCGGTCGGGTTAGGGCGGGACACGTGTTAGTGGGACTTCTGTGACCGCATACTTTATACAGACTTTCTGAATTTATACACGTGTCTCTAAAAAGTTTTATTCACACACTACCGGAAACAACGCTGCTACGCGTAGAAACACGGCGAATACGAACTTCATTGCCATCCGCCTTACCGCCTTGGTACTTATCGTGTGCGCGCGCCGAAACGGGTATCAGCAGATGACCCATGCAAGGCAACGTCTGACAGCTAATACCCGATACGACGGCCGGCAGCAATTGTATTCGGCGTATTTTTTGGTGATCGTCCACAGGACGTGTAATGCTGAATAATTATAGAATAACGTATTGATTTATTAATTTCAGGGCGATGAGGTCATCCTCACAATCCTGGCTGGTGAACTCTGATAACTCTCACTTAACAGGTGTACGGGTGGTAGTGAGGAAGGCGAATAATGACCCATTGACCCGCAGTGAAAACCCGCCTGAACCAGGTCCACTCCCGCTTTAGAACACTCCCAATACGGTCAACCTCGACGTACACAGCCCACCCGATGACCTAATAATATTTGGACTAAAACTGTACGCACTAAAATGAGGGGAAGAACACGCGATCAGTGGGCCTCTCCGCCCCATACAGAAGTAGAGCTCCGATCTATCTACGTCACGTGCCACCGTTAACACCGTTGGTTGCCACAGCAACGCTATCTAGTGAAACACTTGGCCATCACACCATTACTCAAGCAACCAGAATTATCTAGGTGCAGCCGGTGAGAACCGTTGAGGCCGTTGGCTTACAGACGTGCGTTTCTGTGCGTCGCATCACATCATGGGTTGTAGCACCGGGTCGTCGGCGCAGTCTACATGTACGTGTGCTCGGATTTCGGAGATGCCATGCAGGTGACAGCATGTGTTAGACATCTTCGTCCTACAACTGCCAAACTAAATTATGACGTGAATGGTTGAGAGCCTCTATTCATACCCCGTTACATTACCTCGAAACTAGGCCGTACACATGACAGGACTAATTATAGCTGGCGTGTGACGGGAACTATAATTAATCGGCAAGACGTTATAGCAGAGCGCTGCAAAAGAGTAATCACTTACAATTCTAGAAATACCAAGCATTGATCGACGGTGTGAGATTACGAAGCATGCGTACATGAAACGCGACCGAAGATCTGAAAATCGTCTCCACGGTATGGGTCATTAATACGACAAATTATGGCTCGATGATCACGATGAGGTCTGAAACAGCTCCGAAGAATTTAGCGGGGACATCTGTAACATATGTGTTGGCTGATCGTAGGGCTATTCACAAAGGACACATCAAGTAACCGGTTAGATGCGTGGTGTAGTTCCGTCTAACTGATCAACTAGCAACAGCAATTGAGTCCTGTTGATCAAAGCAAGCTTAGCTGCCGTACCTCAACTAGTATGACACATAGACCTATTCCGTTACTATATTCCGAAATTCATTTCTTTAATAAGGCAATCGAATAGAATCCACTCGCAGAAGGTAGGCCACTCAGACACATACATTGAATCATCGTTGGTTGCCAGCACTATCCGGGCTGCCGTTCACTCGGCGCCAAAAACGGAAAACATACCATAAATCAAGTCACGTGATGACCCAAATCTTATGGTCTCCATTATAACTCAATTCCCCTGTTTCCTTTTATGAGGTATTCTTATTGTAAGGTAATCCCTACTGCGCGCGCACGTGCCTCGTTCTACACGCGCGCGCGCTGTTTTGAAAAAGTGAAAAAAAAACTTCTCCTTTGTACTTTACCACATACACAAAAATGCTGATTTACCAGGACATCATTACCGGCGATGAGATGATCTCTGACGTCTACGACCTGAAGGAGGTCGACGGAATCGTCTATGAGGCTGACTGTGCCATGATCACCGTTAAGGAGGGTGATGTCGACATTGGTGCCAACCCATCTGCTGAGGATGGTGATGAGGGTGTTGAGGATGGTGCTCAGGTTGTCAACAACGTTGTCCACTCTTTCCGACTCACCTCTACTTCTTTCGACAAGAAGTCTTACCTGACCTACCTGAAGGGTTACATGAAGGCTGTCAAGGCCAAGCTCCAGGAGAAGAACCCAGAGCAGGTTGAGGCTTTCGAGAAGGGTGCCGCTGCTTACGCCAAGAAGATCATTGGCAACTTCAAGGACTACGAGTTTTACACTGGTGAGTCCATGGACCCTGATGGAATGGTTGCTCTGCTCAACTACCGAGAGGACGGTGTTACTCCATTCTTCACCTTCTGGAAGCACGGTCTTAAGGAGGAGAAGGTCTAAGCATGCCTGCCAAAACTGGTGCTTAGTCTGCGCTTTAGTTAAAAGTGATTGCTTGCAGTCATATATATATTAATCAAAACCTCCAGACAACTGTTCCTCGTGTTGGGCCTGTCTTCAGAAAGGTGTGCGTGGCTGGTTTCATGCGTTATGGTGTTAATGCTGAAGTCTGATGACATTGGCCTGCTAATGGTATAGCCTATACTGATTCGTCATGGCTTGTCGGTACTCTCTGGTGTAGGTGTAGTTCTCTGAGTGGTTCATTCTGCTGTTCTCCTCCCAGGAATCTAGCCATCTTTATACAATTCACAATGGGGCAGTTCGGCCTCAACCCCCTTATTTTTGTTCTCGTTCAAGCCACAAAGATGTGTCCCATTGTTATCGACCAATTCGACCCAACATGATACATTCTTTCCATTATCAAGACCCAATTCGGATGCCCAAATGCGAGCCGCAAACTAATCTGAAATTAAACCATGTCTCATTACTGCATATCATATTCTTGATGTGCACCAGGTCTTCAAGCGAAATGACACGGAAGTCAATTGGCGAGCCTCTGACGCCGGGTTGATGATCATATATAGGCCAATCAGGGCAGCGCTATTGAACTCATATGTATTAGCGCTCACCCTGGGTCCGGCAAAAACACTAGCCAAGAGTCCAGACTCCTTACAGGCACTACCTCCGATCGAGCTGGGACTCAATTCATTGGCTTCGATTCACTAATCCTTCTTTCGGCCAGGTGTTTCGAGACCACAGCGACCCAATCTAGACGTTAACTACTGGATCTGCCAGACAAGTCGAGAACTCCGCGACGCACCGTTTCGCGGAGTTATTCTAGCTGCCCGGTGCCGTACTTTGATGGCCAGATCCCTACCATTGCTGAACACTTGGGATGTGGTGACGCTGAAAACGATCAAAGAGCGCCATTCTATCTTTGATCCTTGAGTTGAACGAGACGAGAAGCTTGCAATTGTGTTGTATGCGAAGGACAATTGGCTGTTCGTGAGGTTCACAAGCACCCGAATACTCACAATTGTCGCTAAGCCATGACACGCCATGTGCTACCTCCAGCCTAATCCCCCAGGCACGCGTATTAATACTCTGACGTCACAGGAGACGTGCATGTATAATTCAAAGTATAAAAGAAGTTTCCTGCTTTGGTCATAGTGACAATATTCCCCGCCTGTCCAAGACATCAATAAAACCAAGACACGCCTCAACACGCCGCAGTAGTTACCACGCTTCCTGGTCGGCTTGATAACCACGACGCGGAGATGGTACGCAGTCGTTTCAGGGCCGAGCCTGAAGCCAATGGTGTGTCCAAGGATCTTGATCAGCTCGCCAAATCAAACAAATATAGTGAAGTCCTGGTCCGCGAGCTAGATTCAATCATTGGAGAACCCAATGCTCTGGACAAGATTCCTACTTGGAACCCAAAGAATGGGTCCACGTTGAAGGAGGCCGTGATGGAGGCTATGCTTGAGGTTGAAAAGCTGTCAATCGAAAATGATATTTTGGAGAGGGAAGTCAAACGAATTGTCAGGGTTGGGAAATTGAAGCGGGAGCTAGGCGAAGTTCATCTGGTCCAGGCACTTCAGCTGACCAAGGAAGTGATCAGAATGTTGACTAGAGAGAAGCAGAGGAACGAACGGGAGCTGAAGCGGGTGTTGGACAAGGCAGTGAGGGACGCCGCTTTTTGAGGAACTTTGGAGAGAACTTTGGAGCGCAGCGACAAAGTTCAGTGCTAGTTGAATCCGGTCGGCACCATTCCGATCAATTGTATAGCCAAATCAGAAACTCGTAACCACAGATGATTTGCACAATTTCACTGTCCATTTACCCATTGCGTGTCCTTGCTGACTGCTAATTCGCCCTCTTGGCAATCAAACACGAATTCTCTAGCGAGACACCTCGCTCAACATACTCCACAATCTTGGCTTTGTATCCCATCTTTCTAACGCCCAATAGCCTCCCGTGATCTATCACTCGTCTCGCCTTCAGGCCAATCTTCTGCCTCTCCTCGACCTCCTCGCCTCTATCGCCACACACCGCCCACGAAGTCATCTTTGCCAGCGCCCTGAAGCCCTCCTCTTCAATATCGTTCTCCCTCAGCCAGGCCTTGCCCTCATCGCAGTATGTGTTGTAAGTACACAACTGTCGGCAGCACAGGGCTATAACAATACCGCCATTGTTGTCGCACTTGTCCAGACATTTCAGAGTGAGGTCCGTTGCACATCCACAGAGATGCTTTGACACGGCGGTTAGATTCCGGCCCTCAAGTTCCTTGACACCCTGCAGCCACAGATCCTTGATGTCAATCTTCAGACGCCGAACCACGGGCAATGAAAAGCCCATATCCGTGGTGGCAATCTCGAAATCTTTTGCAATCTTGCCATCAAGCTTCATTCTTGGTCCAGCCCTGTCAATCAGGACAAACACCTGACTCTTCTTGTCGTCTTCTTCAATCTGTCGTAGCGTCCTGGCTGTAGCGATATACCTCGATAACTCGGCCCGTCCACAGCCAAACTCCACTATAGCATTACTGCCTAGCAGTCCCTCGTCTTCCATATGGCCAATCAACGAACTCTGCTGAATGGCATGCTTCTGGTTCTCTAACTCTCTCATCCTTTGATCCAACCCTTTGTGCTCTTTCACCGACCTCTCAACAGGTTCAACCAATTCATAGACTTTGTCCAACACCTCAATCCACTTGCTGAACTCCAAATCCTTCAAGTTTCCCTCGTTTAAGCCTAGAACAGGCCCGTTGACGTCCAAACGAAAGAACGGTTCGCCCTCATTCTCTTGGGGAAGCGGTCTATACCGGCACTTGGCCAAATGCTCCTCCACCTGGTCCTCCCACACACTGTGGCCTCCATCTAGCGGACAGGGTATCCGTTTCCTGTCACCACTGGCATTTTTTGACAAGTGTAAGTGCTCAACACAGAAGTCATTCTCAGCCCGCCTGGTCATATTGCATTGTCGCTTCTTCTTTTCCAGATAGTACTGGCATCTAAGCCTGGCTGTGTCTGCGGCCTTTTTGTGTTTTGGTTTCCCAACTTTGCCAGTCATGTCGCAGAAGTGTAATTTTATTGAAATTAAAAAAACTAGAAACTAAAAAAATGAAACTTCCTTGCCAGGGGTCGAACCTGGAATCTTTCGCTGTGACCAGGAATCGTAGGCGAACGCCTTGCCATTGGGCCACAAGGAATGTGAGTGTGCAGAAAAATTGTCAAAACGCAGGGATGTTTCAGCCAACGTCAAAACCCTAACCCTGACGGATTTCTAGAAATTGGAATTTCGAGGTATTTTGGGTATCTATATGATTATCCAAGGTATCAGTAGCTGAGGGAGCGTCATTTTGAGGTATCGGGTCATGTTGGTGTGGTGTAAAGAGGCCAGGGGTGCGTTTTATTGACATGTGTAACCCTGGGAGGGCAGGTCTGCGTTGACCATCACCAATTCGAGCTGATGGTATTTCGAAAGGGGGGGCTGGGCGCCTTATATACCCTGACTCATTGACCGGCTGGGTTTGGTTAGCCTCATGCAGCCTAGCCTCATTTAGTTAGCCTCATACCAGGGCTGGACCCTAGTAGGTTTCGCATAACAAGCCTGGAAGCAAAGTAGGAGTGTCACTGCCGATTCGACAATAACTGTGGCCTCACTGTCCGGTATGGTGCTGGTCTAGGTGCGAGGATTCCATCAACTCTCAGTTCTCAGTCTTTGAACAAGGAAGTGAAAATCTGCACCATAACGTAATAGTGCATTTCTTGTGATTAACAAACAGAGTCGAGGAGTTTGAGAACGTGCTGTGTCATTATTCCCTCCATTTCGTCCTGCAAGCACCGTCTCGTATTGGCCAGGTTTGTACTGGCTGAATCGTTGATCAAGTTTTTCAGTACCCTCTTAGGGCTCGAAAAAAGTTGCGGCCGGGTAACCCCAAGATATAAGACCAAAATTTTCATACATTCCTCAACACACTTTATTGTAAGTACCGTCAGTTCCTGATGATGATAACGAGCCTTTAAGGCTCTGCTATAAACCCAGCTCGTCGATTATTTACCATGAGAAAAATGTACTTATCTGAGGGATCATATTTGGACTAGTCTAACATAGGCGCGGACAAACTCGCTGTTATAACTAAGCTAACTTAATCAATTGAGTACAAATTTTTGTATAGTGTATTCGTATTCAGCAAATTGTCACACTAGCGTCTTGTGACTACGAGAGACTTCCCATCACACGCGCGACTGGTCCCTACGAGATCAGGCCAACGTCATGTCATGGCAGATCACGAGAGAAACATCGACAAGGTGGTCTTTGGCGGATACAAGTTCGACACATGGTACCCCTGTGTAGGGTACTTTGACGCCAACTCGAAGGTTCTCAAGCGAGACGTCCGAGGCGATTGTGAGACTTTACGACCAGTTGAAGAACGAGATGAGTCTGTCAGCGTATCACGATTGAAACATATCGAGACTCTGTACGTCTGCAGTTACTGCTTCAAGTACAGCGTCGACGAAGAAGATGTGGCCTTACATGAAGAAAATTGCCTATACAAGAACCCGCCAGGCCGTCTGATGTACAAGGATGAAACCTACACGATTCGAAAGGTGGATGGGGCTGGGGAGGACAAGATGTATTGCCAGTGTATGTGTTTGTTTGGAAAGTTGTTTCTGGACAGCAAGTCCATATTCTACGCGTTGGAGGGCTTTGAGTTTTTTGTCCTCTGTATGAAGAACCGTCCAATTGGCTTCTTCTCTCGAGAAAAGAACTCCTGGGATGACTACAATGTCGCCTGTATCTTGATCTTTCCGCCGTACCAGGAGAAGGGAATGGGACGGCTGCTGATTGCGTTTTCATACTACTTGTTCAAGGTCGAGGGAAAAGTCGGAGCCCCAGAGAAACCGCTTTCCAAGTACGGTTACGCAAGCTACATGTCGTACTGGTGTCTGGCAGTGGCTCAGTACCTGACACATCTAAAGAGCAGCGTCACCATTGAGAAGATCTCAAGAGACACAGCGATGCAGCCGGAGGACATCTTGAGCGCCCTGGAAAGAATGGGTGCGCTGGAGAAGCGCACGATTGTCATGAGCAACGTGCACAAGTGGATACAGGCGAAGGGCGGCTCTGTGCCGATACTAGACACAAAGTACTGCATCAAGCGATGACTGACGACAACCACTAACCACAGGAGATAGAGCTGGATATAGATGACTAAATGTTGAACGCCCCGGTGGACCTCCGACAGAAAATCTCACGTTAACCAGACCGGTGTGTGACATTTCATTTCGGTGACCCGCATATGTTTAATCAATTCGCTCAACCAGTTCGCCAATGTCTCTCAAGAACTTTATCCGGAAGCTATTTGGTCGAAAGAAGTACTTCACTGAGGAGGAAGGCAGGGCCTTCCTCAACAGTCTCAGTGAAAAGGACCGGAAGATCGCAGCCAAACGGTTCCTTGACGCGGCAATGGTCGCCTTCATCAAGACAACGCTAAAGCTGCCGCAGTGCTGTTGGGCAATGCGATGGGCTGTGGAATCAAGGATGTCGCAGTTCTTCGAGCTGCCTGCTACGGCATGTTGGGCGAGCAGGAAAAGGTCATTGAGAACGCTACTGAGGCATTAAAGCTCCATCCAGACGATTTCAACGCTTTCCATATAAGCCTCGGTAAAGCTTATCTTGACTTTCAACCGGACGTGCAAGCGCTGAAAATCAGTGGAAAAGACTTCTTCATGAAGTATCCAGAGCCCCATGGCATGAGGGAGAAAATGTTGAACAACTTGAGGCAGCAAAATTAACAGGCATGTACCGTTCTAACGTACATCCATAATAGATTTCATTGACTTAGCTCATCAGCGGCAAGAAATCATTGCATATATTCAACTACTTGATAACCCAAAGGTAACCCAAAGGCAACATGCCAGGAACACGGGGTTGACGATAAATATGTTACTATGTTGGCTAAATCAATGAGACCTCTCGAATCAACTTGACAAGCTTCACCGGGTCAAACGTAATTGTATCGTACGCAGCAGCTGGGGGCAGAATCTTGAGTAGATTCAGAATTCCCACGGGAAGTGCATTCTGAGACGCTCGCTCCACCATAATGCCACTGCTAGTGACGTAGCTTTGAGGTTCAACACTTTCCTCACGCGTCCTCTTTTTTGGCGCCTCCTCGTCCACAATTGGTTCCGGTTCCGGTTCCACAAACCTTCTGAATCTGCGACCGAGGTCCAGATCGGAGATCGGGTCGTAGTTGCCAATCTTGTACCGGCTGGCAAAGGTGTTGATTGGCTGTTCCTTGTAAAGTTCGTGGTATCGGTTCTCAAGCTTGATGAGAGCAGAGAGTTCACCGTACTTGGACTCGTAGTGAAGATAGTGCTCGTACAGAGGCTTGGCCTTGGCTGGTTCCATCTTGACCACGCTCTTTTCAAAGAGTGCTCGGGCGTTAGTGTCGTCGTTCGTTAGAATCAAAAAGTCAAAGTACTCCTTGACGAAACCTGGGTCCTCGGAGTACCGCTTCAGACCGATTTCAAAAATCTTTCCGGCGATACCAGCGTCTTTGTTGTTGTAAAACTCCATCATGGCCGAGGCGGTGTATAGATGGTAAGTGACGTATTCGAGTTTTCTGCCCTCTCCAAAAACTTTTCTGGCCTCCTTGATTCCCTCCATTCGCTTCATGGACCGCATAAGCCCAATGTACACAGTAGTGATGTCTTTACCATTCAGTTCCTGACTAGCTTCGTCCAGCTTGGGCCTTTCGTTGCTCAGATTCTCAACCAACTTTTTGTAAACCTGCTGAACTTCCGTAACCTTATTGTCTCTCTCGTGCATCTCTGCGGCTTTGTAGAAGATTAGGAAACTGGTTGGGTTTGCAACCATTCCGCTTTTCAGAATATCCATGGCATCGACCTTGGCTAGATCCAGATTATACTCGGCAGCGTCGAACCAGATTCGCGGGTGGTATCGCAACACCATCATGGCCTGTCTGTACACATACTTGACTCGCTCCTCCACAGTCTCCTTGTCAGCCTCAAGAGGGTTTTTCTTCTCCCAGGCAATAATCTTGAGCCACTGCTTCTCCTGGTCCTCTTCAAATTTTGTCCACTTCCTAGGGCTTGGGGTTGTGTTGTATTCGATATCTTCAGACATGTTTTGCAGCTCTCGGAGACACGATCTAGCATTCATGTATGCAGCAGACTTCTCTGCTAGAAATTTTCTGGCAGTCGTCTTGTTGAGGTTGTTTTCAAAAGCGTTGTAGCCCTGCCACAGAGTTTCCAGGTTGCTAAGCGGGATGCAAATGGCCCGTCTGTACACTTTTCTAAGCAGATCCATCTTCTGCTGCTGTTCCCATGTCGTGGCGCTGTCTCTACTCTTGATGAAATCAATGTACTGCGTCCAAATAGACCCACTGTGTCTGTCGATACCGACTTTCTCCAGCACGAATTCGTACACCTGTGAGATGATGTTTCGCGCCTTGTCTCCATCAGTCTGAATGTTGTTGACCCGGCGAATGTAGCCCAGGTAGCACTTCCAAAGCTCCACCGTGAGAACACTGTTCAAGCACCGCGAAAACAACTGTTCGACCTTCTGAAACTCTCCGTTCGCCAGCTCTGTCTCAATGTAGTCGATCCACGTCTCCGAGGAAGTGGGAAACACCTTCAGCATCCGTTCAAACAGCTCTCGCAGCTCGTCAAGCTTTTCCTTGGCTTTGATCGCGTCCACCAACTTGTTCCACAGCCCAACATTCTGTGGGTTCTCGGAAATGTCGTCCTCCAGCTTACCAATAACGTCCTGAGGGAGTCGCTTTCTCTTTCTGGGAACCGTAGAGTCCACTGGCTCATCTTCAATCACAATTGGCTCGGGAGCCACAGGAAAAGCAGCGGGAACATACTCTTCCTCTGGATCGTTCAATGGCGCCGGCTCGTATTCGTCATCGTCCTCGTCCTCAAATGTCTGAATAGGCTCAGCACTAAGTACCTCAGTCGTCCCCTCTGCAGGTTCTAAGCTGCCAGTGTCGATATTCACCACTTCATTGTCGCCAACTGTCTCGACTTCCACATCTTCAACATGCGCTTTTCCTGCTTCAATCTCTAACGTCTCGGCGCCGACGTCCATAGCGTCCCCTTCCTCAACTTCCTCAGCCACTTCAAGGTCGTAGGCTCCTTGCTCCTGTTCACTGTCTGGAACCACAGGGTTCTCCAGCACCTCTGGAGTGGAATCTACAGCCACCTCATCTGACATGGTTACTATAGATCTACCTAACGAACCGGGATATTTTATCACGAATCGTACAACCGTTCAGAGAGGCGGTTCGCGATTAAGTAGGTTTTCCGCGCAAAACTCCCAACGCGGGTCAAGTTATACCGCGGTGTACCCTACAAACGTGCCCCACGGGTCATAGTCAATTAATATTGAGGCAAGTTGTTTATGAGGCTTAATCTAACGAGGCCAGATGATTCCATGGCTATCCAACAGTGTCTTATCTAGAACAATGTTCAACTCCACCAATAAACGGCGCTGAATCACACAGCCTGAACTCAATAGCAAGCTGAGTAACCCAGGGCCTCACCTAAGCCGCGTCGTGCGTCATCTAGGCTCATCCGGGCATTCGCCGGTTAGCGCATCGCGGTAAAGGGCCTTGTGGGGCTCCTCTTCGGGCAAAGCCCGGAAATCATCCACGATATGCCTACTTGAGACACAACATTAGCTCTGTCGCAAGAGCCTCTCTAAATGCAACAACCCCCTGTCGTACCCCGCATATTGACATATGATATCCCCCAATCCTCGATTCCCACTGTATTGAAAGTGTCTAATTTTTGTCCGGCATAGTTTCGGCCACTCAACATGGTATTTGCGGGTCCCGTGCGTTCCCGTGCCTGACACGGCTAGCCGCCCGCTCTAATATGGGACTGGTATATGGGACTGATGGGACACGGCTGTCTTGGCGAGCCGTTGAATCACGACGTTCGGAGACTTATTCGAGGGCGATGTAGCCGAAGAGATGATATAAAATGACAAGAGTTGGTCGATTCGATCCACAGTCAATCGCTCACGAATACACTCTTTCACCCAGCACACTAACCGCTCACAATGAAGTACTCTGCCATCCTTCTCACTGCCATTGCCACTGCTCTGGCCGCCCCAACTGCCCCAAAGGCCATCTCGATTCCTCTCAACAACAATGGACACTCTTATGTCGCCACAGTTGAGATTGGATCTCCAGTCCAGCGAATCCAGGCCCACATTGACAACACTGCCAGCGAGACTTGGGTTTACTCCG
>PPJL03000018.1:0-208586 GCA_003705745.3 Blastobotrys muscicola
GTACAACGACCAATGGTTTCCCCATGTTCACTAGTACGCTAGTGGGAAATCCAGCTCCATCACAACACATAGAAAAAGGGAAGAGAGAACAGAGCCTCAATGCAAGGCAAAACTGAGTCTGCTTCATGTTAGTTTTACATAAGAAGATAATTGATGTTTATTATTATTATTATAGCTCGCTGGTCTCTCTCGTGAACTTGCTGCCCAGGCTGCGCTACGTTACTACATACGCCTCTCACGAACTCAAGCAAAGATGATAGGTGTTTCAAGTCTAAAATGTGAACCTTGGAGACATATGTTCAACAAGATGTGTCGCGACCGATTTTACGATCGAGGAGTATACACAGCCTTCGTATACGACGGCTGTGAAAACTCTGAGGAGTTGGGGGAGTTTGAGGATGATGAGTAAGGGTCCAATCATAATGCTCAGAGCTAGTTCGACTGTCAAGATACTAAGACCACGCAGACATTCAGCATCAGGCACTTGTAATTAATATACCGGGCTATTCTTCTGCCGCGACTGTCGGCATTGGACGCGTCTCCAGTATATCTAGGGCCGCATGGAACGCGTGCTCTGCCTCATTAGAATCCTCGCACAATTGAATCCTAAACTCTGGATCATGTTGCCGAAGCTGAGCTCGGGCTTGCGCAACATAACTGTGCAGGTCGTCCAGTTCCTGGTTCCTGTTGAATTTGCGGTACTCTAACATTTCCATCCGCACCTGTCGAAAAATGGTGAGTAACTGCTTGACGTCGTTTGCGACCACAGTCATCG
The DNA here is from genome assembly GCA_003705745.3 of Blastobotrys muscicola. Taxonomy (NCBI): domain Eukaryota; kingdom Fungi; phylum Ascomycota; class Dipodascomycetes; order Dipodascales; family Trichomonascaceae; genus Blastobotrys; species Blastobotrys muscicola. The sequence continues at coordinate 776 of PPJL03000018.1, forward strand.
CCACGACCCTCCCATTCTCCATCTTGTACAGCTCACTCACATGGCTTCCAAAAACTATACCGAAAGGGAATGGACCGAGTTCCATTTCCATCCAGAGACTCTCTCGTGCCTTCTCCATGTCATTTATTCCCCACACAATATACAGCAGGTTCTGGTATCGTTTGTCCTCATACACCTGTTTCAAGATTTTGCCTCCGCAATATCCCATGCGATAGCGATAGTCATGTCCTAGCGCATAACACGCAATCACAAGCACCAGCTCGCAAATATCCATCTCTTTGCGGTTTCTGCTCCCTCCGCACGCGTAATCAGGCACTCGAACCTCTTTCAAAGCTCTCCCGACGTTGCAATCTTTCTCCAAGAATTCGGCACTGAACTGGTAATCCATGGTTGGTGATTTGCTCGAGGCCGGGGCAGATTATATTTGCGCAAACGCCTCGATCATTTTAATTGTTATATTGACATCCACTTCGCGGTCGATCCGAAGGGCTGATAGGACTGCTCATGCATGCATGCATATGGCGTTGGGTCAATATTGATCAGACCGGCCAGCGATGTCCTGTGGCTGAGGCCGGCAGACGGGGTTATGCCAGCTTGTGTAACATGCACAGGCTTCGCACGGTACTTGTCAATAAGCGACGCCTCGAAGGACAGGAAGAAACCGACATGATGTTGCCGAGCTTCATCGTCGGTGACGGCGCCGCGTTGGCCCGTTCATCCAATATTTGCGGTGTCTCTTTCTTGAAGCACTAGCTGCTGAGGAGCCCCGCTGAGCCACGGCGCCAAATCAGGATACGCCACAGCCTGCGGAAACTGACGAGAATCTCAGAGAGGTGCTGAAGACCTACCATGACGAAATGGAGGAGACTCTGCAGGCCAATTCTCACATGGAGAACAAGTTGAGGAACTCCACGGCTTTCAGATGAGCATGGACGTCCGATGGTTGCGCCGGATTTCTCAAACAGTCACGGGGCTTTGTGAGAAGCGATTTCCTCCCGAGAGGTGGTTTCGCCTTTCTGAGACTCAATGACGTGGGATCTCCTAACCATCCGCTTCGTCGGTGCTTGACCAAGACATCGCCCGAGGAGGTTCTATCCAGTGTACTGGCTCCACGTGTGCGTGAGAAGATTGCAGCAGGCGACTACTAGTCTCAAGATGAGACCCGGCAGCTGACCTCAAAATCCGAGGATCTGCTTTTAAGCTGATTCAGAACTATCAGTGAACTTTCGGAGGGCCGAAGCCGGCGTAGACCCCGTAAACGACGATAGAAAGACGGTCGTATCTCATAAGACAATTGCGTACACGCTTGGCACCCCGGACGCACGCAGACGCAGGTTAAATCGGCTAGACTTAGCATTCTGGGAGCAGCGCGTCAGTCTAGCCTCTGCAAACATTACTGCGCTATCACTCCGGCTATGCACAACGCGTCACCCGTCATGCCCCTTAGAGTTCTCGTTAACTGTTACCCGTATATCAATTGCCTCAATTGATGGCGAAACGTGATGCCAACCTTGGAGAATGGGCTTACGGGCTTTAACGGTGTTAACGGTGTTAACGAACGATAGATGGCGCGCCCTTCTTTACGTTCGATGAGTATTCCACAGCTGGTTGCATGCGCATGTTTCGTACTCTCAGACGCCGATACCAAACTCCGACGATACTGGTTCTAGACAATGCCCTGTCACTGACCCAGACCAGAGTTGCTTGCTCAGCCAGGCAGGTTCCATCGCAAGCCATGTACCCCTTAAACTTGCAGTTGTCTGAGCAACTAGATATTCACTCCTAAGCGTGCCACCAAACGTTGGCATCACGTCATTTCAGGGCTCAACGGGTTTCATATTCATAGTAGACTTCCCCGCTGCCCGGCATAGCTAGTGGGTTGCTTTTCTGATGCCAGCGGAATCGTGACGATACGACAGGAGGCACGTGGTATTCACCCGGATCCCTTCGGCTTTTGGTCAAGGCGAAGCAACCAAGATACTCAGCCTCTGATGCCAATGTCAGGTTTTAGGTTTGGCGAACGCAGGAACCCTTGCTTGCATTTGGTTCATGGCGGCCTATTGAGGTCTGTTTCGGTGTGTTTGAGAGGGGCGTTTCTCTGCAATTGACGAATTTGATTGCTCATTACAAGAGTCCCGCAATTGCCAGACCTGTCCTGCGCTTAAACTGCCCTGTCAGCGAAGCCCTATCGCTAGGCAACACAACGACTAACGCCCATTTGTTTCTTAGCTATCACTGCCAGTCAGAGCACATACTTTCCTTCAGAGTTTTTTTGGATCTGGAAGTTTCTTGATATGCAAACTTGTCAAAAACGACGGCAAAAATATCGTTGCAAAGGTGGCGATCACGTGACCTGAAATCTGGCCTTGTTTACGTCAAAAGACACCCTTAAATTCAAGTAGCCTTGCTAGCTCAATCGGTAGAGCGTGTGACTCTTAAGCTCCTGAACAGGAATGAAAGTCATCACAAGGTTGGGGGTTCAAGCCCCCCGTAGGGCTTCTTTTTGCCCTGTCAATTTCCGTCAATCTCCGTAACGGAGATTTGTAGTTGCCTTCTATAATGGAAAACCAGCGAGGCGGGAGATCTGACATGATGTACAGCATAATTATTGTTGTGCGTGGTCACGCGTGGAAGTTTCTTTGAATTTTTTGCCACGCGTCAAATTATAAGCTTTGGTTTGTAGGCGAGCGGGCTGGCTGACGCAGTGAGAATAATATTAATCTTGGCGTCAGGCACATTATCTTTATCGGAATGTGAATAGCAATAGGGTTTCGATAGAGTTTTAGCGGGCACTTTGAAACGCACGCATCCGTCGTCTTTAAATCAGAAGGGGTCTGATTAGGCAACATGTCAGGCTGCACCAAAGATAGTCACGTGACAAGTCGGGTCCAATACAATGGAAGATCGCTGACATGGGATCGCTATAGTCAGGCGATGGGAGATCTGTTTCGTGAATAAAGATGGCCAGGGCCTCACGGAGAATACGGTATATTATGCGTTGTTATACGACGGAATTTTTAACGATATGACACGAAGATTACACCAATTGTGACACTTGTTTGTCAGATGTCATGTTATGAATTCCATGGGGTATAACGCGCTGACGTATGTAAACCCTGGCTGACAGCTGTGGGTCTGCTGTACGCTTGTATGACAGGCCGAAACACACAAGGCCGTTTCGAGGTTGTTCTATAGAATGTTTCAGGTCCACTGAGATCAAACGAGATGTTTTAGGATATTACCGGATTAGTACTTGTCGGGTTCATCGTTAGGGTTCAGTGCCACTTCACATGTAAGGTTACCCTGGGATTCACAAATCTGGTCACGTGCCAGTCAATGTCTAAGACAAAAATAACGGTGTTTCCGCATTAGGTGAGGTGCGTGCGCACGTTATGGCCAGCCTGCCTGCTCATTCCAATGGCTGGGACCGGCGAGACCCGTTGAAATAATATCGACGGTTGGATCATCCATTCCGCCCAGACAAGCGCTGAGACAAGGAGGCAGCCGATCGGGCATTCACATGGGATGAATAGTACTGAGACACAGGGGTGCACGAGCGCGGCGGTAAGGTGAGCAGGCGAGCGTTTTCCAGGCGTTCCGATTCATATTCGTGATGGCCGCGGGGTCATCTCAGTACGTACACTGTATTACAGTAGCTTTTGTGTAGCACGGTCGGCATTACATGTAATGGGCCGTGTTATGCGTGGAAGCGCTTATATTGCTAGGCGTGGGCATAATTATGATTTGTTGCCGGGGTGATTAGTGGCGGTGCATGTGGCGTCACATGGCGGTTGGTGGAAGAGTAAGAGTGTGAAGTTTTAGCTATGTCATTAGGCTAATGTACAATAAATAATATGATACAATAAATATGCTTTTTGGTGCGTCTATTCGTTCAGTCGTGGTGAGATGTGTCGTCGTTTTGCGGCCGGGGAGTCGCTGAGTGGCGGCGACGGTAGGCCGGCCACCAGGTAGTCTTCTAGCGAGTGTCTTCGTTTTGGTCGCTGGACAAACGTCACTGGAGGTAGTAGTGTTCGGCCTGGTCGAGGCGTCGGCTTGACTGTCTTTGGTCTGCTGGGGAAGACGAGGGGCTCGAACTTTATGCTAGGAGAGGGGGGAGTAGATGATTGTGTAGTGAGGTTTGGAGAAGGGGCCGGCGTGGCGAGGTATGCTGGCTGGACCACAGGTGGCTGTGGCTTGGTTGGTCGGGTTAGTCGTGGACATGCGAGGACCATGTCCCGGAGTTGTCTTAGTGTTGGTCTATTGGCGGCGTTTAGGTCAAAGACGGCATTGAGCACAGAGTTGAGCTCAAGCGAGATGGGCATGATCTTGTAGAGAAAGAGCTCGTCTTGGAGGAACACCTTGTAGGAGGAGTCACCGTCCAGCGCTGCTCGTTTCCAGGGGTTTCGACCACAAGTCAAGTTGAGTAAGACGACGCCCAGGGCCCAGACGTCGCTGGCGGCGGAGTAGAAGCCATACCGCGAGCCAATGGGGGTCTTGATGAGTCGCTCGGGGCTCATGTAGAAGGAGGAACCGCAGCCAAAGTCATTGCTGATTGGGTTGGCGTTGGCGAGGCCAAAGTCGGCCAAATGTAGGCTGGAACCAGAGTCGCTGACCAGAACGTTCTCAGGTTTGATGTCGCAGTGGAAGACGCCATTGTCGTGGCAGTAGAGGACGGCGTCAACCAGCTGAAGAAACATATCACGGGCAATTCTGTCATTGCCAACATACCACTTGAGGTCGGTGATGGCATGAAAGAGGTCCCCCCTGGGGAAGTACTCCATAATGACAAACACGGCGTGACATGACTCCAGGACGCATAGTATCGAGACAATGTTGGAGTGGTTGTGAACTTGAGAGTGCAGGGCGATTTCCCTGTTTGTGATTTCGTTGAGGGAGGTTTCCTTTAGACAGCACGTAATGTTGTCTGAACTTTTGCTGGAGGTCTTTCGGACGACTTTGATAGCAACCCCCTTACCGGTGGGGTCCGTGCCCTTGTAGACTACGCCATAGGCGCCAGAGCCAATGACAGCGCCGACGTGGAACCGGCCGAGAGAGCTACCGGGCTTCAACATTGGTGAACAGGTGGTGCCAGGGAGTATATATACGCAGCGGCATGGCTTTATTTTGAATATTATTGTTGGTCAAAAATAAAACGGTACAGACATGCAGTGTGCATGCGACAATAAGACTTTAGTGCATATATTGAGAAATAACAAATTATATTTTGCTTTTTGTTCGGTAAGGAATGGCAAAAGAAACGGTTGTGAATGCAAAAAGCAAATCTTGAATTGTTTACGCATGAGCGCGTTCGTTTGGAGCATTTTGGATGGCCAATCAAGGTGGATATCAAGTCACTGGAACAACCGAGTATATAGTGTGACATGAAGGTATTGAGAGTGACCTGAGGGTCGGCTACGCCGACTGCCTCCTTGTTCAAAAACAATTATACGCTCACTGGCCCAATCTGGGTGCGCGCATCGCTGGGCGCCAACTGACAGAAGACTAACCAGGTTATAACATGTTAGGTTAGAGCTGGGATCGGGGACACTGTAGGGCGGGGAGTAGGGAGTGATAACAGTGTTGGGGAGAATAGGGGAGATTAGGGGTTACTGTAATGACGATGGACCGTGTAGTTTCGTGTTAGGATAGCTTGAACGAGTGGCCGCAAGGAGACTAAAACATGTCGGAGTAAACAAACTGCAGAAAGTGAACCCAGGCCGTTGGAACGCACTCTTCCGTGCGTGCTCGCGTGTTCGGCTGTGTGGAGGTGGAGGTGTCGGTAAGGCAAGGCAATGACTCAGTTAGATTTATACGGAATGTCTAATTGTCAATGGACTGTAATGTTTTGTTTCAATGGCAAACACAGACACGGAGGAGTCGTGTTGGAGCTGGTTCGTGAAACATCGGAGACCGGTCGGGAGCGCGTTGGGGTGCAGTGGCCGTTGGATGGCGCTATAGCTTGTGTGTATAGTTGGGAGGTTCACACAGTTCCATGACGGATAGAGAGGGATTAGACAAGTGAACCCCACACGTGATTCAATGAACCCTGACTGGCCTGACGGGGGATTAGACAGACGACGGTGATGCCTGTGATGCCACGACGGAGCGCATCTAGCAGGGATTCAGTAACTTCATCGTGAGACAGACGATGGGCGCATTCGTACACTGGGCAGAACCAGGGGTAGCGTATCGGGCCTGACTACAGCTGATGGCATACAGAGAGTGCGTGCTAGGCGTGGTGAAGCGTGGTCCGGCGACCGAACGTAGGAGAGATCTAGACTTGGCTACTGTGGTGTGCTCGATGGCACCTAGTGCACTTACGCAGCACATCACGTAGGGCATCGGCATCGTGGGGGGTCGGCAAAGGGTCGGTGCAAGTGTCGGGTTTGTAACGGCTGGAGATGCATGACAGCATTGTAGATTTGTGTTTGGGTGGATCCTGCAGCAGGTACATAATTTGCTGTGCGAGATTTCAGTCTCGGGGCGCGTTGGCCCTGTGTTTGTCGCGTTGATAGCGTCGCGTGCGCGTCTAGTTGGTGAAATTAACATGAAATTAATCGCGTCAACGCGTCTAGCGTCTTCGCGATCACAGGAGTTACAAGGTTAACGTAAGAAAGTTCGTCTACGCGCCCCTGTGCTGAGACCCATGCCACACCCTGGTTCAACGCGCTATTGACCGTTTGTCTATTTCGGCTCAGTGCATGTTGGCGCGTCGCTCCCTGGTGTTGCCGGAGCAGGTCTGACTCCTGCAGTGAACATCCGTACGCAACAAGAATGTGGACCTAATAAAATCCTTGATAGACGTTAGCACGTGATCTGTTTACAGTGTATTTCCAGGATTGAAAATAGACTCTGACGACTGTACGTGTGTTTAGTCGGGGTTCTGTCAGACCCCCCTAGGCCCACATTCTGAGGAAGAGAACACATTCCGCTGAGGCAGCGCAGTGAGCATTCACGGCGTTAATTCGCACAAGGGAGATTGGCAATGAGATGCAAAAAATATACCGGCGACAGGGGTGGTCTCGATGTGGATTGTCTGAGAACCTTCCAGCTATACATCGAAGGTTCTATATGAGATTTGCACGCCGGGGTACGAGTTCAATTCCGCAGCGTCAGTACGTAACGCTCGGATAGCCCGGGGTTAAAGAGCATTCCTAGGAGGCGCAGCTGTCAGTGATTGTGACAGTGCCTTTGTAGGCACCTGCATATACACAAATTAAGGCGCATACGCTCGCAGTGGAAACTTGTCCTCGGGTGCCAAATTTTCAGTACCTCGCATCAAGCGGCTCCGGGTCGTATCAAAGTTTTCAGTTCCCGGTTGGAACTGCAGGTTTGGCGCACAACGGCAGCGACTTCCCGTTTGGCACGTTGATACCCGTAGGGAACACTTTCAGATTCCAGCGCCAACTGTCGGTCCGAGTTCATCCGAGACCATCTTACAATTGCTGATCATGACTTGGCCCGCTCAATTCGCGTTCAATTCAAGTTCAAGTCGAGTCGGACAAAAATGGAGCACCCAGGATTCGAACCCCGCCAATCTCCCAGGATGCGCGGTCGGCATTCGGCACACACAAACTCCATCAGCCGGCCCACAGCGTCTCCACAGAACGCATTACCGAGCAGACAACGAACCTAACCGTTAACACTACTGTGGACTTAAGACAGCCACTTACTGACAAGAAGTCAACTCGTTGACGATGGTTCCCCCACTGGCGCTTGAAGACTACAAATGCTGGATCTGCCTAGGCACCGCTGACGAGCAGCCGCCAGAGCACACCGGCCACAATTGGAAGCGACCGTGCACGTGTAACCTCGTGGCGCACCAGAGCTGTTTGCTGGAGTGGGTGCGTGAAGTCGCCATATCGAACAGAGCTAGGGAAGGCACCGCTATTGCTAGATGCCCGCAATGCAAGGCTGTGATTCACTTTGCAAAGACCGACAGCCGGTTACTGAGGCTACGAGAATCTATTGAGCAACTGAATACGACTGGGTTCCAGCTCTTGTTCTTCACTACTGTTGGCGGATCAGTGGTGTCGGCTGTGTACACTACTTTGTATGCTGTCGGAGCCAGCGCAGTGAGGTTTGTGTGTCCTACAGATTTGGCCTTGAGGGTGCTCGGCATAGCCGTTACCGGCACCGGCACAGTTGAGATTCAGCCACTCACGCTGCGGAGGCTGTTGCTGATTCCGTCCCTGCCTCTTGTGCTTGTATTGTCCGGCATGCGGTCCAAGTTCATTGATTTTGTCATGTGCACAATGCCACTAGCCCTTGCCGACAAGCATCATCCGCCGTGGAGGTTCTCTGGCCCCAGGCTGACCCTAGCCCTGCTCCCTTGGGCTCGAATCGCGTACCAGAGGATCTACGACAACACTGTCCGCCCAATCATTGACAAGTGCGCCGAGAGCGTGCGACCCGGGTACAGGGCCGACAGAGCCGAGCGACGAGATGACGTTGGAGTGGATTTCCGTGTGGTTGTCCAGGAAGAAGCTGAGCCAGAGCCAGAGGCCAATGCGCCGGTGGAGGAGGAGAGGCAGGAGAACTGGCGGGGGAGAATGCTTCTGAGAGTGCTGGACTTTTTGACGCTGGAGTTTCGGCGAGATGTGCGTGTGGAAGAGGTCAACGGAGAAATCAACCAGGTGCAGGTAGAAAGGCCGCCGGAACCGCAAACGCCACGCAACGCGTCCGATTGGGTCATCAGCCATCGTTCGTTTACGTTACGAATTGGCCATGCACTGCTGCTGCCCATGCTGAGCGGTGTGATGGGCTCATTTTTGTCGAGCTCGGCAACGCTGAGACATCTGATCCCGGATAAATTCAACCGGAACATTGTTGGAGGCATGTTGGTGATTTGTCTACGAGATGTGGTTAACGTGGTGTCCGCTTTGCTCAGAGTCAGGCACTTTAACTCTCAAAGGGTGTTGAATTACGATGAGGTGGCGCCTTAGGAGCAAAACACTCCAATTTCGACGAGGCGCATGATATCTTCTGAGGACGCATGAATACGCATTAGTGACGGCTGCATTTCTAGTTGATCTAGATAATTTTTATTCATATGATATTCACGATGACGTTGACGGCGATTAGGACGGATAAACCAGTTCGGGTCCTGTTAGGTGCGTGACACAATGGAGATGCAAAGCGAGTCTTGACTGTCGTCAGAACACGCCCTTATAGTAACCCAGTAACGACCCACTTACTGATCTCTCTGTTCTCCTACGTTAAACATAAAACTTGCGCAAAAACAAAACCGCCCGTGCAAAACGGCACGCAGGGTTTCTCGGGTAGAGGCATGTCTTTGCATATACCCTTGCAAAGGGAACGCGCGACGCAAGGCAAAGATCCCTGTCACTTTATGTAGGTCAGACTCGTGATACGCGCGTCGCACCACGCGAATGGAGATTACAGTGGACTTCTTCCTAATGGGATTTGGACGCGTATACCGGACGTGTTGTATGGGCTAGTCATATCACCTGACGTCTACGTCATCTGTACGTCATAGTCCTAGTCTTACGCCAACAGTGGGATAGCTCTGGTATGTCTGGCCTGCATGTTTGTTTACTTTGTTACTAGGGCCTGCTTCACGCACCGATACCCGCCTGCCTCACCTGTCAAACAGCCCTGGAATACATGCCTTTGCCTGCTTCTGAATTGTACGTGCATCGGCTGATACTGCCCGGTCTAGGCAATACATCGTTGATTGTTTGGGCTATTATAGGCAGGGTTCTGATGCCACATCGAAACGAAAAGGCTAGCACGTCGTGATACGTCTCAGAATCCCTGCAGTTTCAATGCGAATTTGAACTGGGGCATGTAACACCATGACAGCTGTAACGCGAGCTACAAGCAATCCAATGTGCACACGTGCTGCATGGCTCTCGAGATATCTCCGAGCTCGGAGAAATCTTGATGGTGTGGCTTCGAGTGGGTCGCCGAGATCCTCATCGCTTCATCAACATGTGCTATGAGAATGCCAGGCGGAAGAGCCTTGTCGGGTGAGGGCTTGCTCACACAACTTGGAGTGAGCTGCCATTAATTGGGAACAGCCTCAGCGATGGCAACAATCACACCCAATGCTACATCAACACCCATATACCTAATCAAACCTTAATACCCCATATATGCACCTTTATACCTTAATGGATTTATATCATGTCTCAGCGCATGCACGGTGATATTCAATGATATCATTATGCTACCGCTGCCCGAGACAAACATTCCATAAACGGCACTCGCATTTCCCAAAGCTCGCTACGTATTCTACATACGGCCGTGTTCTCAGTTGTGCTTTTTGTCAGACAACGGCACCGGTCTCAGGTGTGCATATCAGGTTCAGACAGGTCTCAGATGAACTTTAGCAAGCACAGCAATACGGTGGGGATTCAATGCTCAGAATGAGGGGCTAGATTCGATGTGGAGTGTTTCGATAAACGCTACGTGGTGCTACGTGCAGCGGCTAAGCTGCATGAGTAAATTCTGGCGCCAGGTCGTTGTCGGGTGTCGGAACGGCAGACAAGGGCAGAGGTGTTGGCGGCATCTGTTGTTGGTGAAGCGACACTCTTTGTGACGTCAAATTGTTGGGATGGCTGCTTTGAGTGATTGAATTGGCTGCTCCTTTCCAGACACACGTGGCGTGATCTCAAATCTACCAGTAAAGTGTACTGTTCTCGTTAATCCACGCTCATTTGCTCGAAAGTGGGCCAGAATCAAGATCGAGTAGTATAATTCACCAGCCGGCCGCGTACGTCGTTGCCCTCGGAAGTACTACCCGGTGTGCGCTGCTGCCGGAAGCATCATAGGTTATATGCTCTCCAGAAAGTTATATATTGAGACAAGAATATTAATACGCTGTAGAGTCGTTACGTATAGTCAAATAAGCATCAAAACGTGTATCAACCGGCCAGCATGTGCTGGTAATTAATAAATACCAATATGGGGTACGTAGATAGACAATGCTCAGCCGCGCCGTGCTACAGACAAAACAACAGACGACCGCGAGCACGGATATTAATTCCGCGCGTTTTTTACCACAACAAATTCACTGAAAGCCGTGATTCAATTGAGCTCAGGGGAAAGCGGCGATGCCCGCTGGTCATAAGCAGCTCAAGGTAACATCGGAGTCGTACAATGCACAGGGAAGTATAACTGTAGCTAATTCATTGGCATAAAGAACGTTTTACATGTATACATATTAACTATGTCTTAATAGAGGCATATACATCCAGCAACATGTATGCATGCATGGACAACGAACAGACAGCTGACCGTCGACAACTTCAGAATCATAACAATGATACGTCATTTTGTTATGTCTCGTTTGCCGAAATCCTACTCCCGGCTTTCCGGCCTCCGGGTTCACCGGCCGGGTTTCCACCCGGCTTCCGTGATTCACCCGAACGACTCGGGCCGAAATAGGCTAATACAGTTTTAGCGCTCATCCGTAAAACACTGCGTTAGATCAAAACATGTACTCAAAGACGCATATCTATGTCTAAAACTTCAAACAACATCCCACATAATATCGCGTGTTGCGTTTTAATAAACGGTCGAGGCCGGGTAACTCATCGTGCGGCGTCGTTGTGTGCCGACGGATTGCCGTCCACGATTGCTGGTAGATGTAGGAATACAAGTGATGTAATTAGAGAGAAACTGCTTTGACTTGAACGTGTCTTGCTGACCCGTACATTAATGAACATCTTGGTCTTTCCAGCGTTCGTTTAGGTTCTTACAATTGTTCAGAAAACTCTAGAACCGCTTCCCACACCAGCCCTAACCCACCTCCCAGTTGTGCACACAACACCATCACAATTACACCACAATTGCACCGCAACATGTCCAAGATACCCCAGAAACCCCACACCAAAGATGTGCTGGATGTAGGGCTCGATTCGGCATTGGCTGCCAACTTAGTGAGCATTGCTGCTGCTGCTGAGCAGGAGCTCCATGTGATTGACCCTGCGATTGGGCGACGTGTTTTGGAAATCGACGGCGACGAGAGGCTTCGACAGGCCCTGGAGCATGATCACGAGCACAAGTACTACAAGAAATTTGACGCGAAATACGACGCGGAGGAGAAATTCACCGAGGATTATAAAGATGATGTCATCGGCGATCCCATTGTTGTTGCTGGGAAGAAGGCGTGTTCATTCTGTGGCAAGTTATTCTCGCATCCAGGATCGCTCGGCAGGCATCTGGATCTAAAGCGAGGTGACCGGCTTCACCGAGCCAATTTGGTTGATCTTATTCGAGGCGAAGTTAAACGACGGGGTGATGCTGTTGAAATTCGAACGCGAAGAGCTAAGCGGGCCAAATTGTATAATTCGCGAGAGGACGTTAAAGAGCGGGCCAGAAATAGGCGGAAAACCAAGGAAAGAATGGCAAAGGCACAAGGGATTGCAAAGAGTAACTTTATTGAGCGCATTGGTGTTCCCACGTTACCACCACATCCTTCGTTTGCCTACCTGGTTCTTTACTTTCTTGCGCCAGCCCAATGGCCTCATGATCCTCCGACTAAGCAAACTTATAACCAGCTGGAGTCGACACTGGAAAAGTTGAAGGAAGACCCTGAGTACGAGGACTACAAGAATAAGCTTGAAGTTGCATTTGACCAGTGGAGTGTGATGACGATGCCCATGAAGACGGACACCTGGTTCCGGGAACAGAGACGGGCGGCTGAGGCCGCACTTGGCTCAATAACCTTGTACGACTTGGGTTTGAGAGAAAAATGGCTGGCTGAAGAAGAGCAAAGGATCGTTCATAGCATGGAGCTTGAGGACGGCAAGAGTGACGATGAAGTCAAGTCGGAGATTAATGGAAATATTGATGAGCAGCTACTGATTGCCGATTGAGAGAAGCACAGGAGAAGTGTCTGACTCAGCGAGCACGATCTATGATACTGGAGACCTTGATGGTAATAACGGGTCTCGTCTGCATGTCAAAACTGTCACCGCCGGAGTGGCCGCTGGAATAACATTGCCTATTTCGGTCACGCAAACAGTGGGCTATCGAGATCGTTCGCGCGTCAGCTCCCGCTCATCCCTACTGCAGGAGGTCGCTGGGGTTATAGGCTGACCAATACGCACGCCAACTTGCGCCTGGTCCTGCAATCAGACAATCGCTAACTTCTTTTTGCTAAATCCGTCTGTTCAGAGCCAACTGCACCGGTCATAAGTCGGACGCACAATAACGTCACGATCGCCATAACGGCTGATCACTGAAAGTCATACAAACATGGGTCTATGACCTGCCGATCTGATTCAGTAGCTCGGAAAATTGAACGTCTACGATAGTCAGACATCGCGTGGGAGAATGTTTTAGTACGTTTGATCGTGAATCAGAAAATCATAGTGGGCTGGTGGGTCAGTAAATCATTATATGTACATCAAATCCCATTCTGGTTGAATCGGAGCATCACCTACCCAAGAGTCTCCAGTGTAGGATCAAATGCCGGCGAAATAATGCGTCAAGGATCGTAATCCTGGTATAACTTTAACGTAGATAATCCCATTAGGCTGTATGCAAATCCCGTGGTGACTCGCCGGTTTTGGCAGCATGCATTGTCTTCACCCTGGCCGGTTTGTTGCGGGCTGGTTCTGAGCGTGACGTGGGCTCTAGTGTCTAAGTTGGCTTAAAGCTGGGTGCCATGAAGAGTCCAAAAAAAGACCAACGATTTCACGTTGAATCAAGCGGCTTATAACTGGAATTTCCTTGATCACATGGAGGCCACTTAGTAGGCTGGATGCGTGTAGTTCACCTTCCGCAGGCATTCATTACACCACAGAGTTCAGGTACCTTCCCAGATGGACATCAAACTCCTCGCACCGAATTGGCATTTCCAGCTGGTAAAACGGATTCTTCATCACGTAATCAGCATACAGCTGATATATCTTTGAAATCACCAGGTCTGGTGCAAACTGGCCAATGTCCGTTACCACCAGGAATTTCAATCCACTCAGCGTCTGAAAACAGTGGACCGCTAGGTCTCCTGTTTCCATGACGCTAAGGCCTGAACTTGCGGGAACAGGACTGATTCGCGCAGTCAGGGCATGTACACTGTGAAAGGTTCCCGCTAGAACAAGGTAGTCATTGGCGTTCAACTTGTTCAAGCCAGGCTTGAAGTCCCGCTGGTAGATTAGGCCTCCAGCCTTGTTGAGAATGTATAATGATTTGACGCCCATTGTGGCGATCGAAGCGAGTGTTACTAGTGGCACCAGTTTCTATTGCGTTGTATTTGGCTTGGCTGTCGGAATATGACTGTCAATGGACACCTTCGTATAGCTTGTGATCTAGTGTCTTGATGTTCTGCTGGCAGTCACCTACCAGTGATTGTGACAAACTCCCAACGCGTAGCCGCATACCATCACTCCAGTGTGTTTTATTTAATCTCGCTTCACGCGCCAAATCCGGGCGGGCCGAGAGGATATTCTGGGGTTATTGGCAATTACACATAACGGCCCGTAGCAGTCACCGGCAGTCACTCAGTTAGCTCGAATTCTAAATATATAGCAACCGTGAACCATATCATCTAGCACGTGATGAAGGAGAAAGGCTTGTGACCATGTCACAGTGGTCCTATATCGCCGGCCCCATGATCTGCTATCTAACATAAGTGCCAAAACACCATGACATTTGCACCCTAAACCAGGCGCAGCACGCCATTTTCGCCTACAGTTGTGTTGTCCTGGCAACCGCGCTCGCAATCCCCCAGGGCTAGGGCTTCAAATTTTGTTTTTTGTTTTCTCCTCCCGCCCCTTCCCCCTTGCTCTCTTGACTCCGTGTACAAACCACCCAACGCATTATACACTCACACACCAGGTTAGCATTGTCGCGGGACCTTTAACTTAATTGACACAATGGCTACTGAGGTGAGAACTACGAGGGATCGAGGCGTATATATACGTCTCTAGCGCTTAATTGGCAAGATCAGGGGACGACACGATGGTTGTTGTATGGCATGGGCACTGTTGCACAACACGCCCTTTGTTGTAAAAAGCGACGCGAGATCGAACTCGTACTAATCTAGCGAGAAACAAACACCTTCCTGGCCCGGCTCTGCGAGCAGGCTGAGCGATATGACGAGATGGTCAGCTACATGAAGGCCGTGGCCAAGGCCGGCGAGGAGCTGACTGTTGACGAGCGAAACCTGCTTTCTGTTGCCTACAAGAACGTGATTGGCACCCGACGTGCCAGCTGGCGATTGATTCTATCGATAGAGCAGAAGGAGGAAGCCAAGAACGCCACCCACCACGTTGAGCAGGTTCGTGCCTACAAGGCCAAGATCGAGGCCGAGCTCGAGGACGTCTGCAACGACATTTTGAATGTTCTGACCGACAACCTGCTCGTCAAGGCCGAGACCGGTGAGTCCAAGGTCTTCTACTACAAGATGAAGGGTGACTACCACCGATACCTTGCCGAGATCGCTTCCGGCGACAAGAAGAAGGAGGCCGCTGGTGCCGCCCACGACGCCTACAAGAAGGCCACCGACGTTGCTCAGACCGAGCTGTCTCCTACCCACCCTATCCGACTGGGTCTGGCCCTCAACTTTTCCGTCTTCTACTACGAGATTCTGAACTCTCCAGCGCGAGCCTGCCACCTGGCCAAGCAGGCTTTCGACGATGCCATCGCTGAGCTGGATTCTCTGTCTGAGGAGTCCTACAGGGATTCCACCCTGATTATGCAGCTGTTGCGGGACAACCTGACCTTCTGGCAGAACGACTTGGAGAACCTGCCGCAGGAGGAGGAGCAGAAGGAGCAGAAGGAGGAGCCAAAGGAGGAGTAACTTCATGTGCGAAGCGACTGAAGCAGGATTCGCTCGTGAAATCTACAGCATTCAAGAGCCGTATTAGCCTTTTGAAGTGCGTGAATTCATGACCAGGGTAGATATATATCTGCGCTCTGTCTGCGCTAATCTATTCATCAAAATCATCACAATAGTTTACAGTGTTATATCTTGTTCCGGTAGGTTCAGTGTAGTTTGCCGTGCCATTTGACAGGTGACCTGCCAGCGTGATAATCTCCCAACGGTTCGGTGCTATAAGCTGCCGAAAATAGCTTAATCTGCGCGCCAGCTTATCTAACCCGTTAGTGACTGTGTCAAGTGACACCGAGTGACACTATTTGCAGAAGTTTCATCAGTAGCCCCATATAGGTGATACACTGAGGCGCCGCGGCATACAAGAGTCATCTACGCGATCACAATTGGTAAACCTTCGTCTCATGGATACCAAATCCTGCGTACATAGCGGCCGATAACGCTCCGTAATCAGCTATGTAAATTATTATGTAAGGTTAGCCAGCCCAGATTGGTGTTACCGGTGACGTGATGATGAGCCGCGTGCGATTTTACGCGTCTGCGACGCGTTCTCCAGTCTTCCACTGATTTCGCTGATTCGAGAGAAGACTCGCCTCATCATCAGATGCCTGACTACATCTCGTCAGACATTACGAATCTGAGCGGGATTCAGTTCCGGAGCCCCGAGGCAGAGGCTGCCAGTCGGAATTTCTTCCCGAGTGGCATGTTTACCGACTTCAAGCCACCGTCGCGCGTGTTGGACGGTCCTATTCTTGTTCAGGTGGTTGACGTGATGGACATCAGCCAAAGCAAGCTCAGCATGGTGCACAAGATGGAGGATGAGAACCCGCGGGCCCGGCAGATTGTCCAGATCGACCAGCCTGAGAACGACACGGGCAAATCAAAGATGTGCAAGCTGGTATTGCAGGACGCGAAGGGAACCGTGGCCTATGCGATAGAGCTCAAGAAGATTCCTGCGATATCTATGAACACGCCGCTTGGTACAAAGCTAATTCTGCGCAAGATCACGGCGCAGCGAGGCGTGCTGTTGCTGGAGCCCGGTTGCGTGAGGGTGATGGGAGGCGCTGTGCCCGAGTGGAACCGAGAGCTGAAGAAGCGTCAGTTGCAGAGAATGAAGGATGAGTTGGAGGTTCTAAAGGTAAGCAATGAAGACGCTGGTACGGGCAGCAGTTGATCTATCTGACTGAGTACATGAACTACGGTGAGCGGCTAGCTCTGCTTCGGCCGGCCCAGCTCCGTGGCGATGTTTGTGGCCTCCTCTACAGCCCGTCCTACTGCGCTCCTGACCCCGTTGTCCTCCATAACCATCAGACCGCCAATGGTCGTGCCGCCTGGCGTGCACACCGACGTTCGCAACACAGCCGGGTGTTCACCAGTCTGGAGAACCATCTCACCGGCGCCCTTCATGACCTGCGCAGCACATTCCTTCGCAAGCGCATAGGGCAGACCCATCCGCACGGCTCCATCAGTCAGCGCCTCCATCACCAGGTAGCAGAACGCAGGGCCGCTGCCGCACAGGGCAGTAGCCACGTCTTGGTGCTTCTCTTCCAAGAAAAGACATCGGCCGGTTTGCTGGAAGATCCAGTTCACTGCAGATCTGACAGACTCGTGCACCTCCGTCTCGGGGAACGAAACCACCGTCATACCTGAACCAATCTTACTTGGTGTGTTGGTCATACATCGGGCGACCAAGGTGCCGCCAGTAAGCTCGCTCAATTGGTCAATGGTCTTTCCAGCCAGTAGACTGACGACCGGCTTGCCTTTAAACAGATCACCACTGATTGGCTTCAGGATTTTCTCGGCCATAAACGGTTTGCAGCCAAGGATGATCAGGTCAGAATTCTTGACCAGCTGCTCATTGCTTCCTCGGAAGAGCTCCAGCTTGGCCCCAAACGCCTCTTCCAGTCGCTTCTCGGAACCTTCACTGTTGACAGCAGCCAGAAATCGCCCTGGCACCACGTCGCCTGTGCTCTTATCGACGCCAGCAACAATGGCGCTCAGCACAGCGGTGCCCATAGTGCCGCAGCCTAGCACTCCCACAGTGTATCCGTTTTTCAATTCCATGTCAAACCTCTCGAGATCTTAGTTATGTACTCATTTGGTGGTGGTGAAATGGGTTAGGTTTTGGGCTAGGGTACGGTTAGGGTTTGTACCATAATTGGGTTAGGCACTTTCCCAGCTAGTGGTCCCAGGCGTACCTCAAAAAAGCACTACCACGACAAGGAGATGACGGTCAATATGACTGTGGCCAGCAAGCTGATCCCCGGCATAGGCGAGGTTCCTGTCAAGCCTTCGGATGAGTACCGGGAAATTCCGAAAGGCACTGACCGGCCTTTCGGGTTGGCCGAAGCGCCTACGCTGTACCCGACCATGGAGGAATTTAAGGATCCGCACGAGTATATGAGGTCGCTCTGGCCCTACGGCCAGCGCTACGGTATTGTTAAGATTGTCCCGCCCAGCAGTTGGCGGCCAAAGTTTTCGATAGACCCGGGTGTGAGTATTAAGAACGAACCGACTAGAGCCGCAGTGGGAGCTTTATTTGTAGGGGAGCTGTCAGCGATGGGAAAAAAAGAGGGCCTTGTAGTGAATAGGAGTTATGTGCAAGTTTGGCGCTGAAGTGTTCAAATTCTGGCGCCAAACTCGGTGCGAAACCCGCCATGTGGCCCCTATTGGGAGGAGAAAAAAGCGGCTTGAGGTAGTTGGGGGGTCTTTTTCCGGCGTGAGAGCCAAAAAATAGAAACATCGCTCGTGTTCGTGCTAACTCAGGCATTCAACTTTGAAACCAGAAAGCAAACGCTCAACACCATGGGCGCCGTTACCAGAGCCACCATGGACTGGACTGAACGAATGACCAAATACCACAGCTTGCGAGGCCAGGAAGTCGACAAGTACCCCGTCATCAACAACCGCATTCTTAATTACTACAAGCTTAAATCGCTGGTCGAGGCCAAGGGTGGCTTTGGGATTGTCGACAGCGACGTTCTTCACTGGCGAGATATCACTATTTCACTGGGAATGGCGAATGGACCAGATGTGAATAGAATTGGTGAACTGGTTCGATCACACTATCTCAGATACTTACTTCCATACGAGCGGTATTGCAACTTTGCAAACAGCTTGATGGGCGATGTGTTCAAGCGAGAGGAACAGATATCAGATAGAAGGCCAGTCATGGATAAGCATCCCGCGCCAATGACGAAGAAGCGAAAGCACGAGGTTAAGGAGGAAGACGACTCTGACAGCGAAATCAAGGCACCCAAAGCCCTTAGGCGATCCCAACGTCAGTCAATGGGCAAGTCTTATACGGAAAACTCAGACAACGAAGAGGAAGAGGAAGAAGAGAATGAGGAAGTCGACAGTGAGGATATTTTACTAAGAGATTACTATGAGCAGCTCAATGCCAAAGACGAAGATGACAGCTGCGAAACGTGCCTGGAAGAATGTGACGGCTCGTTCTTTCAATGTGCCGATTGCGACTCACGATTCCACTTCACATGTCTAGATACCCGGATCTCGGTAGTGGACCCACGTGTGTATTTCAAGAAGGCAGACAGACCCTGGTATTGTCCACGGTGCCTGGTCGAGACCTCCGATTTCTTCTTCGGCATTGGAAGCTCGTACAGTCTTGGGGAGTTCAAACAAATGGCTGATGAGTTCAAAGACACCTATCTCGAGAGAGAGCTGTATATACCCCCAGGCAAGGGCCGCCAGCTTGATGCTAAGCAGCGGAACGTTGTTGAGAACTTTGTGGAAACGAAGTTTTGGCATCACATCGATGACGTCAACTGCAAGCTCGCTGTTGAATATGGCGCAGACATCCACTGCGACGTCAAAGGGTCTGGCTTTCCGCAAGCAGCACGTGATCCAGGTAATAGGTACTCCAAGGACCCTTGGAATTTGAACAACTTCCCACGGCATAAGAAGTCTTTGTTCCACTACATGGACGAGGATATTTCTGGCGTCACAGTTCCGTGGGCGTACGTTGGCATGATGTTTTCAGCATTCTGTTGGCATAGCGAGGATCATTACACATTTTCGCTGAACTATCAGCATTTCGGAGACACCAAAACATGGTATGGTATCCCCGGCTCGGCTGCTGAGAGATTTGAGCAGGTTGCTAAGGAGGCCGTTCCTGAACTCTTTGAAAAAAGCCCAGATATTTTATTCCTGCGAGCGACAATGATCAATCCAAGTTTGCTGGTGCAGAACGGAGTCCCTGTATACACTGTTGACCAGAGACCAGGCCAGTTTGTAGTGACCTTCCCCAAGGCTTACCATGCTGGTTTCAATCATGGTTTCAACTTCAATGAGGCTGTCAACTACGCACCTGAAGAGTGGGTACCATACGGACTGGAGTCAGTCGAGTCCTATCGGGCTCAGAAAAGGTCACCAATTTTCTCACACGAGGCTCTGCTACTTCAGATGGCCCAGCACGATCAGACATACGATACTGCCAGGTGGCTTAGTTCACACATTCAAGAGATGTTCAGGCGGGAAACATTCGACAGGAAGGTTTTCTTTGAGCGGTTCCCGAATGCCAAGTTCGAAGTGGTTGAGCGTGACTACAACAACGAAGAAGAGTTCCAGTGCTGCGAATGCAACTACTTTGCGTACCTGTCACAGATCGTTGTCGACCTGGACGGCGAGCACAAAAAGTACTGCCACATGCATTTGCCTTTTCGCACAGAAAAGGAAATTCCATCAAACGCAGCACTTGTGTTTGAGTTACGCATGACGAATCACGCCCTCGGCCGCATTGCAGACATGGTGCAGGACCGCCTGACAGCAAAGAATTAACGACTAACGACATGCTCGCTAATGTAATTATTTATTGGTATTATACAGTTATCCTAATCGGAATCACTCCAGCAGAAAATCCCAGAGAGCACTAGTAGACATGTAGTCGTGATGAACCACAGACACGAGGTGGTAAGTATCGTAGACGTGCTGTAGCAAATCAGATGTCGCCGTCTTGTCTTTGTACAGTTTCTGCCACTCCTTCCATATGCTAAAAGCCTCGTCTCTCCAAGCAAGGAACGACTCCTGCTCGATGATTGTCGACTGTAGAATTTCTCGATTTGGAAACACACCCCAGGTGACGGCGTTTGATGAGTTTGGCGGCAGGTTAGTTGTGAAGTCTTTTGACTTGGCTTCAAAGTAAGAAATGACGTCAGGTCCGACTGTGTTTAGTTTCGCCTTAAGCTTGTTCCAGTCCTCGTCACTGACAAAGAACTCAACGAAAGCTTTCTGGAAGACTCGCCCGCCTGCGGGACCCCAGCCATAAATCTTATCTGTGCTCTTGACGGCGTTGCCTGCTGGCTGCGAAGCCATTGTCCAGTATCCTTTTTCATTGAGTTGAAGCAGTTCCTCTTGGATGAGAGCGGTTTCTGCGCTGAGAGGCTGATCCGACCATGGGATGGCGCCCAGTTCGCATCTAATTTTGCGCACAAACATGTTTGTGATATCGGCCGCATCCACTGGATAGCCCCACAGAGCCAAAGCCTTTGCATTGTCGACCTTCAGACTTGGTCCATAGCCGTCAATTTCACCGTAAGCTGGGGATTGCGAGTTACCAAATCGACCGTTGGGGAAGTCGTCCCAGGTAGCCTCACGGCCGAGGTCGCCTTGGCCGGTAGAGATGGCCAGTGTGCTTTCTAGGTGACTAGCTTCTTCCTGTGAGACCTCAACATCGGAAATATGTGGAGATTCGACAATGACTCGGTTGAGACTTGGCTTTCTCTTTGGTGCCCGCTTGATCAGGTTTGACTTTTCTAGAATCAGGGCCACACTCTTCTCGAGGTTGAGTGTGTAAATGTGGAAGCCCTTGACCCTTCCTTCTGTCTTGTGATAGATTTCCTTAACCATGGATGAGATATAATCGACACCGTACTCTTTGACTTTTTCGTCGTCGCCCGTGGCGATGGCCTCGAGGGTTGACTTTATGTCGGCCGGAATTGATGCATGACTCAATTTGGCTGCCCGCAGGAAGGACTGATACGTATTTATCGGCATCAGTCCCGGGATGACGGGCACCGCCTTTAATACGGGGTCGTTCTGCAGCAGGGTCTCAAAGTGCAGGAACTTGGCCGCGTCGTAGAACAATTGAGTCACAATGAAGTCGGCCCCCGCTTCCACCTTCTCCTTCAGGAAAGGCAAGTCCTTATTCACGTCCTGGGTGCTTCCGTCGGAACCGTCCACATGGCCCTCGGGATAGGCGGCCACGCCGATGCAAAAGTGGTCTCCATGAGTTTGCTTGATGTACTTCACGAGGTCAGCCGCGTACTGAAAGTCGCAGTCGATGCTGTACTCGCCTCTTGGAGGGTCTCCTCTTAGAGCCAGAATGTTCCGGATGCCGATTTCTTTAGCTTTGTTCAAAGCCATGTCCAGGGTTTCCTTGCTCATGTTTGTACAGGTCAGGTGAAGACAGGTCGTGAGCCCGAGCTCCTGACAAGTCTGTGCGAGGTCCAGGGACTTCTCAGCAGTTGATCCACCGGCTCCCCATGTTACAGTGACGAAAAGAGGCCCCAGTTTGGACATCCGCTCGAGACGGATGCTCAGATTCTGAATACCTGCCTCGGTCTTTGGGGGGAAGAACTCATAGGAGAAGTAGGGCTCGGTTTGAGCGGCAATGAGGTCGGTGATCTTCATTGCGAACGTAGCGAGACTCCAATAGGTCTAGTTGAAATACAGATCTAATGGGGTATAAATCTAGTGTATAGATCTGGATTCGGTTAGACGCTGATAAAGTTTCGATGCGCGCGGTTATAGGTGGGCATCACATAAGCTTCGATAAGGGCTAATTGCTGGATTTGATGAGAAGAGCTCGATTGAACGTGGAAGAGGGATATCATTTTCACGCTTATGGACAAGCTCAGCTAAATCGGCATGTTGGAAGAAGAATCACTGTTTGTGGAAGATGAACCGCTGTTTGTCGACGACGAGCCAGAGGTTCACAGACAGACTGTGACCGAGCCTGTTTCTGCGCATGAACCAGAAGAAGAGGAGTATGAGCTACGCAAGATTGAACCAGTAACGCTCAATCTACGCCTTCCGTTCCAACAGAAGATTGTCACAGACATGCTCGCGTCTGATGGGCTCCTAGTGCTTGGACGAGGGCTTGGTCTGATGCCCATCACCATTAATGTTCTTCACGCCCTTGATGTTGCTGGATGCGACCCTGATAATAAAGAAAACAGCCTGGTTATTGTTGTTAATGCTGCCGACAGTATAAACCAGACTCAGAGCGCTATGGACAATTTCCGAATACGAGAAGGACTGCGCGAAATTTCAGCGATGGACGGACTTTTTGGAAACGATCTCAAGGGCAAGAGCCGTCCCAGAAGAGATCTGACTGTCATCACCGAGAAAATGAACTCCAAAAAACGGCAAGCAGCTTATTCTCAAGGTGGCGTGTATTCGGTGACGAGCCGAATTCTGATTGTGGATTTCCTCTCGCCGCAAGAGACAATTGATGTGTCAAAGATCACGGGGATCGTCGTGCTGAATGCCCACGAACGGCATGATCCCAATATCGAGTTCATTTTGCGGGTGTACAAGCAAAAGAATAAGCACGGCTTTGTCAAGGCCGTGTCTGACCAGCCTGAGCGTTTAACGGGCTTCACGCCGCTGTCAACCAAACTTAAAAGTCTTCATCTCCAACACACATGGCTGTGGCCGCGGTTCCACATGCAGGTGAGAGAGACACTGAACGACCGGAGTAGCGTGATGGAGATTCGAGTGGGTATGACAGATATGATGCGAGAGATCCAGACGTCCATCAAAGAATGCATCGAGGCTTGCCTATCGCAGCTCAAACGGGTCGTTAGGGAAGATACAGAGGACTGGGTATTTGACAGCGTTATTCTCAAAGACGCTGTTAGGCTTATGCGGTCTCGTTTCGACTCTTCGTGGACCCAGGTCCCGTGGGATGTCAAAAAGCTCCTAGAGGGAATAGATACGCTAGTCGGGCTGCTAGAATCGCTCACTCGAAACGACGCCGTGGGCTTTCAGTGGTCCCTATCATACATTCAGAGCGCCTTCATCTCGGAAAAAACTGGTGATATCAAAGACCTTTCTCCATGGCTATTGACAGATGCGGCACAGATCATCTTCAGGGTGGGCAGAGAGAGAGTTTTTGGTCCCCGAGGCCTGTCGAAGGAAGAGCGACTTGAGTACGAGGTCGAGGTGCCCCCAAAATACATTGAGTTGGTGCGACAGGTTCATGGAAAGAGCGGGCCTATTCTCATCATGTGCAACAAGGGAGGCGGAACTGCCAGAAACATAACCGAGTTTCTGGCAAATTGTGATCCAGAAAACGATGACACTGTAGACGAATACATGAAGAGTCGAAGAACAGAGTATTCGACATGGAGAAAGAAGGCGAATTCGGTCAAAGACAACCTGATGGCTGGCAAGGAAACGAAGGAGAATAACAACTCCGAAAAACCTGAACGGCCTCCTGAACCAGAAAGAGGAAAGAGAAGAAGAGTTCGTGGTGGAAAGTTTGTGCAAGTTTCAACGCGGAACGCAGTCACCGACGAGAATGACGATGACGAGCTGCTGTTTTCGCAGTCAGAGCCAATCGAACTAGAGGAGACCATAGAGGGACCCACAAAAATAGTCAAGGGAGAGTCACTGGTGGTGGTGGAGGAGTACGACAACAACAAGAACGAGCAGCTGTTGGACGAGCTCCAGCCAGTCCACATTATCATGTATGAGCCCGATCCAGCATTCATCCGCTGCGTCGAGGTTTACTGTGCCAGTGCGGAGCAGGAGGTCAAAGTTTACTTTTTATACTATGAGGACTCAGTCGAGGAGCAGCGATTTCTTGGAGCCGTGCGAAAGGAGAAGGACTGTTTCTCTCGTCTTGTCAGAGAAAAGGCAAGCATGGCGCAACAATATAGCCACGTCGACGATGACCCTGCTGACGGCTCGTTTCTGAGGACTGTTACCAGCCGTGTTGCCGGTGGTCAGCTATCTGCAGCCAGTGATCAGCCTAAAGTCATCGTCGATGCGAGAGAATTCAGATCTGCTCTGCCATCCATGTTGTATGCCAAGGGCTTTCTGGTTATCCCTGTGACATTAACGGTTGGCGATTACATCATTACGCCGCAGATTTGCATAGAACGAAAGTCGATTGCCGATCTAACTCAGAGTCTGGATAACGGCAGGCTCATGGAACAGTGCGAGTCCATGTGCAAGTACTACGAGTTCCCTACGTTGCTGGTCGAGTTTAGTGAAAACAAGAATTTTGGCTTGCGCTACTCCGAGAACCCTAAGGACCCCAAGCAAGTTACCATCCAGCGACAGCTGTCGCTACTTCTTCTGCACTACCCTAAAATGAGAGTCATTTGGTCACCATCTCCCTTCGATACAGCCGAAATTATAGCCGATCTTAAGCAAAACAGAGCGGAGCCGGACCTTGAAGTCAGCATGGCCTATGGAAAAGACGCTGGGAATGAGGTGCCTGAAGAGAATGAAGATGGAATCGCTTTTTTGAGAGCCATTCCAGGTATTACTTATCAAAACCACAGGCTCATCACTGAAAATGTCCCCAACATTCAGACTCTGTGTCAAATGACTGTAGATGAAGTTGGTGAGCTTATTGGCCTGGAGGCTGCCAGAAAGGTAGTGGGATTCTTGGAGAAGAATTTGGCACACAGTAAGTAGCCGGATACATGTTTATTCTTCAGTACTGGGGAGCACGTAAGTCTACAATGTTCAGGTGCTAACTTCCATTAGGCTATCGTCACTCAAGCCCTTGCTTGAGAATAAATAAATACAAAAACTCTATACTGTAAACCTCTCCGTTAAGCCAGGTTCGCCGACTGACTTCCCTCCAGTTGTAAGTTCTGGTTGATCTCTTCCGCAAAGATACTCATTTGGCCCAGCACGTACCTATCCATCTGTCGAGCAGCCATGGCGCCCACCAGAGCCTCGATAGTTGGAGTGATACCCATGGGCAGCAGCTGTTTCTCCGGTCCCTTCTTCATCGCCTTTCTTCCCAGAGTTCTCAGCACTGTGATACATCGCTGCGTGAGACGAGCAAATGGATGGATCTCTTCTGGTCTGTTCTGCATGGCGTTGGGGTTCACGACACCACCCAAGACGGAGGAGGCACGGAGAAGAACTGGCGCAAAGCTGTCGTTAGCTCGTAGCCATTCCAAAGCCAGATTATACTCGGGATCGTGCTCGACAAAGTCGGCCGCTTCAAAAGCTTCCTGGTCGGGGGTTTTCTCCTCCTCGGTCGCCTCTGGCACCATGAGAGCAAGATGATCCGCGACCAAAAAGCTTTGGAGCAGCAAGGGTTTTCGCAGATCTAGACCCTTGGGAATGATGTGGAAGTCGCTGTAAGGTACCGTGGCGATCACCAGGCCGAAGGCTCTAGTGAGAATTTCAAATGGATGCAGTTTTCGGCCGAGATATGCGCTGTATCGCTTCAGTAGCTTGAGATAATCTGCATCGCCAGTGCCCAAGAAGATTGATTGGTACAGTTCTCGGTTAGGCCTATCACGAGCCATAGTTTTGGCTAGGATGTCGATGGCAGGCGGGAGATATCTGTGAGTGGAAGGCACATACTCGCCGAAAGTGAGGCCGCCTTTCTCCGCATATGGCGACGGGGTGGTTGAGAAGCACAGGGTGAACATCAGCAACACGAAAGCGTCAGTGATAGACTCGAAGATAATGTATGATGCCAAGTTAGAGAACAGCACCACCATATCCTTCATTAGATCAAGAGTTCGTTTTTGCGAGTTGAGTAGCGACGGCTTGTTTTGCAGCGCCGACAGCACGCCGAATAGAAATCTCATAGTTCGTGGATCCGCGGTCATGACTTGACGGTTGAGGTCCACAAACGACAAATTTCGCAAGATGGTGGTGATGCAGATCAGTCGGTTGGCAGCCGCCGTGTCCCAGAATGAGTCGTCGGCAGCATGTGGATTGAACTTTTCGGCCTCCGCTTTGCTCTGTCTGATGAGTTCGGAGTAGTTAGGCAGGCCGAAGGGAACATCGTCATCTATCGAATCTTCGCTTGACTTTTCTGGCTCTTTATTGTTAGTTGATAGGTCTTCCAGCTCGTAATCTGTGACGGTGGGTTCTTCTACAGGCTCGCCAGTGTCGCTTCGAACCTTTATGACGATATCTTCATCATCGTCGCCAATCTGCGCGGAGTATTCCTTGAAAATTGCGTCTACCAGATCCAGTTCTCCATGGCTCTCCTCTTCAAGCTCGCTCAGTGACAGGTAATCAGGATGTGGCTGCACCACAGACCTCGAGACGAAGCCTGAGCGTAGCTGGTCCAGAACGAGCTGTCCATTGTCTGCCAGGGCTGTCACAAGGCCGGGGCTATCGTGAAGGTTGAGATAGGTTCGCGGGTCCGCGCTTATTAGAATTAATTTGTCCAGAGCCTGCCTCACCTCTCCGGCAATCATGGATTCAAGACTCATTGTCATGGCATGCACGTCGATAGCGCCCAGCTCAATAGGCATAGGAAACTCAGGTCGGATTTGCTCAGCTTCGTGCCCCAGCGCAAACAAAACGCGAATATCGTGACCAGCGACTCTATCCTGGGGCTTCTTTCTTGGCTCATACTTTTTCTCGGACGTTGGGAGTCGCACAAGAGCGTAAGGGTCTGTCTTGATTCGCTTAGTCTCCCGCGGCGGTGGCATACCGTTAGAGGCCTTTGGCGGCTGTATCGGTGTCGTTGCTGGGGATCCAATCGGTTTCTGAGGAGTTGACGCATGGGACGACGGGGTCATGGATCGGCCCAACTCCGGCGCTGGCTTCATGGCCGGTGACTGGGCGGGGGCGGGCACATTACTGGTCTGAGGAGACATGTGCAAGGTGTGTTGCAGCTGCTGTGGTTGAGGCGGGGCCTGATGCTGAGGCTGAGGCGAGCCCTGGTTCAGACCTTGCTGTCGAGCCCGGACACCAGGAGCAGCGTTCATCAATGCCTCTTCGAACGGCTGCAAAACTTTGTTGAATACCGTGGAAAGTTCATGAGCTGCATCAGGGTTTCCTTGAAATCCAAGAGTCATGGCCACTGTGCCCCACAAGTTGCCATTGATGACCTTCTGCGAGCCTCCCAGCCGCATGACAATGCCGTAAAGATTGAACGGGTGGACTGGCTTACCGCAAACGTTTGGGAATCCAGTCAACGGCGTACCACGGCTTTGCATAAACTGCACCAACGACTTCATGAAACTCTCAGACTTTTGCTGGATGGACGTGGCAGCGGCTTGCTGATTGAGCGGGGCGGCCTGGTTTTGAATAGCCGGGGAGCCCTGTGCCGATGAGGCCTGTGCTGGGGATCCCTGTCGCGGCTGGAAACCTTGCTGGTTTATTCGCGGAGACTGTTGCTGCCCGGCCGACTGAACTCCTGGCTGTCCCATCATCTGGGTTTGGCCCATTCCCATTTGACCTCCCGGCATTTGCTGTCCCGAGATTTGACCTGGTCCCTGTTGTCCTGGCATTTGGCCCGGCATCTGCTGGCCCTGAGCTCCCTGCGGGCCGCCTGGACCAGCACCCGGTCCACCCGGTCTCCTTTCCTCATTCATTTTACTGGCTATTCGTTTCAAAAAGACCTGCTGTTCAGCCTGAGACAGCGTATTCATCTTTTGCTGGATTAGCTGCAGGTGCTGGGGCGAGAAATTCTGCAGGAGCTTCTGGGTCATTTGCTGCTGCATTCCAGCTGTCGGTTGGCTTGGTCCCTGCGGCATCAGCTGAGGCTGCGGCTGTGGACTCTGAAACTTGAATTGGCCTTCAGCCTGTCGTTTCTGATTCAGAAGCTGCTGCTGGTACGCATTCATACCACCCATGCCCTGACCCTGGCCCATCTGGCCCATCTGGCCCATACCTTGGTTCATTCCCTGGCCTGGTCCCTGTCCCATCCTCATTTGACCGCCCATGCCCTGGGGATTCTGTGCCATTTGATTCGGCGGGGCCTGTGGTTGCAACGTCGGCGTCATTTGATACGGCGACTTATGCTGTGGAACTGGCGAGCTGTTAGCGCTCTGGGCCTCCTGCAAGAGCTGGGCTGGCAGCGGCGTGGGCCGTTGCCTAGGGGATATAGATGCACCTTCCCGCTGTCGCTTGGCTGGAATAGAATTAAACGAGGGCGAATTGCCGTTAGAGTTTATTTGCGTCATTTGCGGACTCATACTGCCGGACGGGTAAATGTCCTGAGCCATGACATTTCGCGTTTGTGGTGAGTAGATAGCTGATGGTTTGATGGATCCTGCATTGGGGTTCATATTATTGGAGTTTCCGTTGAAGTTGTCTCCGAACATGTCCATTCCTGAGTTAGTAAAGCCCATGCCATCAGGTGACATCCTTTGCCTCATCCCTCATGTTCAACGACATCCTTCACTTTGACGGTCGACCTTCACGTTGAAGCTCGTGATGGACGCAACATCACGTGTCGGCTTTTCTGGCGGCCACTTTGCATAACAGTAAAGTTACTCTCAAGGTCGGCAAATTCGCCATGTTCAGCCATGTCATAGCAGCTCATTCCAGAACTATACTGATAACTGATACAGCCGTCCAGGCGTCTCGTCAACAAGTCACTCACCCGAACCCATAAACATGTCCAATCCGTTACTATTGATCCCCTGGTTCATCATAAACTGATTGTCGCCATTCGACGGCGAGTTCCCGTCTGGAAACATCGAGTTGAACGGAGACCCCGACATCTGCGACGCGTTATTTCAATTAGTCGTGTTGGCGGGTCGTAAAAGTGGGAGGATAAAGCGCGCTCACGTGAGACATCTCCCACTGGTTACCCTCCAGCCGCAATAAAGATGTATCACGTGATACATGCAAGCAGCTTCCTAGATACCCGAGAAGAGGTTGAATACAATGGTCTCATCTGTGACACTGAGTCTGATCCGGTCGAGTGTTTTACTGTCATTTGCCTTCTTTCTGGTCAAAGATGCGACTGCGTTTAGCACCAATTCCATGTTTGTGCTGACCTCGCAGGCAATGTCAGTTCCTCAGCTGATTCTAGCCAAGGACGAACCGCTAGTTGGCCTGGTTTCGATACTACTGGCCATGGTGGCCGTCTCGGATGTGGCGATTCTGTTTGGCAGCTATCTGGAAGTTTTGTACCTGACAGTTCCCTACCGGCTATTGATTGAGCTTGGTGTGGTCGGGTACTCTTACTTGACGGGCAACAGGCTGGTGAACAATTCGCTGGTGTTTTGCACCTGCTTATTGGAGATTATTGTCAACTTTTTGATCTTTGGCGCTGTCAGAGAGGAGAGGAATAACTTTTTGGGCGAGAAGCTGAGGCCAGAGGAGTATGAGTAGCAACACCGTCAAAAATCTCAGACGCCTATTGATATTTACGGTCCGTCACAGCATGCCCATCTGGTAGGTTCGACTGTATGCAGACAACGGTGCACGTCAAACATCTTGCATTACTTGGCACTGTCAGAACCCTATACTTGAAGTGACAACCGAAAAGATGATTTTATTCTATAACTACCTAAACCACCATTGTGTGAAATGCTGTTGCCTGCTGGCAACACAATCATTTTTAGAATTTGAAAGCGGACCTGGTTTCTAGCCCGTCCGCCCTGAAAGGCAACCTAAAAGAACCAGAACTTCTTCTCGTGCAGCTTCTTATTCAGCGCCTTGTAGTACTCCATCTCGCTCCAACAGTCTCGTCCCCATTCACATCCAGCCATGTTAACCACAAAGTCCCGGTCCTTCTCGTTGTAGAATAGGCGAGGGTCGTCGGCCATATCGCTGCACGCACCTGGTGGGAACGCGTTAATCTTTCTCAGTGGAATGAAGCCAACTCGTCCTCGAATCCAGGGTTCGTGCGTGTACAGGTACTCCAGAGCATCCTGCTCCTTATGCTCCCATTCCATGTGCATCTGCTCATAAAAGACAGGATCCCACCAGATGTCCAGCAACTTCTCAGTCCACTCACTTCGTCGAATGAGAAAAGATCCCAAGTTGAATCCACCACAGTCCTGAGAAACAATCAAATCAACAGGCTGGTCGTAGTCAACGTAGGGAATGTCCACTGGGATGTTGAGCGGGTTGAAAGACGACACGTCTCGCTCAGTCACGTTGTACAGGTTCTTGAAAATGTGTGAATCCAGCGACAATTGAGGCTCCATGATGTAGGTGTGCAAATCAAGCCACCAGAACCACTCCGCCTTGGGGAACTGCCGCATCGTCTGCTTGATAATGTCGACTTTTTCCCACGACTCTCGCCATTCGTGAGCGTAGCGCTTCTTGGCAGACACATCCTTGATGGCCAAGTGGTATCCATGCCGCTCGGCGTACGCCTTCTTGTTGGCTATACTTGATCTCTCGACAGACCACTCCTTGGCGCCCTTCCATTGCATAACACCGCCGCCCTCGTTGGCAGCCAGGATAATCACGTACTTGCCCGAACTCCAGTTAAAATGCGGTAGAAATGGAACCGCCGTAAACAGTGATAGGACCATGATGAATGTGAAAATCACAACTAGAATCTTGCGTCGAACGAGAATAGTCTGCAAAACCTGTCGAATGTACTGGAGCCTGCTGTTCCTCCCTTTCGGGACGAATCCGTTGCCCTTCATATCTTCCCTCACCCGTCTATCTAGTAATCTCAACCGTGTAGTAATCTCGAACGTGGTGATGGTGTGGTGATGTAATGCCGTAGTGTTAGTGATCTGCGTACCCGCTATTTATAGCGCGTGCAGTATGCTTATTTTATTACAAGTGTTGGTCAAGGCAATGTCGTGCCTAATGTTGAGAGTAACAAAGTTATCGGTGAAAATCCCCTGTGCTTGTTCGGTGTGCTGGCACGCGTTTGTGATGTCATACCCAAACCCTGCCAGGCCGGAGCGAAGAGATGGCTAACTTTAAAGATCTACCCTAGTTACAATGCGGTTCGCCGTCCCACCGCCTTTACACCGTAATCAATGGCCTCCGCTCCGGTTATCGTGCGCTCTATTTTTAGCCTACGTCATGCGCACGTCTACTATCGCCATGGCAACCCTGCGTCTCTTTATGAATGCATTGTCCTATACGCTATACATCTGCCGATGCGCTGGGCTAAAACTCAAACTCGTTTCGGAACTCGTTCAGATCCATGCTGGTTCCCACCTTCTCCACCAAATCTCGCCTTTCCATGGCCAAAAATATCCTCCGCAGGGTCTCGTACAGGTTGGTGCTTGGATTCCTCATCGAGTCCTCCTTTGAGTTGTCAGTCTTGTGCAAGTACAGGGCAGCTAGCAGGTGCTGGGCGGCTTCCTTGTAGCAGCCAATGTTGATACACGATACACCCAGGTTGTATCGGGCTCGCACAAACGCTGGTCGTGCTTCGAGAGCCTTGTAGTACGCCTCAATGGCCTCCTCGCTTCGATTGGAGTTGGCCAGGGTGGCTCCCAGTCGGTTCCACAGCAGAGGATCGTTCGGTCGCACCATGATGGCCGCGTTGAAACAGTCAATGGCCTTCTCGTACTCCTCATTTCCGTAAAACAGCACACCCAGACCAACCTGCACATCTGCATCAATGCTGGCTCCGTCCGGCGACATTTGCGCCGCTCGAATAAACAGCTCCGTCACACGGCTGTGCAACTGGAATCGGTCCTCGTTTCCAAGGTTTGGCTCCTGCGTCCGCGCCTTATCGACAATGGCGGGGTACTTGGTGGCCAGCCATCGCTCCAGAGTAGCATAGGCGGCATTCTCGCAGCCCTCGTTGGTGTAGGACACCGACAGGTTCAACAGAGCAGTCAGATTACCTGGATCAAGCTGCAAACATCTCTCAAGCGCTCGAATAGCCGGGTCCTCCTTCTCGTTCTGAGCCTGAACGGCGCCCAGTCTGTTCCAGGCATCCACATGGTCTGGGTTTTTCTGGACAGCTGCTTCAAAGTAAAGAGCAGCTACACTGAGCTTGGCTCCCTGCTCCATGAGGCTGACACCGATGGCGTAGGGGTCCTCCTCATGCAGATATGGATTGTTTTCCTCAAACTTGTACTCACCAAAGTTCGGCCTAGATGTAGTGAAAGTGTCGTAGTCTCTGTCCCAGGTCGTGTCCCACTGGTTCTCGTTGTACGTCCAGTCGTCCACATTGTCGAGCACCTGCGACTTGATCTTGTTCCACACATCTTCAAAGTTGTCTTCTGTGAGTTTCTGGTCCATCTCGTTCAACTCAGCCTCCTGCGGATCAACCTCCTCCGCTACCTTCTCCTTGCCCTTGATTGTGCTGACCTCCTCCATCTCCTTGAACTGAGCTTCCCAGTTTTCGGCGTCGAGCTCTTGAATCTTTGGCGCGTTCGTTCGCATCATTTCGCGGTTCATGCCCCCCATGCCCATGCCCATGTTCATTCCCATCATGGGGGTGTATCGCATTCCGCCGTACTGGGGCTGGCCCGGCTGTTGTAGCTGTGGAGAAGGCGAGCTCCTCTGGCTAAACTCGCCTGCCCACCGCGGGTTTCCGTTAACCTGTGGAGCGTTCATCTGTGGACCGGCCTGTGGTCCGGGCTGGAACTGAGCTGGTCCGCCCTGCTTGAAATCAGCAGCCCAGTTAGAGGCCCCCTGAGGTGCGTGCGCATGGATTCCGTTCAGCTCCCGTGACATGTTTTCAAACGAGAAATTGTTAGCTTGGCCCTGCTGAAATTGGTTCATTAGATGCTGGTCTTCCATATTCATCTGCTGGCCAGATCGCATGCTCATAACGGGAACGCCACCAGGCCCAACCCGCTCATGCTGAAGGGACCGGTCTTCTTGAGTGTGTTTGGCAAACTGCGCCAAAGGGTTGCCGCTCGTAGAGCATTCGCCGCCGCCCTGGTTCATGAACGACATTTCGTCTAGTATGCAAGTGAAGTGTAGTGTGCCAAGTGGACGTTGGGACCTCGGACAAGACGTGGGGTAGTGCGGCGCGGAGGGTCGGCGATAGAAAGCCGACCTCGACCGGTGAACTTGACATGGTGAAAACTAGAAAACAATGGCGCGAGGATTATGATTTTTATATAACAGGATACTCCAAAACCGATGTCCTTCGCTTTAGTTTTCGCTAACTAGTGCTAGACTTTCAACAGATAGGGCGAGTGTCTCAGAGCCCCACTATATTCTGGCATCACATGGCATCACGTTCAGACAAACACAACAGGTGTAACATTAGTTTGTTAGTTGAGCTGTATACTCTTCATGAGGACCCCCTGACTGAGATGAGCATGCGATCGACAATACGGGGATCGATCTTCCCTCCGGCTAGGCACTAGGTGAGCGGCATCGCCGATGCCCTTGAATTGGTGAACCAGAATCATGTCCATCCTACGGCTATCCCGACAAGATTTGAGTTTGTCGACTGGTGGCAGATGGGTTCTGTAAATAAGTGCTGTGGTTGATTTTCTGATGAATGCGACGGGCACGCTATGGCTCCACTTTCAGGATCCAGTTGATCCAGTCCTCCAAGTCTACCAGCTCGTAGAATCCCGTTTTAGAAACTAGCTTTGAGGGATCGTTCGCCAGAACGGCCGTCACTTCATACAGCGGAAGATACGGCTGCAGCGGCGAGGCTGTCACAATTGTCACACTCAAACCGTTTTCGGTCTCGAGCTTGTATTGCGACGTGGGCGGGTATA
Source organism: Blastobotrys muscicola (assembly GCA_003705745.3). Classification (NCBI taxonomy): domain Eukaryota; kingdom Fungi; phylum Ascomycota; class Dipodascomycetes; order Dipodascales; family Trichomonascaceae; genus Blastobotrys; species Blastobotrys muscicola. Next base: position 35,171 of record PPJL03000018.1, read on the forward strand.
CCAGTTTCCCGAGGTTACTCTGTTGAGTTATTTCATTCGTGTACCCCTCAAATGTTAGTTTTGCCTTGTGGTTCTGAAGGATCATGTTCAGCAGCCGGCTTGTTCGCTCGACGATTTTGTGGTGATGCAGGTGTGCCAGAATAGGCTTTAGAATGAATGTTGTTCGTGGGGCGGGCTTCTCTTTTGACGACAGAGGTGTAGGAATCGACCGTCTCTTTGCCAGGCTTCGTTGATGACTGTTGCAGAGTAGTAGATGCAAGGCACAGCAAATTAAGTCGGCCCGCTTCGAATAGACATCCTCCTCCACATCGTCTTCCTCAGGGTCCACATGCTCAATATCGATAACTTCATCCTGCACTGTTATGCTAACTTTGCCCTGCTCTATCGTAGTTTTGTACGACATCAATCCACGTGCTTCCTTCACTATCTCAAAGAAGAGCTCCTCCTCAAAGATTAGAGTTCGCGCATTCTTGATCTCTGACTGCACAGAATCGTCGTTCAACAGTATACTCTTGTATGACGAACTGCCGACTTTGACCTTCTCACCCGATGACAGACTGTGCAAGGTTACCTTCAAGACGTGCCGGCGTTTGCTCATGTCGAACTTGAACGTCATGTTTCCATCCACGCCTCTATTCACAATTGCCACTCCCTTATCCCTGTAGTCTGATCCTGCATCGCCGAAACCATACTTTATGGCCAATCCACGAACATCGCCCTTCCTGATCTTGAACAGCACCTCTCCGTTCATCACCACATCGAAAATAGACTTCCAGTATTTGTCCTCCTTGTCTACCTGTGTCTTGAGTCGTTTTGCTGCGCTGGACAGCAGCTCAGACGTGTTTTTCAGCGTCTCCAGCTTCCAACCGGCGCCTACCAACTGGTCCTCCTCGGGAACTGATATCCACAGCGCATCGGCACTCAGCGAACCAACGGGAACATGCTGCTTCAAATGAGGGGACATGGATGACGTACCAGCAGCGGGCCTTAGAGACGTTAACAGTAATGAAACGAAATCCAACGACAAGGCTGACTCGTTCTGCGCCGTGCCTACTAGAGCCACCAATTCCTGCCGCACCTGGTCGAAATCGATCTTTGGCTTCTCAGGCTCCATAGATTCGTCTTCGGACGCTGCATCTACGACTACTAGCGTCTCATTTTCGACGATTTCGCGCAGAATTGATTCCTCGGTGATGTCAGCAAATGAGCCTCGTTCTTGTGTGATTCGCGAAATTATGTGTCCCAGGTTCAATTCACTCATTAGTTTCATCCCTCAAGCTGCAACTTACACGCCAGCCCCCCTCGTGGAGTCCTCTTGGGGCTCCAGTGACAGTGGTTGCTTGTCCATGTGGATAGGTTCGCGCGCCCGCCGTGAAGTACGCCGCATCACCAACGACTGACCTGCATACGTTGGATTCTAGAAACACGCAATTAGAGGTTGTCCTCGATTTCTACTTAAATACATCTTCGACGCGTCGCTCCACTGGGTGTGCTTAGATATCAAAGTCACCGTCATCGTCGTCCAGATCAGTTCCCTCCTGGATCTCGGACGCCAGCTCCTTCTCTCGCTCTCTGGCCTCCTCAGCGCTCTTTAGATCGATTCTGTGGTCATTCATCAAGTACCTCATGCTCTTGACGGAATCGTTGTGCAGCGAGATGCAGAACTTGATTCGCTCATGGAACGCCTCCTGGGGCTCCTTGGTAGAGTAGACGTCAAGCAGCTCCTTGGACTGCATGTATCCCCGTTCGTGGTCAATGGTAGCATCGACAACACCGTCCCGGATGGCCTTCGCAACAATGTACTCAGCCGACTCCTCTGACTCGAGGTGTAGTCGAATGCAAATGTCCTTGAGCGAGATTCGGGAGTATGTCAGGCACATGATCTTGATGCCGGTCTTGATGACATTCTGTCGCAGTCGTAGCACCAGGGTGTATGTTCCGTCTCGTTTCAGGGTGTCGGCGTGCTTGGCAATGGTCTCTGTGAACTGGGTGATGTCTCCCACTCGGACAGCGCTGGTCACGTCAAAGTATGGTGCCAGAGCCTTCTCCAGAATTGGCTGCTTGAACGAGGCTCGCTCTGGAATGTTACCCATGAGCAGTTCAATAACGATACTCAGCTTGTTGGCGGTCTGCAGGAAGCCAATGGCCAGAGGGGTCTGCGGGGCCTTTCGAATGGCGGCAGTCACCCGCTCGTGGGCAGAAGTGTAGTTGAGTTGAATAGCCTCAATTCGTGCCATGTAGTAGTAATATCGGGCGCCCAGAGAGTTGGAAGCAGACTCTGGAAAGGTGACCTTGGACACGAGGTTGGCCGCCTGCAGAACCTTGTGGCTGGACAGGTAGTTTCGCAACAGCAGGGTGATCAGGGAGGCCTGAGTCTCGTCATCGTGTCGCAGCGTGGCGGTTCTTAACGCGGCGAGCAGCTCTGGTCGAATAGATTCAAAATCATTGGACAGCTCGTGGGCCCGCGAGTAGTAGAACCACGCCTTGGAGGCAAGATAGTCCATGGACCTTCGGTTGTAAGTCTGGAGTTTCCGAATGACGACCTTGGAGAATTCAATGAACTTTCGCTCGTCGGCGTTGAGTAGCCATACCAGAATCAACAGGTGGATGTAGATGTCGGTCTCTGGCAGAATGGCCACTGGGGCAGTAGGGCTGTCTTCGTCCACGTCCATATCAGTAGTTGGGTGGCCAATGAACTCCAACAGAGTGGCTCGCGATGGATCGGCTGGGGGATAAGTGGACTCGACCACCTTGGCCAGCACACTGGGATCGACTCGCTTTCGCAATGCTGGAAGGCCTCGTAGCACCTTGAGCGTGAACCGCGGGTCAAAGTTTGTGACGGACTTTTCCAGGTACGCAAAGTTCTGCTTGACGTCATCGATCACCAGCGCCTCCAATTCGGGCCCAGAAGTCTCCTTCACCTCCACAGCGTCCTCAATCTCTACTTCCTTGGTCATTGTGTGTGTGTTCGTGTGGATATCGATGTCCCAGTGATCCTTAGTAAGGTGTTCTTGGGTGCTCAGATGTACGCGCGCTTTGGTCAACTGTCTGATCCGCGGTCTCTCGATATGGCCACAAAGCGAGAGCCAATCTCTATTGAGGAACTGCTTAGGAAGAAAAAAGAAGCCCAAGATCTCAAAAAGCCAAAATTTCTGACCAAGAAGCAGCGGGAGGAACTGGCTCTCAAGCGACAGGCGCAAACTGTTACCGCCAACGATGACCTCAAGCCTGTGGAGAAGCATATTGTTTCTGACAATAGCACAGGACCCAAAATCGTGCAAAAGCGCGAAAGAAAACGAGGCGATAAGTTCAGTTTTGAGTGGAAAGCAACGGACGACACGCTAGACGATAAGGATTCGCTCTACTCACAGAATGACTTGGTCTCAGAAGTGGCCGTCGGCGGGGGCGCAGAGGAACGAAAGAGAAAACAACAACAGCTAGACGCCGCGAAGAAGGAACGAAAGATTGATTGGAACGAAGTCCACTGGTCCAAGAAGCCACTTGACAAAATGCGAGAGCGAGACTGGCGTATTTTCAAGGAAGATTACAGCATTTTGACGCGAGGCAACGGCATAATTCCTCATCCTATGCGGAGCTGGCGAGAATCGAAAATCCCGCCGCAAATTATTGATATCGTCGCTAAAGTGGGCTACAAAGAGCCGACACCGATCCAGAGAGCTGCTATTCCTATTGCTTTATCAGTGCGAGACGTAATTGGAATTGCAGAGACTGGTTCTGGTAAGACGGCTTCATTCATCATCCCGTTGCTGTCGTACATCATGGAGCTTCCCGCGTTGAATGAAATCACAAAGGCAGATGGTCCTTACGGCATTGTGCTGGCACCTACGCGTGAATTGGCTCAACAAATTGAAAGTGAGGCAAAAAAGTTCTGCACGGGTCTGGGCTTCCGATGTGTTTCCATTGTCGGTGGCCATTCGATAGAAGAACAGGTATACAAGCTACAGGACGGAGTGGAGATCATTATCGCCACACCCGGTAGATTGATTGACTGTATAGAGCGACGAATCCTGGTTCTCAGCCAATGCTGTTACGTGGTGATGGATGAGGCTGACCGAATGATTGACCTGGGATTTGAAGAGTCTGTTACCAAAATTCTGGCGGCGCTTCCAGAGGCCAACAAGAAGGCAGATTACGACGACAAGTTCAGCCAGAAGCGGATGGAGCTCATTGGCGGCAAAGACAAGATCAGACAGACAATGATGTTCACAGCGACATGGCCAAAGGCCATTGAACGTCTAGCCGAAAAGTATTTGCACAATCCTGGAATAGTCAATATTGGAAATGTCAATCAGGCCACAGACAGCGTGGAGCAGCGGGTCGAGTTCGTCGCCCAGGAGGAAAAACGAAAGAAGAGAATGCTGGACATCATGAGACAGTTCAAGTCCCCTATTATCATATTTGTCAACTACAAGAAAAGCTGCGATTTGGTGGCCAACGCCCTCAAAGCTGGGGGCTGGCGTGCGGTCGTTATGCACGGTTCAAGGTCTCAGGAACAGCGTGAGTTGGCGCTGGCCCAACTGAAACGAGGCGAGGCAGACTGCTTGGTGGCTACTGATGTCGCAGGCCGAGGTATCGATGTTCCAAATGTCTCGCTGGTGTTGAACTTCCAGATGGCAAGAACTATTGAGGACTACACGCATAGAATTGGTCGAACAGGCCGTGCGGGCAAGAGGGGTACTGCCATTACTTTCTTGGGTAAAGAAGACGATGAACTTCTCTATGACCTCAAACAAATGTTGATAAAGTCAGAGATAAGTCGGGTTCCAGATGAGCTGAGAAGGCACGAAGCCGCACAAACCAGGCCAGTTCAAAAGAAGGCGCCTGTCAAGGTTGATGAATAGTATACGAGAGCAGACCCACAGGGAGGTTTCGTAATAAATATGTACATTAGTCATCATCACTGTCGTAGCCACCAATGCCTGCCAGGCCAGATTTCGGCGCTGGTGCAGTGGCCAAGGTTTTCAAACTATCCAAGGTGGACGAGGACAGAAGTGCGTTAGTTTTAGGTGGCTCTGTAGACTTATCAGGTCTAGGCTCAGCCGGCTCGATTGCCTTCGTTTCATCGACAGCGTCGGTAATTGCCGTACCAGTTGCCTGGGCATATAGAACGTCGTCCGGTGCCTCATATCCCTCCAAATCAAGCCCACTCTCAATCATTCTCCTTTTCTTACCGCTTGGGTTCCGACCCTCCAGCTCGGCAATATAGCTCGCCGGCAGCAGCTTCTTGATCGCCTCAGCTGCCTGCTCCTCTAGCCGCCGTTTCTCTCTGTTTTGCGCCAACGGATTAGGATCTTCACTCGCCCAACGCACGTTTAGTGTTTCTTCAGCCTCTAGTGATTGATGTGCCATGGCCTCTTTAGCAAACTGGGCATTGCACTCGTTCTGATATGTCACAAATGCGATTCCTCGATCGTTGAGCACCCTCGTCCGCTCTATATCGCCCCACTCAGAAAAATGCTTTGCTATTGTTTCTTCCATGCGATCTGACAACGCCACTCTTCCCACATATAAAGTTCTATTCTGCCTCAGAAACGAGCCAACGCCGCCCATGTCGTCCCGGTAGTCGGCAAACTTCTCCCGTCCAAAGCAGTCCACGTTTCCTGAATATATATCTGTCACGTCCGGAAGTCTATGCAGGTATTCGCAGTTCTTGCCTTTCGTGCACATGCCGCGAGCAAAGTACAGGCAGAAGTAGCTTCCCGGGACCTTGTCGGCTTTCGTGTACCCGGAGTCTCGGGCAATGTTGCACCGATGGTCGGCTTTTCGCTGGCCATTTACTCCGTCTTGAGTATCGCCATGACTCCATTTGAGGTACCAGATGTTGAACACAGTTCCGGTCTGTGGTGGTCGGTCGTGTTCTTCGACCGTATCCGGATCAACTTGGACTCGGGCCGCTCTTCTTTTTTTCACAACGCCAGTCTCTTTGGGTTTCTTCACCACTCTCGACTCTTGTGCCTTCGATTCTGTCGATTCATCTCGTTGATCTCTCTCTGAATCAGGCATGCTGATAAATGATGCGATACGCGATAAATAATTTGGTGGTGTTTTATTAGCCCTAGCCCTGGAGGTGGGTGACCAGACCTCTCCAAACTAACCGGTGGGGTTACAATAACAAAGTCTAGTTAGTATTCATAAACCTTACATGATATATACAATGCGTGAGTGACGGAATGTCTAGTGGGTGTGATGACGTTCGTGCTATGACGGGTGAGTGGCGAAATGATGGATATGGCGAGCGGGTTACTGGAAGTTAGCAAACGATGCCAAGGTCGAGGTGGACTCATTCGGACTCTTTGCCAGATCCGACAGCTGGATAGCGTCGAGAATCTTCTTTGCACCGTTCGCAACCAGTTTCGCGGCCAGTTTCCTTCCTAGGTCGTCGGCCTCCCTTTCACTCGTGACCTTTCCTTCAATGCTATCCTCTGCGCATTCAGTTCCGTCCACGCTGACAACACAGCCGTGGAACTTGAGGATCTGGGTCTGTTCGTCGTAGCTTGTGTTGACTCCAATGGGAACCGAGCAGCCGCCCTCCAGCGTCCTCATGAGCGAACGCTCGGCGTGGCAGCAGAGACTCGTTGGGGCGTGGTAAACTGAGTTCATGAGCAGTTTCAGAGTCTTCTCATCACCGGATCTAATCTCAACACCCAAAGCACCCTGGCCAACAGCGTATAACATGTCTGGGGCCCCGAGGTATTTCGTAATCCTGTCACCGAGGTCCAATCTCAGCAGTCCAGCGGCAGCCAGGATAGCACAGGTGTAATGCTTATCTTCGTCATCCAGCTTTCTCAGTCGCGTGTGAATGTTGCCGCGGATGCTCTCAAAGACAAGCTGGGGGTATCGTCTTTTGAGCTGAGCCGACCGCCGGATGGACGAGGTGCCGACCACACTGCCCGCTGGCAGCTCCTCCAGGCTGGTGTAGTTGTAGTTCTTGCTCATGACGAGGGCGTCTCGCGGGTCCTCACGCTTGGTGATAGCGCCGAGTGCACAGCCGTCGGGCAGGTTTGTAGGCATGTCTTTGAGGGAGTGGACAATCAGGTCCAGCTGGTCATAACCTTCCACCTTGTTGAGAAGCAGAATCTCGAGCTCTTTCGTCCATAGAGCTTTGCCGCCAAAAGAATAGAGCGGTTGGCTGAGAACCTGGTCGCCTAGCGTAGAAAGCGCTAGGACGGGGAAGGCCTTCTCGGGATACTTGGCCCGAAGAGCCTCGGCAACGGCCTGGCTCTGCACAACGGCAAGTTTGCTCTTTCGGCCACCAATAACCACTCGTGGACGAGTGTGGTCGTCGTTCATAAGCACTGGCACGTCTTCTTGGGTCATGTTGCGTGGGTTTACGACCGCTGACATTTTTTTTTCATGTATTCGCGGCTCTGACAATCACGTGAGATGCGATGGGCCAATAACGGTAATTCAAAAGTAAGCAGAATCCAGGAGTATGATTGGCGGCCAGAATACCATCAAGTTTCGGCGGCAGCAGTGTAACGAAAATGTGAGGTGAAACTGCCTAACTTTATATGTACATTGTCTTATTGCCTGCAATTCTACAGGACAAGGTTTGTGGAGTGCGGCGCGTAAGGTTGGCGAAATTATTTTTCTGGCGCGCACATCACACGAGGGCAGCGAAATATGCACATTGTCGTACAATCGAACTCGGCGCGATTTTCTGACGGCTGCATCTTCTTTACTTCTTACCTGTTGATGAGTGTTGGCCGTCCCGGTCGCTCCCGTCAATAGTGAAGCCCACGCCCGGTGGGCAGCGGCTGAATTACCGGAATTTTAATGCAAGATGGAAATTTGGATCTGATAAGTCTCTGCAGACTCGTCTAGACTGGCTGCTCGAACGCTAACTCAGCAATTTCGAGCCTCTAGCGGGTACCAGATAGCATACGCGTCACTCCATGGTCCTTTCTAAAATGCCCACTTGTCGAAATTGAAGAAGCGGAAATTGTGACAAAATGCCTCTTTTCCATTAGCCGACAGTATCGAGGTCGTCATGCAAAACGAAGCGAAGATCTTTGAGTTTTGAAATGAGCGGGACAAGTTTGTCAATGCTCTCCCCTGTTGTTATAGGAAACAAGTCAGCAGCCAAGATTTCCACTTCATTTTGAGCGTCGATTTCGAAAAACTCACTCAGGTCGTGCGATTTCGTAAAGTCAAAGTTGGCACAGCTCAGATCCAGCTAGCGCTTTCACTGGCCGTCCTACTTTCAGCTTGCCGAATTTCGGTCCAATATCGCACTTGAACGAGACCACGACGGACGGGTATGACGTGGCCAGTCTTTGGAACTCTTCTCGTGCCATGATCTCTTCACTTCGACGTGAATCTCCTTCAAACTTCCAAAATTGCGTAACTCAGCTCAGACGCTTTCAACATCTTGGTAAGATACTGGAACCACGCAAGACCTCATTGTAATCGTTATAGTTCCAATCGTTGCCTATCAGTCTGCCCACATATGTCTTCTTGTACACGTGCGGGAAACCCACGAGAGCCTCAGTGTGTCATGAAGTCATCGAGTCTGCTGGCGCGCACCACCATCTTCCCTCACAAATGTCAGACCTGGTAGAGAAATGGAACACTCTCTACTCCAACCTCAACACGAACCCTGACGACTTTTCTCTGTGGGAGGATTTGCTGGAATACGTTCACGGTCCGTTTGAGCTCAACAAAGCCTCGAGCGACCATCAATTGCAGCTATTCAGGTTCACCTACAATGGCTTCTTGATTCGTTATCCTCTCTTCCACGGTTACTGGATCAAATTCGCCGAGACAGAGTTTAAGCTAGGACACACTGAGAGAGCTCTAGATGTTTACGAGCGGGCTGTGTCGGTTCTGCCTGGATCAGTCGACTTGTGGACCTCGTACGTCAAGTTCACCGCTATGGTCTCCATCGCGAATCAGCAGAGAGCATATCTGGCGTTTAAGCGGGCAGCGCTACATATAGGCCTGCACTTTCTATCACACGAGTTTTGGGACGCCTATCTGGAGTACGTGGAAGGATACCAAGACAAGACCGCTGTGTTTGAACTGCTTCAACAGATTGTTAGGATCCCGCTACACCAGTACGCAAAGTACTTCCAGCGACTCAAGGAGATGGCCAAGACGATGCCAGCAGAAAACCTAGCGCCGGTTCGCGTTATCGAGCAGTTCCGGGCTGAGTTTGAGTTCGAGTGCGAAGAGTTTCAGGTCGACGTGAAGAATATGAAGGGGAAAATAACGCCAGAGTCAGATCTACGCAGCCGAGTAGACGGCTACTACACAGCTATCCATCTTGATGTGCAAGACAAAGTCAACCGGCTGTGGCAGTACGAGTCCGCTATCAAACGGCCGTACTTTCACATTATTTATTTAAACGAGTCAGACATGGTCACCTGGCGACGGTATCTCGACTACGAGGAGATTGAGGGAGATTTCGACAGGATACGTCTTTTGTACGAGCGAGCCATCATATCGACTGGTCTCAATGAGGAGATTTGGCTGCGATACATTAGGTTTCTTACAGCGAAAGGACACATTGAGGAGACGCGGACAGTCTACCGAAGGGCCTGCTCTGTTGTCCCCGTGGGTAGGCTGGACGTGAGACTTCAGCACGCCAGGTTTGAAGAAGTCCAAGGATACCCAGACACCGCCAGGTCAATCTACCTCGAGATCCTTGAAACCATGCCGACGTGTGTCGAAGTGCAAGTCATGTATGCATCGTTCCAGGCTAGACAGGACACGCCAGAAACCGCTCTTGCTTACCTGGACGAGCAGGTCCAGAATCAGTCAAAGTACAGTGAAGCAGACCGGGCGTTGCTGCACGATGAATTGGCCAAGCTGTACGTTCGGCTAGGCAGAATCGATGAAGCTCGTACGTCGTTCCAAAACCACGTCGGCGACCTGCGTGAGAGTTTCTTGTTCTGGAAGGGATATTTGGAGTTCGAAATCAACCAGGGATACTCCACTGAGTTTGTCGACGCCGATTCTGTCTACAATCAGATCAAGTCTCTAGATATCCAGTCCGGCATGCTCAAACACCTCACGGAAGTTTACATGAATCACCTGCTGTTACATGGAGGCAAAGAAGCTGCAAAACAGTACATGGACTTGGACAAAAACATCTATAAAATAGCGGCCCAAACGTAGCCGAGTCGTTAATCATTACTAATGTACAACCATCTAATCGTGACCGTATGTGAGTTCAACAACAATGTTGATGATGGTGGAGATGATCCAGAAGGATATGGTGGTATAGCCCATTTTTCTTGTAATCTGCCACCGATTAAGCGGGACTGCCACCAGCAGGAAGATCAAGGTGCAGAGAAGAGTGGTGCTGGAGATGACCAAAGTCTGTGAGAGCTCTATTCGGTACTCGTCTGATCCACCGCCGTTGTGGGCAAACACAGCCAAGCACGAGAAGCCAATACCCACAAGGATGTTAAGCATTGGACCCCCAAAGCATGCGGACAGGGCCATCATTGGGTATCCCATACGAGCAATCGTCGTGTTGGACACCAAGTCACCCAGTGAGTTTCCAATGGCAAAAACTGTCAAGCCCAGAATGGCGTCAGACATGTGGAATATAATTCCCAGTGCTTTGATGATACCCACGACTTCGTTGGCGATGGTAAACACCCAGGCAAGTGAGACGAGGAATCCGACAATAGACATGTACCGGAGGGTTCTGCCCGTGCGGTGTTCTGAAAGTAGCTCGTAGCCAAAGAAGGTCTTGTTGAACTGCCGCAGGAGGAATGCAAAGAGTAAGGAAGTGGAAGTGACGCAGATGAGGGCAATAAGAGGCAATGGAACCACGTCGGTTAGAATCATGAGTGATATCGCGATTGGCGCGACCGCTGCGTGGATGCAGCAGAGCCAGAAAGGGGCGGCCTTTTCCTTCTCATTTTCCGAGCTGCTAGTTATAGTATCTGGGGACTGCGGGGCCAGGGGACTGACGGCTGACGGAGTATAGGCTGCTTCCCTTTCGAGGGCCTCTGTCTCGCACACCGGCACAGAAATGGTTAGCAGGAACACTGCAGGTGCAGATAGTATGCTGACTACTCGCTCGGTCCAGGACATTTTTGACAGGCCAGAAAGCGTCGGGAAGAGCATGTAAAAGTAGTGGCTTAACGGGTGCTCGGAGTGTGTGTGCTCAAGTGTTGCCTCTAGGCCCGGCGGTGGGATGATTGTTGAGGTTTGCTGGGGCAGATTATCGACAGAAACTGACAGTCTTGGTCGAACTGGCGATATTGGTGATAGGACTTCACTGTCTGCGCCAGTGATAACCAGCTCTGGAATGTTATGAATAGTAGGAAGCGTTCCATCGGGACAAGACCGACTAAACTGGTTTCTGAACTCAAGCGCACCCAACAGAGATGGTCTGATTGCCGCAGCAGAGGGTGTCATTGGCGTTCGCGGCATCTGCATTGGAGTTCGTGCTTTGGGAGAGGGTGATGGTGACGAAGCGTGCCGGTTTAGTCGCATCTTTCGCGAAAGTTCGGCGTATGCCTCTTCCTGGTATGCTTCCTCATCGTACTCGTTCTCCCGACTAGACACAGAGCTGGGTCTGGGGCTGACGCTTCTCGATCTGTCGGAGAGCAGTGTAGACTGGCACGGCGAGGCTGGGTAAGATTTAAAGTCTCGCTCGGTCCGGTTGGCTTCAATATACCAGTGATATCCAACTGTCGCCACCACGTAGGCAACGTAGATAACAAGCATCACCGCACACTCCCACGGAACAAGCACGCCGTCAGAGAGGACGTACATGACGAAAATGACTGCGAAAATGAAGAAGGCCAGGTTCCTCATAAACGAGTGCCGCGCTACCCGGATGGGTCCGAGTATTGCCATAGAGCCCACGACGACTGCAGTCACGAACGACGCCGCTCCAATGAGTTCACCTACCGCCAGCGAGCCTGAACCGATCTTTAGTGCGGAATAAGTGCTAAAGACGTCTGGCGAACCGTTACCGAATGCCAGCAAGGTAACGCCCGCCATGGACTCCGAAAGGCCGAGAATATTCGCCATGGTGTTGAGATTCGGACACAGGAAGTCCGACGCCGCGATTCCGATGGTGATGAAGATTGTCGCGAGCCAAGTCACCAGAAAAGACATGACTCCTAGCCGACTAGGCGAGCAGTAGTACAGCTCAAGATAGTTGACGATACCAGCGGATTCCCGCTGGCAGTTTTCCTTGACATAGGCGCACTGATCAGTGGACAGAAAAACGTCAATGCATTTCGTTTCAGCAGCCGCTACACCGAGCAGGCCAAATATCAAGGCCACAAGGTATACCTTCATTTGTCATTGAGTGTAGGCAGGAGGGCTTGGCTGTTTATAGTCAGGTGGTGATCAGATAATGTTGCTTCCGATGAGCGCGCTTCGCCGGGACTCAGGTGGTCAATGCACATTAGGCTGCCTCATCGTGCTGGAGCACGTGATGAGAGTGTTCTTGAGGGAAGGAATCTGGCTGGTGTAGAAGGAGTGTTTGGTGTCTGAGTGCAGGTTGATACGTATGTCAACGTGATTTGTGCATGTGGCGTGGAGATAATCCCTATGATGTATCCGACGAGGTAAGGCTGTGGAGTGATTGAGGTTTTGGCTGAGATGAGTGATTCGACTGGCCCTGTTGAGGATCAGGCGGTAAGTGAATTTCATTGTATTCTCTTGGGTCCTCCGTTCTAGCTGTCGATGCAGGGCAAGAAACGAGTCATCAATGTCAGATCCGAGTCAATTGGTCTCTATTTCTGATCATCAGTTACGCATGGTAATCTGGGGAACACCACTACTCCATCCTGCCTGAACTCCGCCAGGCTCTCCTCTGCACAGGCATTCCATTGTTACATTCTGGCGCCGTGCTGAATCACTTATGACCATACCTTGCAGCGTGCTATAAATAGTGAAGAAACCTGCACATTGGTTGCGTCCCTGCACGAAACGTCGATCATCCCCGGGCCGTTCGGCGTGACAGTTAACGTGCGAGCGCATTTTCATTTAGCGGAATCGATCGGAGCAGGAATAACGGTTGGTACCTGCTGACGTGGGGACCTGAATGGTGCCTCAGGACACGGGCTTTGAATCCGCACTTCCCCACTCATCTAGACACTCATAATGAGCCCACTACTATTGTATATATAGGCATTGCTATTTCTATTGTCTGTCTCTATTGCAATTATCGTCCACTCCTGTATTGCCATCACCGGCCCGCTTGAGCGCCGAGTCCACTCCACCCCAAACCCCGAACCCCGGTTAATATCATCTGCACCGCTGCCAAGTGCGCACGGTCCACCGGAGATAAATGGTTTAGTGTTGCAAATCTCTGATTATGATTGAGTTGATTGGCTTACTAGAGTATGCAGTACTGTAGGACCTCACATTGTTCTGCGCGCCGTCAATACTCAGAGCTTCTAGTAATTACAGTTTTCCAGTCATTGCACACGTGATACTAGGGGTGTAGCGTGATGTGAGGGCTATAACCTATAAACGTATCAACCTGTTAGTGACCCGGCCGTCCCGAAACCCCACGCCTCACTGGCCGCTGCTACAAGTCTAAAAGCTAAGCCCCGTCCTTGGCGCACGGCTGCTTTTATTACAGCGCATAACACTGCAGGGGCCATAACTACTGTTGTTAACCTGGTTAGGAAACAATCCTTGTTCACGCTCATCTCCCGCTGCTCTGGTCCTTGTTGTGACTGTCTTGGCCACTGCATGTATTCGTCTGTTTGATCCAGGACCAATGTCTCGCCTGTCACATCATTCTACAGCAGAGTTTGTACAATGTAGCCCTAAACGTAATGCTACAAAGGGCCTTAAAGTTTTAGCACTAAACTATAGCCCAGGCATCGCATCGATCGCAGATCTGACTTAGGTTGGAACACGTGCCGGGGGTGCACCCCGTAGGGGTGCACCCTTTACGGAGTCACAGAGCACAACGGTAGAGTCTGTACTGCTTCTATTCCCCGGCCACTATTCCCTGGTTAGTATTCCCCGGCTAGGTAGTCTGGATCTAAGTTCACGCTGGCCCACCGTCGCTGGCAGCGCTGGCGTCCCAAAATAGCATCCTGCATACCATTGCTTTTGCCAGTGCGACCCATAAAAAATCGGGCACCCTTTAGGCAGTGGGCGTGACAAATAACAGCAACATTTACTAACCCTTAGAGGTCGACATGTTTGGAATACAGAGTGAGTGGACGAGATGAGATTGGCCAGTGGCGTGTATTGCACTCGGCGTAATTACAGCCAGCGTACATTACAGCACTGCTGCGCCAGGCAAATCTAGGGGCACCTGAGCTGGCTTGGACAGAGATGAGTGATTGAAAATATGGCTAGTGGATCTGAATGGGCGGTAAATCAGATCATTAAGCGCCTGCCCGCACCTGCCCGCACCTGCCCGCTATTCTCGTTCCTGAGTCTCGAATCGAGGCGAGCGATCTTGATTGCGTGGCAAGTTGCTGTAGACAGTTCTGATCAACGAGCTACGTGGCAAGGACTAAAGCCTAATTTGACGGATGAGATGTGTGGCGGTTTTGTGGACGCAGGCAAAGACTAGCCGGCACTACTCAAAGCGCCCAGGAGATGAGATCGCGGACAAATCAAGGGATATCAGCACGGCCATTCAGTCGAATTCAACCGTATTCAGTCGCACTCAGTCGCACTCAGTCGCTGCGCTCCTTCGGTGCTCCTTCGGTGCTCCTTCGGTTCTCGTACTAACCTAGCAAGCAGGAGATTTGCCAGTATCCTGGCGACCCTGGCACTCACCGTCCTCGTCTTTTTCCTTTTGGTTACGTTCTCCGACATTGGCGGCAGATCCCTGAAGAGCTTCTACCCAGATCGGACGCAAGGCTACGTCGCTCACAACAACACCCCTATAGAGTTCGAGGCCTGGAGTAAAGGACACTACCACAATGACGACGAGACCATTCGATATGAAACCTCGGATTCGTGGCGAGACAGCAGTTCTTACAGTCACGCCTACGGTCACACCTACCGACCAGCCATGCCAGGCATGTCCAGCTTCAGAAATAAGGGAGAATACCTTAAGCAGCCCATTGTCGCCGATTATGTAGAGGGCAGTGAGAAACTGTTCCTAATGATCAAGACTGGTGCCACTGTTCTGTGGAAGCGATTGCCTGTCCACCTCATGACAACAATCCCCCAGGTGCCCAACTTTGCCTTCTACAGTGACGCTCCCGGCTCGATCGCTGGCTACGAGGTTATCGATATCCTGCAAAACGTCACCAAGGCTACATACGACTCTCAAGAATTTGAAATGTACCGGGCCCAGAAGGAGATTCACGACAACCAAGGGGTTATTGACGCCTCTGAGACGCAAATGAGCGGCGGTTGGGATCTCGATAAATGGAAGAACATCCCCATGTTGGAGCACGCTCTGCGAGTCGCTCCCAAGGAAGTTGAATGGTTTGCTTTTATGGACGCGGATACCTACTTTCTGCTCAACAACATGATGCAGTACCTAAAGACAATCAACCCCAAAGATCCGCTGTATCTGGGCTCGACTGCCTACCTTCAAGGCTTGGCGTTTGGCCACGGAGGTTCTGGTGTGGTTCTGTCTCGAGAGATGCTGGAGCGATCGGTCGGCGCACACCCAGAGTGGGTTGCCGAGTATGAGGAAAAGACCTTCCACTTTTGTTGTGGTGACGCCATGGTTGCACTGATGCTGCAAGAGAAGCTCAAACTGGAGATTTCTCGAGGCAACGACTACCCACACGTTCAGTACAAGTTCCAGGGTAACTCGTTCTGGGATCTGATGATCACTGAAGAGAAGTGGTGCCAGCCCATCATTTCGTTCCACCACTTGACGCCACATGATATTGAGATTCTGTGGGAGTACGAGCGACTCAAGGGCCCCAACCCACCACTCATCACTTATGGCATGATTTACCACGATTTCTACCTGCCTTATGTCGACAAGGAGGTTCACGACTGGGACAGCAAGGCGGAAAGTGACCACTGGAGTTTTGAGGAGGATGAGAAAGCTGAGATCAAACCCCTGAGGGATGGCGGCGAGGAGGTCCGACCATATGAGAGCATGGACGAGTGCCGAAAGGCCTGCGAGAGCAAGCAGGATTGTCTCTCGTGGCGATTCCTGCCAGAGAAGGAGAAGGGATACTGTGGAATCAGCCACGAGATGCGACTGGGCAAGCCAGTCAGGAAATACATTCCAGGCTACGACGAAAACAGGGGCGCCATCTCTGGCTGGATGGTGGACCGGGTTCGAGAATTCCGAGTCAACCAAAAGTGCGACCCAATCTACAGAAATGCGGACGCCGAAGG
Organism: Blastobotrys muscicola; assembly: GCA_003705745.3. Taxonomy (NCBI): domain Eukaryota; kingdom Fungi; phylum Ascomycota; class Dipodascomycetes; order Dipodascales; family Trichomonascaceae; genus Blastobotrys; species Blastobotrys muscicola. The sequence goes on from PPJL03000018.1 coordinate 51,455, forward strand.
AAAGGCCGACGGGTCTCAGTCCGACAGATACGAGGGCTGGTACCGACGGGCCCAGAAAAACTAAGACGTTTGCATCTATATATTTATTCAGACACTAGGTGGGTTGTAATTAATATTGAGCATTCACGAGCGATACCAGCGATGGCGAGTGAATGTGTGGTGACTAGATGGGGGCATGAAGGTATTTATAACAATGTTAGTATTCATCTACGAATCACATGCATCGATATGGTAGTGTGAGTCTAAAATTGGACACAATTTTCCCTTCCTGGACGTTTTCACGTTAACAAACATGATGCAAATGCTTACTGAGAATGGAAATCAAACTACAGACGATCGAGCCGTCGGTGACCGTTACGGCACTCGTATACGGTTTGGAAGTGCCTTAAACTAGATCATTGCGCGTTGTCCGAGATCGCTCTTGACGCCCACGGCTGAACGCGCATCACCCTGTTCCTAATCCGGAAGCGGCGGGACGAATCGAGCAATAGCTAGCCAGCATTATGTCACCACGGCTGAAGATGCATGTAATCCTTGGTGCATATGACGATATGACACGCTTATAAGAAGATGCTTCGCTCTGGAGTCATACAGACAAGCTAAAGATGAGCATTGGAAACATTTTCAAACTTGTGGTGACTTCATTCCAAAACAGACGGGCAACCTTCACCGAGAAGGACTACCCTGACCTCAAGGGCAAAGTTTTCCTGGTTACAGGTGGTAACACTGGTATTGGTTATGTGGTGACCAAGTTTCTGGTCCAAAAGAATGCAAAGGTTTACATTGCCGCTCGAAACAAGGAGAAGCTGGAGAGCGCGATTCAGAAGCTGAAAGAAGAGGTTCCACAGGCCAATCTCGACTACATTCAAGTCGATTTCTCTGATCTCACCACTATTAAGCCTGGCGTGCAGAAGTTTTTGGCCCAGGAAACTGAGCTACACGGTATTGTCCACAACGCCGGAATCATGAGCTTCAAAGTTCCTCGAACCATTACTAAGCAGGGCTACGAGTCTCATCTCGGTGTTAATGTTCTGGGTCCACACACTCTGCAGACCTACCTGGACGAAATTATCATCAAGACTGCCAAAACCGCCCCAAAGAACACTGTTCGAATCGTGTGGGTCAGCTCCAACGCCCACTTCGCCTCTCCCGACGACAAGGGAGTCAACTGGAACGATATCCAGACTGAGAAAAAGTGGGGCTTCCACGTTTACGGACAATCCAAGGCGCTGAACATCTACCAGGCCAACCTCTGGCCCAAGTACCACCCTGATTCTGGCGTTGTGAACGTCGCTGTTCACCCTGGCCCGATCAAGTCTGAGCTTACTCGAGATTATGCCAGCTTCGAGGTTAAGTTCCTCAACAAGACCTTCCTGCACGACACTGAGAATGGTGCTTACTCTGAGCTGTTTGGTCTGCTAAGCCCTACTCTTACCACCGCTCACCAGGGCGCTTACATTGAGCCCTTCGGACACCTCGGCAAGGCAAGACCTGACGTGGTCGCCGGCGCTCAGGGAGCCAACGGTGAGCGGGTGTGGAAATACCTGCAGGACGAGACTGCTAAGTACTCCAAGTACGCCTAGCCTGACTTGCACCATTGATAAATTCATGTATTCTACCTAATGCTAACCCTCCATCCTACTCAATTGAATAGCGCAATAACATTCCTCGTCAAACCGGTTCTGAAGCGGCTATATTTTCCCGCTGTATGTCGACGTATTTTACTGTGCTGACCTCGCTCCGTCGTCAAGAAGTGGTCCCAGAATCGCGATGCTCGAACGCGCAACATGGGCAACATAATGTCAGCCAGCTTTGCACCGGAATGCACAGAGGCGAAGAAAGCCTATGACAACTGCTTTAACGAGTGGTACAGCGAGAGTAAGTCACGGCTAATGACACGTGCTAACAAAGAATTCCTCAAAGGAAAGTCAGTGACGAACGAATGCGAAGAGATCTGGGACCAGTACCAGAGCTGTATCAAGAAGGCGTTGGACGAGAAGGGAATCAAGAAGATGCTAGAAGATGCCAGGAAGGATGCGCCGTTCGAGAAGGGTGGCAAGCTGGAGCAACCGGAGGATAAAAAGTAGTGAGCGTTCTCGACTCGCCACGCTTCTAAACCAGGAAGCCCTTGAGCTCATGAACTAAGCCAGGCCTATGATTCACGGCCTCTTTGCGTTTATTGGTCACAGATCATGTATATATTGTATATAGGAACAAGAGTTGGAACAAGGCTCAAGTCTGGCAGAGAAGGTGGAGTCGCAATTCAACGGTAAGCGAGGTGGTGATGCTCGCCGGCAACGTCGTCAAAAGAGAGTTTGCTGAACAGATGTTTTCTGTGTGTAAACAGCCGTGGACTTCCCCTGATTTGTGAACGTTGTTTGGAGCTATCGTTTTGCGAGACGGCTGTTAGGGCTCTATACCTCACAAGCGCCTGGTCACCATAACACCGGCCGAATCAAAGTGATCAAGATTGTCTATTGGTGAAGCGTGCTGTGGAATCGAAAAACATCTGTCTGTCTCAAATCACAGCTTACATTAGGAATAACTCGCTATAAATCTAGTCCGCCGCACATTATGGGGCTCAAAGGTCATATTCGACTACTCTGGAATTCTGGACGGGAAATGTGAGTCCGCACGCAAGAAGACAAACTGCGAGAACTGGATCAACACTGAACTGTCACGCTCAGCTTATAAGCTTCATCACTCCCCAACATAAATGAAACAATTTTTTTGGATTTTCTATATATAAACTATTTTTTTTTGAATTTCTGTTTTACTCTATACTAGTCATTACGACGGTGGTTACTCAGAAGACTCCTCGGAAGCAGGAGCCTCGACAGCCTCAACGGCTGGCTCGGCCTCCTGTTCCTGAGCGACAACCTCGTCGGCGACTGGCTCGGTGTTGATCTCGTTAGTATTACGTCGCAGCACTAGCTGTTATACTTAATTGGATGTGGATGGCCTAACTTCAATAGCCCTCGATGTTTGTACCCACCTGCTGTTCTTCGGAAGACATTGTTCGTATTGTTTGATGAGGAATCAGAGGAAATTCAAGTGAATTTATACTTTTCTGACAACCCCGCTCATAGCAGATCAGGAGAATTCTAGTGGGGTTCGTCTCTATGGATACAAGAGTCTAACCTTTTCTGGCGCTGAGCATCGGGTAATTACAAACCCCGGTTAATACGAGCAAGCGCTCCGGTGGTAGTGAGCAATGCAGATCCCACTAACCAGCCGTCACAGGACCGTATTATCGCAGAAATGTACCTTACGAAGCTTGGAGGCTGTTGCAATTACGAGCTTATTGCGCGCTCCGTTCCAGAAAAGCTCAAAGAATATTTGCAGTAACGATAATGCACTCTCGAGGCAGCAACCTCGTTTCGTATCCTAGTCAGCGCCTCATGCTAACCTTATTCAATTCCTAGTCTGTGACCAGGATAAGCCGTACCAGCCAATGAAGTTACGACACGATTGCCGTGACTACCCAGTGATTTGATCAAATTGGGCAGCAAACAGCGAGCTTTGTACACCGGCTTGACGGTAACTCGTCACCAAGTTGAGCAGCTATGACCACCTCGAGTCCTCAGAAGATATCACCGAACCGTTACCCAGGCAACAGTAGAGGGCAGTCACAGCGCGAACCTAAGACTCGAGTTCTCGTATAAAAGGGTGTGCGGATTAGTTCTCTTCTTCCATCAACAACAACTCCTAGAGTTCTTCAAGAACAAAAATGATACCGCCTTAACAGCGGCGCTAAGCGATCGCAAAGTCATTGGTGTTACTGTCGTCGTGGTGATGTGTGTTGATCGCGCTTCAAAAATTTCACCCACACACACACATACACACAATGCTTAGCCTAATATTATCACTGAAATCGGCGAGCTACATGCTCCGACCGACGTTCGCCGTCAACCCAATTAGCATCCTCACTCGAGGCATCAAGACACATCAGGGAGCCGCAAAGCGATGGCGAAAGATGTCACAAGGCCGGTTCAAGAGGGTGAGTACACTGAGGGAGCAAAACGAATAGGGAACAGGTGGTGGACGACTATGATGACTATTTAGTGTGAACAATCTATGAAAAGGATGATTACAACTATTATAAAGACTGAGTTACGCACCAGCGGCTGTGTGGAGGACAGCGCTCTACCAGCCAGGAGTTTAGTCGGTTGCTAACTTAGAAACAATGTGGACGACTGCACGGAAACGTCGGCTGGTCAAAGGCCCGAATCTCTCATCTTGACGGAACAGTCCAGGCTAAGGGCAACGGCAAGGGCAACCACATCAAGAAGCTCATGCGACTGCTGCCAAATCATTAGGCATCCAGACAACCTCATCTAGTCAACGTGTACCGGCACGAACCAGCGTGGATGGCCGGAATGCTCACTGCGTTTGATTCAGAACTGTAAATATTTTGTGCTATATACACTGTACAATGATTATGAACATTGAACCTGAAAACTAGAATATGCAAACCCACTGATTTGTCTAATCCTTGGTCTTCACACCATCCTTATAGCTGTAACCCTTCCATTCTCTGGTAACAGAGTTCTCCCGGACAAGCTCGCCCGTGGGGAAGTAGTGGTAGTTGGTCTTCAAGGAGCAAGCGAATGGCACATTGTCGAATGTAACTACCCTCAGGCGAACATAAGTGTTGTCTGGAATAGTGGTGACGACCTTGATAAACTCGTCCAGGTTAGGCGTGGCGTGTCCATTGACGTGTGTGATAAAGTTAGTAGGGGCGATAGAGTACTGGTAAGCAGGTGAGCCCTGGGTTCGGCCGCTAACGTAGACTCCCGAATGAATCTTTTTAATTTGCTGTCGAACAGCGTGGTGTGGCTTGTGCAGAACAGCTCCACACCAAAACACAACCCGGTCGGTATCCAAATCGTCGGTAGAGACGGTAGGAACCTTCAGCGTCATTTCTTCCTTGTTTCGCACAACAGTCACTTCGACTTCTTCTCTGTCGTGCAGGACATCCAGCTCAGAAACTCGAGTCAACGTCTTGCCGTCAATGGCAAGCATGATGTCACCCTCTCGAAGGACCTGAGATGGGCCGGTCGCAACTCGCATAATGTTGAAGAGCTGGTGTCGGTCGTTGTTGGACTCTTCGATCTTCTTGATCCATTCTATGTTAGTCGTCACTTAAACTTGTCATGTACTCACCCTCATTAACACCTCGAATCCTAGCTTGGACCACCTGGATGGCGTTCACCTCCAAATCCAAAAATCTCAGCTTTGGCGTCTTGCCCTGCTTCAATGAGTTAACAACGTCCTGAATGCTGGAAACATCCAGTCCCAGCCTGTACTCGTGGTCTCGTCCATCCGAAGTCCTCTCTCCCAAACATGAGAGCCACAGAGCCCTCACAGTACCGTCCATATCGGCTAGCACACCAGAACCGCACTGCCCGCTTAGAGTAGTGTCGACTGTGATGGCGTCCAGGTTGATGGCCCTGTATCGTGGCGCATCAGTGTTTGGAACAGTGACCGTAGACACATCAGTGACTCTAGTCTTGGTGGCGATGACTCGCAGACTATGATTGTGTCCCATGAACATCACCTCAGCGCCCTGCTTGAGTGGTGTTGTGCCCAGCTTGGCAGACTCGATAGGCGCGATGACCAGGCTTGGATCGTACGAGACCACGGCGTAGTTCTGAAGTGGGTGAAGGAACACAACCTTGCCTGGAACAATCACGGACTCGGCGATGGTAATGGCAATGTCACAAAGATCGTAAGGCACAATGTTTCGAGAGACGACAACGTAACCTTTCTCAGCATCGATCACCAAACCGTAACCGGCCTTGAGAGTTCGTGGGAAACCCTCAATCTTGACTGGCAGCGAGGTGGCGACCTTGACAAAACTCTTGACTAATTTGGCACAGTCGGAGTTGGCAATGTCAAGCTCCACAAACTTGGCGACCTGAGGCTCAATCTTCTTTGGTGGCAGAGGGTCGCCCAGGTCAGTGAAGTCCCACAAACCAGTCTCGTCATTTCGCACCGCCATTCGGAAAGACGAACGCCAGTGTCGGTCAATGTAGACAATACAGTAGTTGATGGAGTGAAGATCCCGAATGTGTCGGTACTTGACAGAAACTCGCTGACCGTCTGGAATTTCCCGCATAACCTTGACAAAAGTGTCGAGGTCTGGAGTCTCCTTGTCGTCGAGTTCATCAAGAATCCAGCCCTTGGAGTCGCTGCCGTCCAGTCGGAACGAGCCAGCAGCCTCTGAGATGTGAACTCCCTTTACAGGAATGGCGTAAAGTCGCGCCAGCTGGTAGGAAAGATTGTGGAAGATGGCACCGGCAACCTCGACGAATCGGTCTGGGGTGATGGCGTGCAGGTCACCCACTGTGATTTTAGAGGTAACGTTCTCACCACCTCGCTGGACAACCACAGAGATCTCCCGGCCGACAGAATCGTCCAGAATCTCATCGAGTCGAGCGAACTTGGAAATATGCTCGCCATCAATAGAAACTAAACAGTCACCCTCTTCGATTCCACCATCACTAGGACCTTCTGGAAGAACAATTTCAGCAACCAAGAGACCAATGACGTCCGGGAACTTTTCTCGGGCAACCTTCTCCGCCTCTGGGGTGAGTCCAAGTCGTCGGCACTCGTCGTAAGGCTTCAGCAGCCACTGAACCTGGATAGTTCCTCGAGTAACGGGCTTACTGTTCTGAATGCACTGCAGCGCTCGCAGACCACGGAAGAGAGGCAAGAAGAAGTCGGTCGAAGATTCGTTGTTGCCACCGGCCTGCAAGGCCACGACGTTTCCATCAATGTTAACCACTGGAGAACCGCTGGAACCACCAGAAGCACTGGCAGCAGCCTGGATGTACTCTGTGTTGAAATCGCTGTAGGTCAAATCACCGTAGTCTGGCGCGTTTCGGTCGAGTCGACTGATGAAACCAGCCAAAATACTCAACTTTTCACCGGCATCGTTACCAACCACTCGAATCTCGCATCCCACTTTGGCCAGTTCTGGTCGCAAAGTCAGTTCCTGCACCTCCATGTGCTTGATCTGGCTCGGATCAAACTGGAGGAATCCAAAGTCGTGAACAGGGTCTCTGTAGATTGGCTTGACGTCACACTCCTCGTGGTTGTCGAAAACAGCGTAACCAGTGAAGGGACCAGGACCAACAACGTGTCTGTTGGTCATGATGATGCCTCGCTTAGAATCAACGATAAAGCCAGTTGCCTCACTGACCAAGGCGGAATCGGTGTCAAAGCTGGCAACGTTGGCGAATTGAATGGAAACAACACTCTTGACCACTTTCTCTATAGTCTTTTGCCACTCAACAGACTCACCAGTGATGGGGACCATGTTGGTGATGGAGTCCCGTCGCTTGATGTGCTTCTCCTCCTCGTCGACCATAGAAACGTCGTCAACATCCAGTTCGCTCTCGGACGAATTGTCAATTTCCATAGATGCTTTAGGATGTATGTTGGATGAATGGCCCTTGCCGTTGACTGGATCTAATGCTGTAGACCCATTCTGTGATCCGTTGGCGCTAGCGCTAGCATCCTCCTCATTTGGGTGAAACTTCTTGGTAGGCGTTCCGAACCTGTCGGTAGAAGCTCTTCTCTTGCCGCTCATGTCGAAATATTTCGTGGGAAAACTTGTTCTGACTGGTAAACTTGTGATAGCGAACTTTGCCTGGACACGGATCGGAGCTCTAAGCCCGCAAACCAACAGCCGCCGAAAGATTAAAGACGATATAGTGACGAAGGACTAAAAAACCTGTCCTATCCACTTTTTGAAATCAGTTGGTCAACGCGTGTCTTTGTGAATTGTAACTGTGAAGGTAGATGTCTTAATATGAGTTTTTTTCCAGGTCACGTGAGCATCTACTGAACCCTTAGTTGCTGCAGCTCAGCGCGTTAGTCCCACCACTACTTGCCATGCCGCTGGTAGAAGAAATAGGCCGGGGAAACGCCAAAGTCGGCCCCGGCTATGCACTCGTTCCAGACCTACGGCCGGTTCCGGTGGGTCAGAAACGAGCAGCCGCCATGCCCAACACGCAAGCCAATGCTGTGGCCAAAATGAGAGCCATCACTAAGCGTTTGGCCGAACTAGAACGAGAAAACTATCACGAAGCCGCCATCGACATCCCCAAGCTCGACCTGATCAAAGTCTCCGCCACGCGAACAGGCCAGACAGTCAACTCACGACGAATTCTGGCCTCGAAGAAGACTCTCAACAACTATCTCGACGATGATCCCGCGTCTGCTACGCTTTACCAGGACGCACTGGCACCACCGTCGGCTTACCCACAGAGGAAATTGTGTACGATTTGCGGGTACTGGGGGAAGATCAAGTGTGTGAGATGCGGTGACAGGTACTGTGGAATGCAGTGCGAGGCGACCCATAGAGAGACAAGGTGTGTCAAGGTTTATTCATAAGAGTCTGTTTTGGATCTCGTTACTGTGCCGTGAATGAGCTACACCTATGTTTTCGACTCGACGCGGCTGGACTAGCCAGAAAGTTGTGGAATGGAACTCCGGCAGCTGGCCCGACTAGTACTCGAACAGTGCGCCTCGGACCCCGTTCATTTTTCGGTCGGTCCCGCGTTCTACGCCTATCGCCTTGTCGCTGGCGATCTTCGGGGCTCTGGAAGAATGCCTTGATGGTCAGTATGTTATGGGTTTGTCTATGCAAATAAATCAAGCGACCGGCTCTGGATCTGGCTCTGTTCCATGCCGATCTAGAGCATCAAACATATGTTTCTTCCAGCTCTCGTAGTCCTTCACCTTCTTGCGACTTGTGAATGTCAGCGAGCTGGTAATCATGCTGCCAATTCCACTGGCGTGCTTCTTCTTTAATCCGTCTGCAGTTCTCTTCTTCCAGTCGTTTGTCGTGATCTTTCTCACCCATTGCTGGTCAACAATGATTCTATCGCACCAGGTGATCCACTCTTCTATCGTCTCCAACGTCAATGAAGGTGACGAGTACTGGAGAATCTTGCTCTGAAACGACATTCGCGTGCTCTCCTCTATCAATTCTGGCTGGGCCCGGTTCACCACAACGTAAACTAAGCCAGCCAGGAATCCCCACCTTTCCTTCACCAGTCCACTGTATAGACTATAACCATGATTGATCGCCTGGTGAACCTCATCCAATAGCCCAAGACTCACACAGAGACTCTCGATATCGTATATATCAGGATCATCCTTGCCCTTCTTGGCCGGTGACGGAGTCATGTAATCACCACCATATGAAATGCTAGGGGTCTGTGGAAGCGAAACCACACGCGTCTTAGACGGTGTCCGTAGATGTGTAGGTGTCCGCAAAATCGTCTTGTCTTTCCGCGGTGATCCTCGTGTCTTTACTGGACTCTGAAAGTCAGGTAATAGACATGTCCTAAATATTCCTATCAGCCTAGCATAAGCTCTAGCCGGTAATGGTGCTTGCCGAGCACTAGGCATTGGTAGATTCTTATGCGTGCCATTGGCAATCAACTTCTCCACAGCGATGTGAGCACACACTACCGCTCTGGCTGCCTCTTCCTCTGGTTTCAAGCCATTCACCTTCGTCTGCGATTGAACGTACAAATTGTGTGTGAGTTTAGTTAGCTCGGCTGGAAATTTGTCAATAGTGGGCAACACAGTCTCCAATGCCGTCGTTGCGCTTCTCAGTGAACTCATGTCGCGAGGCAAAAAGAGTTATCGCGAACTTGTCGCGTCCACAAAGCGTATCAATGCAAAAAGTTGAACCGTAGGAGAATCGAACCCCTGTCCTTTGCTTGGAAGGCAAAGATGATAACCACTACACTAACGGTCCTGATGAGAAAATTCTGTCGTTGGACATTCATGTCTCAATAAATAGGGTTAGGGCACTCCAGGGTTAGGGTTGAAAAAGGTCGTCAATACGGCCAGGGCGAGAGATGAAGACAAGAACTGATGCTGTAAATTCGCTCACGTGACTCCGGCAGTTGTACTTCCGGCCGTTGCTTAGTTGATTCAACTTGAGACCAGCTAGTTCAGAATACCCGTTACATGACCTCACCGGTAGACATTTTTCCAGACACTTGTGCGACGTGCTGATACGACTCGTATTAACGACAACAGAGCAAACTTCAGAACACGCAAGTGTAATACAAACCTAGCACAGCCCAGAGCATGTGTAGGATAGTCAAAGGATATAATCTATGTGTACGTCATAATCATCAAAACAAAGTCACCCGAGCATTAGAGTGTTCTACTGGTGCCTGTAGAACAGATACACCACCATCAAGATGATGAAGAAGAGCATCATGTACTTGGATGTGTAGATGGCTCTGTAACTCAGCTGGGCGTAAATTCGTGATCTGTTGTGCCTCTCAATTTCGGCGACACACTCAGCGTTTCGGGTGAAGATCTCAATACCCTCGTCGAGAATGTCCTGCTTCTCCTGTTCGGTGAGGGCATTTCGAGTGGCCAGTTCATATCTGGTCTTGAACGAAACTCTCAGGTGCTCGTCATCGTCGACCTGGAATCTGAACAGGTTGATTCCCTTCTCAGCGACCTCCTCGGCAGTGACGCCCTCAATCTGTGGGAACATACCAGTGGCCCGCATCAGGTTGGACTTCATGATTCGGCCGCCGGCAAACAGAGCCAGGTACATGATGTGGCCGTAGGCGAGCAGCACGTGTGGCTTCTCGGTGGTGACCTTTCGAATGTGCTCGACAAACTCAATCTGCTTGGACAGCACCGGCGTCTGGAACTTGGATGAGTCGTTCTTGTAGAAGAAGAGCAAGTCCTTGGTGAGAGCCTCGGTTCGGGCCATGGCAGGCGTCCACACCTCCTTCAGAATCTCAGTGATTCGGGTGTCTTTCTCCTTGGACATTTCTTGGTCCCAGCACTCTTCAAAGGTCTTGAAAACGTGGTAGAAGGACTGGATACCCTGTCGGTAGATTCGGTAGTCACGCAGGGCAAACACCATCTTGAGCGAGATCATCTTGTCGATTTTGTTGTGGGCCTCTCGAGTAACAGCGTTGATTCGGTTGGCCAGAGCGCCGACATCGGACTTGAGCGGCAAGTTCTCGTCCTGGTTGAGAAGTTTCTTGGACATTTCGAGTGTGGTGATTTGGCGTGTTAAGTATGCTCTGGTGTCGTTCTATCAAAGCCCTGTGATTCTCTAGCTAGTCCACAAGCCTTCCGTCTATGAACGTCCCTGAAAATCTGTCCCGTGACGTAACCCTTCAAATACACCCTCTAGTGTACTTGTATTTTGTTGCTTGTGGGAAGTTGAGATGTGTGTAGGAGGACAGATGCAGAAAAATGTATGTTTTAAGGAGACCGGTCGTCCGAATGTACATGCCTGGTGTCACACCATCTGATAAGTCCCAAACAGGCAACCCACGGCACGCCGCAGATGCATACAACGCTATAGATGGATACCTCTGTTTACACGCCACGAGCAGCCTCTATTCCACTTAAACACTATACAAACCCCATTCTCCCTACTGTCGCCCTCCCCTATCAACACGCAGTCGGCGTTTCGGCTTTGAAACTTTAACGTTTCGCGCGCAAACGCCGTTATATCCCGCCAAGAGCCAAGCCGATCCTATACGAGTGTAGACCAGGAGGCACCTTTGCCGTCTGGGCAGTTCCGTTCCGCAGCCGGAACGTGCAACCGCCACCATTCGCTAGAATACTAGATCTTGGACAACAATAGGGAGCTCGCCGGCTGCGCTTGCCATAGCCACATGACCTGTCCCAAAAGAGAACGCCTATACTGAATACTACAAGTAACCTACAATAGGTTAACCGCTCGGTGGCGGCTGGGCATACATCTTTGTATGTACGGAATGTGACGCGACATGATAATTTCCAGGACCCGGAAGCCTGCTGTAGTTAGCTATAACACTTGTAGGCAATAGTTTGATCACGTGTACACAATTATCAGATCGCAGATCGCCTCATTCTGTTGTGGGCAGCTAAAACTCTCGCTACGGTGTCTAAAGGATTACTCGCAAGCCGCGAGCCTATTATCCAACACAGCGTCTATACCTATGCTGCCGCGTCTAGGCGAAGTTGGCTAGGCGTGCGGATCGAGCTAAGCTTCCGACTGACCCGCGTGGAATTTACTCGTTCCGTTCGCGTTCTTAAAAGCTCAGGCAGAACATATCGCCACAAGTTTGCAACTAGCATTGGTATGAGTACTCATTAGTTCTATTATGCAATCATAAATATGGACTTTAACAACCTCAATGGCTAGTCTCCCGATCAACAATGTTGCCCGCCGACATGCGAATGGCCATCGACAAGAAATGCGAGTTAGCATACATGCCGCCCATGAGCGGCATGCTTCTACAGCCAATGTCCAATTTCGGCTTTGACGTGGTTGGTCCGAAATCGACAAAGTCCCGGCCCTCTTTCAAGGCAATCTCTATCGTGTGCTGCATCATGACAAAATAGGCCTTGTACTGCCGCGCGAGATCGTGGTCCAGTCCCTGAAGATCAGAGGTAATGGTGGTGCCTAGTCGGAATAGCACACACGATGCGATCACCTGGTCATCGACCTTGAGGAACAGAAGCGACCGATATCCATCCTCATTCGTGTCCTTGTTCCCCAAGGTCTTGATAAATCGCCAGTCGGGCTCAGCCAACACGGCTGTGTGTCCTTCGGTAGTTCGTTTTTCGGCAATCTTGTGCCACAGCGCCATGACGTCCGCACACTCATCGTTGCTGAAGTTTTTCGACTCGATAATCTCACCGTTCGCTCTGTTGAATGCAGGAGCCTGATTTCGGTACTTGATGGCTTTCAGATACTCAGGCATGGTCTTGGTTTTGTGAGGTCGCAGGTCAACAATATGCGATGGAGGAAGTGGAACCGGAATCCAGCCAGAGGGCGTAATGGCACCCTCCGATGCGTCCTGGGCGTATCGCGGATCCAAGAACATGTGGCACTTCTCACGACAGCTCAGATGCCCGTTCCATCGTGTGATGGCACTGGTAACAGCTGCTGCTCTGGCAACTGGCCGTCTCGTTGGAGCACAATAGAAAGTGCTCTGTCGGAACGGCCAGTGGAACGCAAGAAGTCCAAGTCTCACGCAAAGCGGCTTGAATGGCGCATTCTTGCCCAGACACTTTTTGACCAGCTTGCCGTACCAAGTGTCAGGCAGAGACTCTGTCAAGTCATACTCGTGGATCTGCGTCAGCAGCACCAAGGCCTCAGTTTCCATCAATTTCTGGTTGAACGCCAGCTCCTCCCTCAGCTCCTCGGCAGACTTTGGAATCTCTAGAGGAAACTTGACAGCGTCTTCCTTTCCGCCCTTCTCCTGCTGTTTCTTCTTCAGTTTCTTGAGCTGGTTCTTGGACAGCTTTGGTTCATTTTTCTCTTCTTTGACATTGACACCCGAGGAGAAGGAAATCACAGACTTGGTCTCAATTTCTCGACCGTCGTCAGTAAGCACAACCTCTCGGTCCAGATCCTGCCAGGCCTGAATCTTGTCGTATGGCACCACCAACGTGGAAGCCCTGGGCAAAAGCTGTCGCACCTTTTCACTAAATTTGTTGGGCGTGTTGCTGATCTGGCTCTCCAAATCACTGTGAAGAGACATTGCGGAGGTAAGCTGGTGATCGGAAGTGTCGGGGTTAGATGGAGGCTGATCAGTCTTGAAAATTCGCAGAACCTTACAGGTGACTCCTGGAATCCTACTCTGAGAGTATGACTTCATCAGGGAGATGGCGGACTTGCCGTCTGGCGCACCTGGGAAGTTTCGGCCATACCTGTCGATGAGGTTGGCGTAGGCGTCGCTCTGAACCGGCGTCAGCTGGCACAGGTCAATGACTTCCACGGCCATGTTCGATTTTGGCCGTTTCTGGAGATATGCAGCAGAGACCATGGAGAGAATATGCAGAACCAGCGAAGTAGAGGAAAAGGCTGGGTTCGAATACAGCAGACTCGAATACGGCGTTCCCGGGATTTTCTCGGCATTGGTGACCACGTACAGGGCCAGCACGAAGTAGACGAAGGAGAAAATGAGACTGAAGATGGCAACACCGAAATAGAACTGCACCAGCTTGGTGAACATCCGGCTCAGTCGGTCTTTCTCAGTGATGACCAAGCACAAAGCCAATCCGGCTAGCGAAGAACCAATATCGAAAGCGCCGGAAACTTGGTAAAAGTTGACTTTGTACATGTTGGACCGCGAGGTGTGCAGATTGTTGACGGCCCAGAAATTAATGACAATGTTGAGGACTCCCACCAGGAATTGGATGAGCACGATAATGAGCAACGTGGATCTGGCTGCTCGGTGAACTGGTCGCCATGACAATGAGCAAAACGACATGCAAAAGAAAGCGTCCGAAATGAGCGACATGACATCAATCACCGTCATGGCCGTTGACGGCTTCTGATAGTGAATGAATGCGAGCCGGTTCGGCATAGGCGTAGCCGTACGCGTGGCCAGCCGCACCAGGGTCAATGCCAAGCCAAGCAAGTTCAATCCCATAAAGACTTGAGTCATGACGGACCTGAATTTTTCCGGGCTCTTGAACCAGCAGATTTTCTTGCCTTGTTTGTACTTGCCTTTTCGCTGCAGCAGGGCATCTATAAAGAGCCAGCAGAGGCCGAAAATTATGACGACAATGTTGTAGCCCTCGGCCTCGGCATATGTGTGTTGTCTGTCGTAGATGATGTGAAGGATAAGGCCGGTCAAGTTGAAGGCGATCGCGGCCGCACCTGTGATTAGAGTATAAGCCACGAAGGCCCCTGTTCCGTACATCTTCAATGCACGAGAATGAAAATGAAAACTTTGGTTCTTGTTAGCCGTTTCTTCATTTTTCGACCGAGCTCACCATCCCCGGCTTGGCACAATCTCATCGCAGCACGGGCCAACCACACGTTTAATTTCAAAACTTTCGCAGTTTCAAACCATCTCACCACTCACACTGACTGGCAAACAGCCATATATCTCGCCTCTTCCGTATAATTTCTAAGCGCCGACGAAACGATAATGACCTTTATCAGCCCGTCTAGACGAAGCAAGCCTCCTGAATCAATTCTGAAAAGCAACTGTCGTGAGGACACGATCTGGCACTGGCCCGTCAACCCAACTGTAGTAGACGGGGCAGTTGGCAATCGACGATATTTAAATTGCCTGTTCCACCGGGTTCCCTTACCCACACTGGGCCGCGGAATTGTTGCATCCGCATATTCAACATTTGAAACCTTGTGCCTCGTTGCTTTTTGCACGGCTAAAAAAGAAAGTTAAGGGTCTTACTAAGCCTAACGCTAGTATATCGGGTTAGTAATACGACTTGGGGTGTAAGACTGTTTAGTGTGAAGCTTTCTATACGGCCCGAGAGATATACGAATACACGCTAATCTGTAAACACAGTTCCTGGGTCCCACACGGCTGCGCCTTGTCTGCTGGGAGCTTGTCATTCCGCAGTCACCCTGGCGATGGGCACGGCTGTGCACAGCCTGGCTACATAACACAGAGACGGAAAATCATACGGCTGAGCAAGAAGCGCAGTATGAAATTTCTGCTAGAGAGTTCGTGCGAGAAGAGTTCGGCAAGAGAAGTTCGTGCTAGGCCAGTCGAATCTGTTGAGTCCAGAGTACCCAGTGGGGACGACCCACCAACAAAGCTTAGCTGAGAGCACCGCCCTTGTTATCAGTGCGGAGCCGTTCTGTGTGATCCACAAGGCATCATAGCCAAGTGGCCTAGAGTGTGCGTCTTGGCGTCTTTAATTTCCTGAGCGGTTCCCGGGACTGACCCGGTTGCGATCTTCTACCGGACAGTAGTGAGTGCAAGTTTAGTGCTGAACGTGTTTGAATGGTATACAGAATGTTAGATGCATATTATACGGCTCGCACGTGCGGAGCAGCCAGCTTTTCGGCCGAAGCGTAAAAGCGGTCATGCAAGCACCTTAGGTTATAGGGCGAGGACAATGGCGTGACGTGACAGTGTTGAATGTCCAACAGCGACGGCGACGGTTAATATACCCCGCTCTCAACCACCCCCGTACTCATCCGCCGCCTGTTCAAGTTCCACCACACCTGCAAAATGGTCAGCACCGTGAAAAACAGCGCCAATATCGATAAGAAGATCACAGCGCCAGTGTCTCCACGCACGTGCCACACAAATATCCACAGGCCCAGCGCCAGCAGCAGGAAAATCACAAATGGCCGCGGGCCTGGAACAGGCAGCGAGCTCGTCGCCTCCCACCGCGGCTCCGCATAGCTCGACGGGTCCTCGTCGTGCATCACCGTGTATCCATTGGGGAACTTGAGCCAGTTGCTGAAGTCAACCTCAAAGCTTCTGCTGCCAATACTGAACTTCATCGCTCGCCACTGAAACACCAGTACAGTACCGTTGAAGTTTGGATGGGCGCGCAAACTCCCAACTGGCCCGCACGCAGAAAAACAAATCCCCACCATGCGCATCTACCCGCATTGCATCGCATAACAGAAAGCCAAGTTTGCCAGTGGCCCACAGCCTCTCAACGTCCCACCCGGCCGAGGACCGGGCACTGACATTGTGCGTTTATCCATTGGCCGAACCACGTGACCTCAGCTCACTTTAGCCGTTTCCCCAGTGATCTGCTACACTAGCGGGCAATTTCGGCCAGGAACAGGCTAGACCCAAAACACGACAGGCACTAAAACAGCGGGACTCGTACCCCTCTGACACGACCTCAAAACATTTGTACACGAGAAGCGTCGGATCGCTTGCTTCCGGCTTTCGATCTTCTGCTTAGTAAATTGCAGATGCACCACTTCAAGCTAAAAATCCCTGCCGTGTACTGGTCACTCCCCGTCACGCACGGCTGAAAACGTGGTAACCCTGATTTTCGGTCACGTGCTAGGAAAAAGCAAATTCATGCTTTGATGACCAGTACGGCTGTGGCTTAGCGGAGACTGAGGGATTAAGTTTGGTGTACACATTCACCGTGAACGGGTACACAGATCTCCAGCCTAGTGAGTCACTTGGCTATCAATGTAACGGTACTGTTCAGAAACATTACATCGTATTAGTGAACTAAATCGTACACCTTAAATAGTTAGTTACCCGAGCGGGTTAGTATCACCTTCAGTGATTAGTTGTGTTAGTATGTGTGTAACCAGGCCGAATTGAAGCCAGTCCTCAAATGCTCTGAGACTGCTGCAACAGGTACTCGTTGGCAATGTTATCGCCCTTCTTGGCGGCGTTGCTCATCCAGTGCTTGATGATCGCCATTCGCACTGGATCGAACTTGTCGAGGTCATGCGAACTTGATCCATCCAAGACATGCGCCTCAAACGTTTCCGAGACCTTGCTGAATGGAATTAGACAAATCGGTGCGATTTGAGGATGTGACATATGCATGATGGCAAGCTCTCGCTGCCCGACCACATCTCCTTCTTTTGAAGCAATGCTCCACAGCCAGGCGCAGTCGCTCAGGGTCCATCGGCTCAGGAACTCGTCCTCACCGTTCGTAATCATGTCGCTCTTGAACTGGAAGATCTCGCTCGCCGTGTCCACGACAATCTCGAGACACTCTTCCTTCAGCGACAGCGCCGCCAGGGAAACGTCCCAAAACGCCTTGCCGAGGTCAGTCATGTCCAGCATGTGCTGCGGAACAAATGATGCGATGAACTGCAAATCCCGAAACAGGGTCCGAGACTTGATGCCGCAGTTCTTGAATATGCGCTGCAGCTCTTCGGCAATAGCATCCGTGCTCGGCCCGCTCACCGAATTCTTTGTGCCGTAATTGTTGCCGCTGAAGAATACGTTTCCGGGCAAAACGCCGGAACTCGAGCGCTTCGCCTCCACGGTGGCAATCGCCTCACCCACCAGTGTCATTGCACTCGCATTCTTAGTAATCGTCTTCTCCACCACCGAGTTCCGCTCTTCCGCCCCGCGCGAGAACGACCGGATAGAGCTGGGGGTCATGTGACCGCCTGGTACGCCATTGTTAGACAGCGAAGACACCACTAGTGAGACGAGCGAGTACACAATGTTCAGCTTGTCCAGCGGAGAGGGGCTCACTGACAGCTTCTCCAGCAATTGCTTGTAGGCATCGTCGTACCTAAAGGCGGTTGGCGCCGCAGCCGGGACCTGTGCCTCATTCTCGAAAATCTGTCGAGTCACCGACTGTCGCCTTGACGCACGGCGCGAGAGAGAGTCTGTAGGCACCTCGTCGAGCTTGAACATCTGCGTGTTGCGGCTAATTGCGTTTTGTATATTCTTCTTCATCTCGGTCGTGCGGTTAATGGAGGCCTTGACGATCTCCGCTTCCATCCATTTGTCTGTTTCAGAGCCTATGTTAGTTCGGTACGCTCGTGTGTGGTACTCACCTTCAAACCAGCACGCCATTCCCAAATCCGTATAAATCATTCCTGTCAGTGTCATTTGAATGTCCATAATGAAGTCCTCCAAGCTCTTCCGCTTGCTCTCCATCTCTGCGCAGGTCTCCTCATTCATCTCCACCGTGCTCTCCTTCTTGTCCGTGTTAAAGTAGTCGATATCGCCAGACTTGTCGTTCAGACTCTTGTTCCGTCTATGTGTGTTGTCGCTGCTTCGGTTCCAGTCGCTGGAATTGCTGTCGAAACCAGAATCGTGTGGTGAAGTCATGCCTGATGCCCGCTTCGAGCTCAGGTCCAAACCAGAAAACATATCCAGCAGATTGGGACTCGAGTTTTGCGATCGATGGATTCGCACAGACTGTGACCTGTCGATAGGCTTGCTGATTTCGAACTTGAGCCGGCTGCCGTCAAAGTACTCGTCAAAGTTGTCAGACATGGACAGAGACTTTGCGCTGTGTGTCATGGCATTTGGTGTGCTCGCTCTGTCAATGCCTTCGACCTCCACAATCATCTTCCACAGGTCGTGCCTAAACAGATTGCTAGAAGACAGCAGCGAATGCCCTCGGTTTCGTTTTGAAGACAAGGTATCGCCCATAATTCGCTTCACCAGATCGTCAACCTCGCAGCAGAATCGGTGAATTCTCTCCTCGCCGGTACAGAAATTCTGAATGTGCTGGCCCTTCATCCACTTCTTGGTCGCTTCCGCTTCTCGATCAGACAGTTTGTACTCGCCAGCGATCTCTTTTGGAGCAAACATGCCCTCCGATGGCTGTGGAGCATTGTTCAGCAGTGACTGCCGTCTGTTTGCGTAATCTCGCTTCGACGAAACCGATGTGAATCGCTTGAACGAAAACATGCTGCTAGAGGTGAGCGAACTTGAGCTGTGGTTTCTCTTGAGACCATATTGGCCAGTGGGAGAGGTGGCATCAAACGACGAGTTCGCGGAGGCTACCTGTGGGTTGGACTGTGGGCCTCTTGTGAGCGACTTGGCCACCACCTTGGCTCTCTGCCACAGCGGGCTGGTCCTGATGTCCGTCACGTACCACACCTTGGTCCTGAGATCGTTCAGAATCTTGAGCGCGGTCTCGCACCGTTTCTGAGCATGCGAGAGGTGAATCTTGTAGGGAATGATATGACTCTGGCACATTTCAACTTGGTAGTTGACCTTGGCTAAGCTCTGGTCCCGGTCTCGAGCAATCTGCGACATGATGTAGTTGTTGATGTTGATGGCGACCTGTGCATAGGTAGCACTTGATGGCGGAGGCAGCAGTTTAGCTAGGCTGTTGACCGCTGTAGTGTACTCACTCGCTTCTAGGAACTCGCCCTTCGCCATGCAGCGCTCCAATGCATCGTTGAGGAGGTTGTGCATGTATGAGGGCGAAGATGAGGTGGCCACAGGGTCGTAATAGTGGTCGCCCAGGACGTACTTCAAATTCGACAACTGCGAATATGGCGACGTCGAATACTGTTGGACGAGCTTCTCGACTGCCTTCTTCACCACTGACACAAGACCCTTGTTAGCGGGGGCCACTGTGACGAGATCATCAGTCATCCAATTGTCGCTGTTGAGCATAGATGTGCCCTTTGCAATCCGCGCTTGCTCCAGAATAGATTCCGTGTCCACGTCGTTGATCACGCCGTCCTCGCACACCTTGAAGATCTGCCACTTCTCGTTCATAGGATGAGGCAGTCTAAAACTCTGCAGCTTTCCTGGCCTGAACGAGTTGAGGTAGTGACTGGTAGTCGACGCACGAAATTGTAGATATGGGAACTTCTTCATGAGACCCAGAATGACTGGCTCTAGATCGGTCCGAATGTCGTCGAGACTCCACTCGTAGTCCTCGGCAGGGCTAGTTGGTGTGGCGTCGGGATCTTCGTCCTCAATGTCGTCATCCAGCGTCGTGTCGTAGTCTGTGGGGTAAATCACAGAAGATCTATTGCCTCCAACGCCGTTGACAAAGCTGGTAGCCGTGGTCGTGGAGTTGACAGACTCAGGAATGAACGAGCCAGAACTTGACAGGTATGCAGCGGTTCGCTTATCAGCGGTTGGCGCAGACACAGGTCGAGGCACTGGCACGGCTTGCAGATTTGGCACCGACTGAAGCGGCTTCTGACTGAGAAACTGCTTTTGACTGGACAAGAAACCAGGGAACAGCGCAGAGTAAAGGCACACGATATCGGAAGGCGCCATGACAATGAGCTGTCCAGGCGAGTAGAATTCGGGTTCCTTGCCGTACTTGCCGAGGTGATTCGTCTCAAGACCAAACGGCGAGGGAATAGTATCCGGTGGTGCCTCAGAGAACCTGGCCAGGATCGAGTCGATGTGATTTTTGATTTTGGAGTTGACCTGATCAGGCTGATGCCAGTCGTAGCAGCACGCGGCCACAACCTTGTACATTTTCTGAAACACTGGGGTCAGAATTCGCTGTCGCTGGACGTCATTCACGAAGCAGCTTTTCAGGATACCGAGGTTCTCGGGACACACGATAATCTTGTAGAGATGCTTCTGGAAAAAGTACTTGACGACAATCATGAGCAACGTCGACCTGTGGTACTTTTGTGAGACCTTCTTGAGAATCATTTGCGCAAACTGCAAAAAGTTTGTCGGAATGGCATCCATTGCTGTGTTGTCCAAGAACTCAAACAGTCTCTCAACCGAATCCTTCAAAAACTGGCTGGTTCGCTCCTCGTTTGCCTCATCGACCGACGACAGAGAACTCATAGACTTGGTCGCCATGAGGGTTTTACTGAAGGAGGTAGCTAGCGTGGCGTGTGCCAGTTCTGGCGAGGCCTGTTCCGAGGAAGGCGACGAGGAAACGTTCGACGGTGACCGTTGCCGCAGTGTTGGGCCTTGTGTGTTTGATGATGATGATGCTGAGGATGGATGTATTAGAAAAGCGCCATCTTGCAGGATTGTCAGAAGAACGCTTTCAAGCGCTTCGGCGAATGGGTAGCCAGACTGGTTCATGACTCTGTCGAGGACAGAGAAGCAGAAAATCTCGCCCTTCTTGTTGTCGATTAGTGTCGCACATATGGACGAGAAGTACTCCTGGCGCTGAATCTCCGGGTTTTCTGGTGGGAAAATCGAGTAGTATAGAATGTCGAGTGGGTTCGACCTGTTGAGACACGTCAGGTCGTCTACCGGGTCTGCCGACCGGCTGACAAAGCTGCTGAGATCCATGGGATCCAGATGCGAGAGCGCCGAGGCAATAAAGCTGGGTGACGACTTGATCAGCGTCAGGAACGAGTTGAGCAAACTCTTGTGTCCTGTCTTTAGCGACGACGAGAAATGACTCGGATTGTTGGAAACCCCGCTATTCAAAACCGAGAGTGACAGGTCCAGCGCCTGCTGATACGACTGCGCAAACTTGTTGGGCTCCAGACGCGACTTGTCGGATATCGATAGGTAAAAGTTGTCCAGGGAGCAGTGCAGCCGGTACATGATGTTGTAGTAGATGACGAGCTGGACCACCTGCTGTGCGCAGCTCTGGGCATTCGTCTGGGCCGCTTTCAGAGCCACGTCGGCCTGAATAAGCGAATGTATGTTGATGCATTGTTGTGGTGTCCTCAGCGGATGCAAGGATGGCTGGGGTTGTATTTGTGGCCGCTTCTCTGGCTCGACCTGCACCAAAGGCTTCTCTAGAATGCTCGACGCCCGCGACGACACATTGGACGAAGACGACGCGTACAGGTCGTAATTCGGGTCCTGCCGGTCCGGGAACGTGAAGGAGGATCTCGATTGTACTGTCGCCATCTATGTTAGTTCCGACTCGAACCACCAGCGCGGTACAAAACTGCGAGGAGTGAACCAGGTTAATTTGTTGTCTCTTATCTCTGTCTCATGTCTTCAGCCTGATGTCGCCCTAGCCATGTCCATCCTCGAAGCTTATCCCGTCTCAGCACCTTCTCACCCACTTGGAAATACATGATATAACGCTGATGTCGCCGATATGCCTTCGATATCTTATCTCATTTTAGATGCGTGTTTGTGACAGCCTGCGGCCTGACGTCTGTTGTCTCGCGTGGCTGTAGTTGTATCAGGTTGTCTGACGTGACCCACGACAGCCGCGATAGCGGCCTACCATGGTGAATAACATGGCTCCAGTATTGCCGTCTCGTTGGTATCACTGTATTGGTCTCTCTATTGGCCGCTGAATTTGCCTCACGTGCTGGCCTCACTGGTATTAACCGCTCAGGTGTCAAATCCCACACGGTCTTTGCTCTTCCATTCTCAACTCCAGTTCCCCTCTATCCTCTGATGTCCTCACGCTTCTCCCCACTGGCTTATTCGGACTCGTGCTGCCGGCGCTAAGCTAAGCTGCCGCTATTCTTATCTCGCCCTCGCTTAACACTGGCCACTCCACCGATTGTACCACCCACGGTCCCTTCACTCTTGCCGCTAACTTCCCGCTGCCTGCTGCTAACTCTGTACTCACCACCTCGACCTCATCCTAGCCTTTGCTGCAAAAAAGTGTAGAATTAATTATTATATACAGAAAAAAAAATCATGTATAGTGGTTTCCCATCACACTACACCCACCTAGGGGGCACTGTACGCGCAGATCGATCTCAGCCTGCTCTATATCAACATTCTCTCACTACTGGACTAGGAAGCACTATCTTTTAATCTTTCCTAATGCAGAATTAGCATTCTCTCTACAGCTCCACCCCACAACTCGTACTGACGCCGCTGCTCGAGTTCCGCCACATGTTGGTTCCGCCACCTCCATACATACGCCGTGGCCTAGCCCGCACGTTGTCCACCGGTTCACGCCGCTCTTACCCTGCTCGCCGCGTCCTATCAAAGCCCTCATCACGTACCCGTGTCTTGCCTGGCCACCACCTGACCGCCTTGTTACGGGCACCTGACTTATCTGATTCACCGTACCTGCGTTTCCACCGCTCCCACGCAGAGGGAAATATCGCGCGTCGTACCGGTTTCAGCGTAGTACATACAATGGCATGTCAGGCGATGGCAAAGGCGCATAGAACACATCTTCTCCAAGTTATTATCTATAACACTGTAAGATGTATTGTGATGTACCGTGATGTAATGGTAATATACATGTCTAGGGCGATCGTGATCAACCCTTTGGAGAACAAGCGGTTCATTCCGAACTGTAAACAAACACAGCACAGTGGAAATACACAAACACTGGCCAGCACAATTCTAGCCATTGCAAGCGTGCCTCTATCCGGCTTTTGCGAACCGCCCTACCGTGCTCCCCATTGTCGGATGTCTGACCCCGGATATTATTTAGACCATGTGAACGCTAAATAATACGGCGAAATTTCGAGACACGCTGAGCCGTCTGGAATGTGGCTCAATAGAATGACCTAACCCTGTGCGATACGGACCGCGTGGTTGAGGATAAATGCAGAGATCTAACGGAAGTGCACACAAATTAGAGTCAACTTGTTATCGCATCATCAAGCGATGTTGACTGTGCTCTAAAATTGTGTCTAGTATCGTGTCCAGACCGAAGTAAATCACTCGTTCACATGCACCGGCCTTTACGAGCTATGTACTCAATCGAAAATATCTTAACAGTCAGCTATCGGAGCATGGTTCCGACAATAATAGCAGTGCATGTGATTTGTTAAGTTTGATTTTACTAACAAGGTCACGTGATATTGCGGATAATTTCTAGTTCTAGGTTGATGCTGTTAGCCGATAGAGGATTGTAGAATAAAGCTATTCGCGAGTGTTCCAGGAACAGCGGCAGGTACACCGAGATACCATTGCTGACTTTGTGGCGACTGCAAAGTGATCTAGGCGTCATTTTTAGACTTTTGGATGCGAGCTATACGGGCATGATTCCTCGACGTGGAGCTCCTATACTGCCCCTGGCACGGTCACCTGCCGAAGCTCAGATTGTCTGTTCTATCAACTGTTGCCAGATTCTAGCTCTTTAACGGTTTGTCGGGTGATCCCGGGACGAGCTCCAAATTTCTTGAAGAGCAGTGCAGCCAATACTCACAGAAACCAAGATGCAATTGGCATTATAGCTCGGATATTCCGCTAGAGGGAATTTGGTGAGAAGTTCCAGCCAACATTAGGCTAAAAATGACGCATTCAATTCTCGAGATTATTCCAAATGCGAAATTGGACATCTCAACATCCAACATCTAGCTGACGTACAGGTTTGGCGAAGCAACATACCTGAGTTCATCAAGGTTGCATGTGACATGATGATTAAATTCATCGCTTAGCTTCAGTGCCATCTCGCTGGTAATATTATAGCCTTCCTAGCCCAATGAAGAATGTATGCAACCCAAGCCCCACTATTCTACCGCACTAACTTACTACATGTAGTTTTCTTCACTTTTTCCTTACCCACTTTTCGTGAGTAGTGATTATGTAATCGACGTGGACGCGCATCTACGCGTAACGCTGAACTAATCGCATCACAGTACTACTCAGAGTATAATTACTTGGGAAGCGACTGCACCGATCTGGACTAGGACTTTATGAAGCAGGATTTTGAGCACGGTTCTCCAGAAGAGGATCACGACGAGAGAGACCAAGGAGACGACGAGGGAGACTACGACGAGGAGGTCGAGAAGCTGGAGCTCGAGGACCGCGTCGCGACCCGACAAGTGCGGCCGACCATGGCATCCCTTACGAGCGAATGCTCTCAAGCTAGC
Organism: Blastobotrys muscicola; assembly: GCA_003705745.3. Lineage (NCBI taxonomy): Eukaryota > Fungi > Ascomycota > Dipodascomycetes > Dipodascales > Trichomonascaceae > Blastobotrys > Blastobotrys muscicola. The sequence goes on from PPJL03000018.1 coordinate 76,383, forward strand.
GCTTCTCAGACTGCAGTACGTGTGCCTAGCCCAGATGAAAGGTTTGTTTGGACTGATGCCGCAAAACAGGCATACCTAGAGATTTTAGTTGATTTGGATAGGGATCCGAAGTACATTTTCGGGCGAGGCGCCCTTGATAAGGCGTTATCCATCTTCAACGAAGGTCGGGAAGAAACCTCCAAATGTGCTCCACGTACCTCTCTGAGGAAATGGGTTGAGGATAGGAAGCGGGCGGCTAGTGGCACGAGAAAACCACCCATCAATGGGTGGTATACAGCTTTAGATAAGTTCATACCTATCTATGACAGATGGAGAAAGCATGCTGTGACCGTTAAGCAAATAAATCAAGAAAAGAGGGCAAATTTTCTCGCACTCCAGGCTGCCAGCACAGCTCGACGCAAAGGTGCATCACCTGCCGACCCGCCATCAGCCCGGCCACCGTCGAGTTCATTGGGATTCTTGCAGAAGCCAGATCACCGTATATCCAGCGAGAGTAGCGATGAAGAGTCTGACGACAGCTCTCGTAGAAAGAGAGCGAAGACAGAGGCCCTCCTCAATAACTTTGGTGATAAGCTTTCCGGGTTTATGGAGGGGATGTTGAATAGCGTGAGCAAACTCGACGATGACCAGGCCGCGGTTGATTCGTTGGAATCGAGATTAAAGTCTTTGGGAGATCAGGTGTCTATATTGAAAAAACAGATGGCCGCCATGGAGAATTACATGTCCACCGTGGAGAACCGGCTGGTAAACCACGTTTCCGTCATTGAGAAGCGGATGGTGAGTGAATTTGCTGCGCTTCAGGAAACATTGAGAGCGCTCATGCCGGGTCGGTCTTGAATAACTAGTACGTAGGGTGGTCAACTATGCGTGCTCTGAAAACCCAGGTACTCTTCAACGCTTGGAGGTGTCATTCCGAACTTCTTCGATATCTCATTTCCTCTATAGCAGCAGATGAGATTGGTTAAAAAGGCGCTGACCACGTAGATCTTGTGTGGTTGGGTGTGGTCAATTTTATTGAGTCGATCAAGGTCGGTGTATGCGAAGTTCTTATTGATCTCATTCAAAGCCCATTCTACCGCGATTGTCTCACCACTCAGAAATGTGTTCGCTCTGGCACCGCTAGGATCGGAAGGGAGGAATCCGTAACTAGCTCCGTATCCCGAGTCACCGTAGAGGTTGTAAGGGCATGGAGTCTGAGGAGTTGTCGGAGGCATTAAGGACTTTAGCCTTTGAAGTAACTCAGACCTTCGAATCATAGTTGAATCACTTGTGCACCCAACTTCAACAGTGCACATCGAAAGCAGCCCGTCTGGTGTTACGAACGCCTCGAACTCAATGCAATGGTATTTCTTATGGCCAGAAAAGTATTCCCGCTGTACCGTACCGTCGATAAACCCCCAAACATTTTCCACCCTTCCGTCAGTATGATCCCCAATCCGTTCTGCGTACGACTTGATTTTTTCCGCCGTAAGAACATACGGATTCCAGTTCAAAATGTCTTTGAAGTTCTCGAAGAGGTGGTTGATGACACTTCGAAAGATATGGGATTGGGACGAGTCACAGTATCCGTACTTGCCGTAGAAGTCCTTGTACCTTCGCGGGTACGACAGACGGTCCAGTGTATAACAAAACGCCAGGATGGGATCGGGTTTCATACGGTTTTCATAAACAATTGTTCCGATGCCAAGATAATCAACCAAATTGGCGATCTGCTTCTTTTCAAACCTAAGCTCTGCCATGCAAGCAACTTCGTCGTATTTTCCCCAGTCGAATACTCTTTTTCCCATCATTTTATAGTGTGCTGCCCTAGCTCTTGATCGTTTATCAACCGACCGGTTTCTAATGCGGTTGATCAAAATGTAGATTATAGATAGGATAACGAACCTGGCTTGTTCCTCTCTAGAGGCGGCTTCTTCGAGCTCGTAAATCTCCATCTCTTCGCGTATCTCCTCGTCGGAGTAATCGTCGAGTATCACATCGTTGGAGTCTTCTCCGAGTATCTCATCGTCGGAGTCTTCTTCGAGGAGATCGTCCTCTGACATGTCATCCAGGTGGTCTCCTTCGTCGAAATCATCTTCTGACACGTCATCCATGTGATCTATCTCATCAAAATCTTCCTCTGACTCTAGGTAGCCACCTTCTTCATCGTGTTCCGTGTCGAAATCCTCGAAATCGTCCTCAGACATCTCATCCATAGGGTCTCCCTCGTCGAAATCATCCTCCGACACCTCCCCTATGTAGTCTCCCTCATCGAAACAGTCCTCCGACTCTAGGCAGTCACCCTCTTCATCGTGTTCCACGTTGTAATCCATGTAGTTTGGCGATTCTGCTTCGGGATGTCTATTTTACCTCTGAGCAGAGACGCGCGTAATTAGAAACGCGTTTGTGGTTGACGCGTCATGGACGCGTGCATTATATAATCACTAATCACTTTCTCCTTGGATTTCGCTATTATCCAAAAAGTGTTTCAGCAGAAAACGCACACACGAAAACTGTAAAGTGAAGTTACCTTGGTAAGGTGAGAGATGTGGGCTAGGGTTGCTTACTCAAAAGTCCCAATTGTGATTAGCTGCTGAACTCACTATTTAACCAAAGATTTGAAAAATCACGTGAGCATTAGACTCCCGCGCACATCTGTGAACACTAACACTCACAAATTTTTCACCTACGCAGGCAATATGGCCCCCTTTGCTCGACCTGAGAACGTTCTCAAAGTGAGTTTACTCATTCTTAAATGTACTAACCTAGCGAGCTGAAGAACTCATTGCTGTTGACCAGTCGGTCGCGGCTCTGGAGCTTCTATACGAGACGGTTTCGTCCAAGCGAACCCGTAACGTGTCCCAAGCATTCCTTGAACCCATTATCTTAAAGTTTGTTGAGCTTTCTGTTACTCTGCGAAAGGGCAAGATTGTCAAGGATGGTCTCCACCAGTACAAGAAGATTGTGCAGACCACCGCCATTGGCTCCATTGAGGTTGTCGTGAAGCGATTCCTTGAGCTCTCTGAGGAGAAGGTTGCCTCTGCCCAGGCTCAGGCTGACAAGATTACTCTTGACGCTGATGAGGATCTTGAGGCCACTGAGTCTCCAGAGGACATTCTGCTGTCCACCGTGTCCAGCGAACAGACCAGGGACCGAACCGATCGAGAGGTTGTTACCCCATGGCTCAAGTTCCTATGGGAGGCCTACAGAAGTACCCTGGATATTCTGCGAAACAATTCCAAGCTGGAGGCTCTGTACCAGGTTGTCGTGAACCAGGCTTTCGACTTCTGCTTCAAGTACACTCGAAAGACCGAGTTCCGACGGCTGTGCGAGCTGCTGCGAAATCACCTTCACTCCGTTTCTGGTCAGCTCAAGAACCCATCTCAGACCAACCCTATTGACCTCAGCGACCCAGAGACCCTCCAGCGATATCTGGACACTCGATTTGAGCAGCTCAATGTTGCCGTCAAGCTCGAGCTGTGGCAGGAGGCTTTCCGATCCGTTGAGGACGTGCACACTCTGCTGACTCTGTCTAAGCGACCACCAAAGGCCCTGACCATGGCCAACTATTTTGAGAACCTGGCTCGAATCTTCCTGGTCAGCGACAACCAGCTGTTCCACGCTGCTGCTTGGAGCAAGTACTACAACCTTGCTCTGCAGTTTCGAAGCATACCTAAGGATGAGCTTACTCGAATCGCTTCCCTGCTGATGCTGTCTGCTCTGTCCATCCCAACTTTCTCCCAGCAGTCTAGATCCGGTCTGGCTGAGATTGACGACCAGAAGCATCGAAACTCGCGATTGAGCGGTCTGCTCAACCTGACCAAGACCCCAACCCGAGAGTCTCTGATCAACTCTGCCCTGGGCAAGAACGTGCTGGCCTACGTCCGACCCGAGATCCGAGACCTCTACAAGGTTCTCGAGGTTGACTTTCACCCGCTGTCGCTCAAGACCCGACTGGGACCAATTCTGGAGAAGATTGGTGGTGTCGCCGGCTACGCGCCATACGTAAAGCCACTGTACCAGGTTATTCTGACCAGGTTGTTCCAGCAGCTGTCGCAAGTTTACAAGACTGTCAAGCTTGACTTTGTGTTCAAGCTGGCCACCTTCCCAGCTCCATTCGACTCCACCCCAGTTGAGATTGAGAAGTTCGTCGTCAAGGGCTGCCAGAAGGGCGAGTTTGCCATCACCATCGACCACGAGAGCGCCTCCATCACTTTCAAGGACGACCTGTACAACGACTCTTTCGCCTCTGTCAAGAGCAAAGCCTGTCTGCAGGACACTCCAAGCGATATTGTGCGAACGCAGCTGTCGCGACTGGCCAAGACCCTGTATAGCGTGATCCGAGAGGTTGACCCACTGTACAGCGAGGAGCTCGTCAAGGCCAAGCAGGCTGCTCGAGAGCGAGCCATTGCCGGTCTTGAGGAGGACAACCGACGGGTTCTGGACCGACAGAGCGCCATCGAGACCAAAGCGCGAGAGGCCGAGGCCGAACAAGTCCGAGCTGAGGAAGAGGAGGCCCGACTCAAGGCTCAGCGAATCCAGCAGGAGCAGCAGGCCGAGCAGCAGCGACTCGAGGAGGACAGCCGACGACGAGAGCTTGAGCGAATCCAGCGAGAGCAGGAGGCTATCCGAGAGGGTGAGAAGCGAAAGATCGCTGAGGAAATTAACGCCAAGGGTATTATCAAGATTGACGTCAACAAGCTTGACGACCTCGATGCCGACAAGCTGCGAATCATGCAGGTTGAGCAGCTCGCCAAGGAGAACAAGGATCTTAACGAGCGACTGCGAATCATTGGTCGACGAATGGACCACCTGGAGCGAGCCCGACGAATCGAGGAGGCCGAACTCTGGAAGCAGGATGCCGAGAAGCAGCAGGAGCGAGACGTCAAGCTGTACGAGTCGCGAAACAACGCCATCAAAATCAAGTCCAAGCAGCAGCACGAGGAGCAGCTCGCTCTCAAGTTGCGGCTGGAGCGAATCGTCCCAGACTACGTCGACTTCAGAAAAGAGATCGAGGTCAACCGATCCAAGGTCTTCGAGGCCAAGCGAAAGGAGAACGCCAAGTTGCTCGAGGAAGAGAAACAGGCCCGAATTAAACAGGTCAAGGCCCAGCGAGAGGCCGAGAAGAAGCAGAAGGAAGCCCAGGAGAAGGCTAGACTGGAGGCTGAGAAGCGAGAGGCCGAGGAGCGAGCCAGAAAGGAGGCCGAGGAGCGATCTAAGCCACAGGCGTACCGACCAGGTGCCATGCGGGCCACTGGTGCTCGACCACCACCTGTCAACAACCTGCCGCCACGAACCGCTTCTCCAGCGGCTACTCCGGCCGCTGCTCCTCCTGCTGCCGCGCCTAGACAAGGCGCCTATGTTCCAGGCGCCTTCTCGAGGATGAAGCGGTCTTAGTAGACGTTAATGAGCAAAAAGTCAAGACTGTTTATAGACAGTAGCATGAGATATGACTATTCTTTATACACATTACAATCACCGTGCAATTCAGTGTGGCTTGAGCATAAAAAATATCCTCAATGGATCGTGTTGAGTGCTCAGGCATTATGATGTAGTCTCCTGTCTCAGGAGTCCCTGAGCTGGCTGCGCGCGTCTCCTTTCTACTTCGTTACACACTAGACTATAAATGACTTACTTTGACGACATTAAGCGAGACTGGAAGAACGTTACCGTTGAGGGTGACAAGATTGACACCTCCGAGTTCCTCGAGGCTGCCGAGTCTCTGGTCAAGTTGTTTGGTGAGTACCTTGTCAATTGTGGTGCCGTGAGTCTGGCTGAGTGAATTGGTGGTCAGCGGTTGCATTGATGGGAAGCTAGATTAGTGAGGTATTGATTCAATGGCTTGGGCGCCTTGAGTAGCCGTGACGACTCAGTGAGCGGCTTGTGCCAGGCAGGTAGCGGACATGAAACTAACAAGACCTTCTCGGATCCTCTGCCTTCTCTGTTGTGCAGAATGACATGACCGGTAACATCAAAAAGATCCGAACCAAGCAGCTTGCCTCGCCAGGCACCTCTGCCACTCTCCAGGACATTGTCCTCTCCGAGAAGAACGAGAAGAAGAAGGACGCTACTCAAGGTCTGCTGTGGCTGACTCGTGGCCTTGCCTTTACCGCCGCTGCCATGCGAAAGAGCGTCGACAACCCAACCCAGGAGCTCGCTGTCTCCTTCACCGATGCCTACGGCGAGACCCTGGCCAAGTTCCACAACTTTGTCGTCAAGGGAGTGTTCAAGGTTGCCATGAAGGCTTGCCCATACCGAAAGGTCTTCTACGAGAAGTTGGGCCAGACTGCTGACAACGAAGCTACCCTCAAGGAGCAGCTGCTCGCTTGGTTGACTGCCCTCGAGAAGATCGTTGCCATCATTGAGGCCTTCTTCGAGTCTGGCAACTACGGCAAGGGTCTGTAAACCGTCCGAGCGAGGAGTGGTTTATTTCAATAAAATATACATCTTTAAAGTAGAGGTATAAACAAAACTAACATTTCCACTTGAAATTCCTCAATGTGCTTCACACCCCCCGACAGCGCTAATTTAAACCTCAGAAAGCGGGGAGGATACGTGTCGCGCACATCACCTACCATTATCACACACGCTAACACACTACAATGAAACTGTCAACGCTGGTTACTGCTGGTCTTCTGTCTCTCGCCTGCGCCGAGGACCTTCCTAAGCTCCGAATTGGTATCACCAAGCAGATCCCCGCCGAGCAGTGCAAGATCAAGGCCCGAGCCGGCGACCAGGTCGCAGTCCACTACACCGGAACCCTCGAGGACGGAACCCAGTTCGACTCCTCACTGGACCGAGGCACCCCAATCACCTTTGAGCTAGGCGCTGGCCGAGTCATCCAGGGCTGGGACCAGGGTATCGTTGGCATGTGCATTGGCGAGAAGCGAAAGCTGACCATTCCACCACACCTCGGATACGGCAAGGCTGGTGCCGGCGGTGTTATTCCACCAGACGCTACTTTGATCTTTACCACCGAGCTGGTTAGCGTTAACGGTGAGGATGCCGGTAAGGATGAGCTCTAGTTTTGTTAATATACGATTCATGATTAGTGTACCTCTATATCAAAGTATTCTCATTAGTTCACCACTTTCTGGAAGCGGCGAGATGACTCTTAACGGAATCAATCACGCTCTGCTCCAAACTGATGTAGTTGTATCCAAGCAGTTCTCGAGTCTTGGACGAATCACGTCTCGTGCTGTTCGCCTTTACCTCTTCGAGCTCCTCGGCGCTTATTGGAACACCATTGTCCTTACCCTTTCGCAGCTCCGGAAAGTTCTGGGCGATGATATCGACGATCTGCTGACGGTGCCAGATGCCGTTTTCGACCAACAATCGCTTTCCGGCGTACTTGGGTTCCAATGCCTTGACGTGAGCAACAGCAACGTCGCGAACATCAATCCAAGCATTGGTTGAGTTGTCCACCTTGTCTCGTGGCTGAGCGTCGCTCTCGGTAATCTCGACAATAACATTGCTAGAAAAGTTGACAGCAGCTTTGCTGTTCACCTGCTGGATCATTGGACCGAAAACCCATGGTGGGTTAACAGACACACCCTTCACCTGCGGGTTGGCATTAATGAAATCCCAAAACGTATGTTCTGCAACGGTCTTTGAACCGAAATATGCAAGCTGAGGATTCTGAGCAGTCGTCTCAAAGGTCAATGGACTCCAGGACTCTTCGTTCCACACAGCTCCAGGCTGCTCACCGAATGGGTTGAGCATGGCCACTAGAGAAGATGTAAAGACAATGGTCTCGACGTTTCCAAACTTCTTGACCGCGTTGGTCACAGACTCCACTCCCTTGATTGCGGGAACAAGGATGTCCCTGACTGGGTCCTCAGACGTAAAGAACGCTGGGGAGGCAGTGTGGATGACTTGAGTGATGTTGTGCCTCTCAAACACCGGATAAAACGCATCAGGTGCCTGCATATCAGGGACAATCTCGACAACCAGTTTCTCGTATGGGAACTGAGAGGTGATAAACTCAGCCTTGTCCTGTGATCTAACAGTAGCGACAATGCTTCTCTTCTGCTCGACGAGCAGCTTCAGAATGTGAGTGGCAATGAAGCCATTAGCGCCGGTGAGAAGAACAGAAGACATGATTCAATTGATTAGTGTAAGTGATTGATGGTGAGAACCAGGATCCTATAGGCCCTTTTATACCTGATCTCGTCACGTCATTGTGAATACCCTGACAAATATCATGACTAAGAAGAATTTCAAAGAATGATTTCAAATCGTCAGTATGAATGTCGCGCGCCCACGATTAATAATCCGATGGACAAGATAAGCCTCACGCGCCACTATAGTGGTCATTTGGCTGGTGCCGATTCAATTGACTCGTTGAGATGCCTTACTCCTTGGACTACCCAACCGCGACTGCCCGCGTGGAATCCTTCCTCGCCTCTGAGTCCACCCTTCAATTCCTCTTCCCCACTGATTTCTCTGCTTGCAAAGTCCTCATCGTCTTCGACTCGTCATTCAACCCGCCAAACCGAGCGCATCTTAAGCTAATCACAAACGCAATTGAGCACTACAAGGATGAAAAAGTCGGACTGTTGTTTATGTTCTCCAGCATAAACGCCGACAAGGTTAGCGACTCAAAATCCTTTGGCCACAGAGTAATGATGATGACTAGGCTCTATGAAGACCTGAAAGTGTCCAATTACCCCTTCAACATTGCCCTCACCACACAAGGACGGTTCATTGACAAGTTTGCCGTCCTACGCAAGCACTATTCCGGCACTGTCGCATTCCTGCTCGGATTTGACACAGTCCTGCGTCTGTTTGACCCTCAGTACTATGGCTCCACGCAGCAGATGGTTCAGGCACTCGCGCCCTTCATGGAAGGTGGGGCGGTCATCCACAGTCTGACCCGCCGCCCCGACGGCGTTTCGAATACGCCGTCGGCGCTTAGCGCCGATATTCAGGAACAGGTAGACTTTGTTGAGAAAATACGTAAGGGTCTGTTCGGATTTCCGAAAGAGTGGGCCGAGGCGATTGTGTTGCGAGAGAGCGAGAGCGACACAGACGGAGTTAGCAGTTCTGTTGCTAGAGAATTGGTGAGGGAAGGAAAAGATCCTTGCAGGATAGTTAGCGAGAGTGTTGCGGAGTATATAAAGGAATCCGGCCTGTATCTGTGAGCTAGATGTGAACCGAACCATTACTATACAGAATAAATGAGTGAATGCTAATAAATGATATGCAAATGAGTGTGACAGCGCAGCGCAAGAGCGAGAGAAGCGAGCTGGCCGTGTGAGTTTTAACGCCTTTAGAGGGCACCAGACAGCACAGCTCGCTTCGCTCGTTGCTCGCTGGCCGTCTAATGCGCACTGACTCCGTCTCCAGAGTACATGTATGAAAACACACCGTCGAAGAACTCCTTGTAGGTGGAGTACTGGGACATGTCCAGGTTGCTCTGCTGCTGCTGTTGCTGCTGCATTGGCAGCATGTGAGGCAGCGTCTGAGGCATTGAAGCCGCCAGAGACGGTTGTGGCTGTGGCGTGTGAATCGAAGCAGGGTGCTGGAGAGGAGAGTGCTGCTGCTGGAGAGGGGTGAGGGGTGTTGGTGGCGGAGGTGGAGGGTTGACGCCCTGCATTGGCGGGAAGGCGATACCAAGGTTCGCCGGCGGTTGCAGCGACGACATGTCTGTGCGCTCGAGTAGAGATCTGATGATGTATGCAATGGAGTGGACAATCACCTTTTGCTGGTCGCCTGCAATGTGGTACAGGTACCAGTAGATCTTTGCAATGAGGTTGACGTTGTCGTTTCGCTGCTGAGAAGACACCGACGGATGGTTGATATACCGGCACAAGGTCAGGCAGGCGTAGATGAGGATGCAGAGGGGGTAATTTGGCATGGAGTCAATTTCGTTGGACGATTTCGACAGGAAGCCGTTGATGATGGCCGAGGACTTGGAGATGACGTCCTGGATGTTGGATGAGAGAAGAATGTAGCAGTAGTTGTAGGCTAGCACGACAGCGTTGGGATCATCGTTCGTGGAACTCCCTGGTGATCCGGCCTGAAAAAAGTAGTAGTGGTTGGACTGCCACTGCTGCAAGTCCATCTCAGTCGTCTCGTTCGTCATCATCGATAGCAGAGAAATCTCTTCCAGAATCATCTCGTCCTGCGTAGTGTACTGGGCAAAGTTCCTAATGTTGACGCACTTTGCCAGGTCGCCAACTGGGATGGAAACCGGCTTGGCAGATGAGATTGCGTACTGCAGGTGGCACAGGCAAAGGCCGTTCCACACCCTGTACTTGTACAGCTCGTACGCGTCCTCGTCGGAGTTGCCCGTTGGGTTGCCCAGCTCAATTGAGACGAGCATCAGCTGGATGGCGTAGCCGGTCAGGAGCCACGAGTCGAAAATTGGCTGCTTGGGCTTTCGCGCAGGGTTGTACAAGGATATGTACAGCATTGCCTCGAGGTCCTGGATCTTGAGAGGCGACGTCATCAGGGCCGTGGACAGGATCCGTCGGATGATGCCAAACAACTGGGCCTGGTACAAGGTGTCGTGCTCAGTGGTCTCGTTATAAGAGCACCGCATGCCCTGCAGAACAAGAATGCCATAGAGCAGGTCGACCGGAGCCTCCTGGACCCTGCGCCTGTGAGAGTGCGGCGAGTTGGGAATGATGTAGCTCTGGCACTTGGACAGAAAGATGCTAGCCATCTGCTCGCAGTACTCAGGCCGGGAGTGAACCCAGTCGTGGAGCTCGCCGCAGGCAATGTCCATGTCCTCGTACCTGTCGTTCCTGTTGAAGAGCTTGTAGTCGAGTGACCGAATGTCGTTTAGCGGGGAGGCCTTGGTGAATGTGTAGGATGTCTGGTTGGCGAGAATCATTGCCGGCTGGAGAGGAGTCTGCGAGCGTGAGGGTGACTCTAGACGGTTCAGAATCTTACTGAGGGCAACATCCATCTGCTGAAGCTTGAGTGAGGTCATGTGTTCCATATTTTCCATCCTGTGAGACAGCTCCGATATGGAATGGCTCTCCATAGCAGCTCCTAGACCATGGTGCTCGTGGTGCTCGTCCTTAACAAAGTCCTTGGGACTGACAGTGCCCGCCAGCGAGCAGTCGAGTCTGAGCATGTAGCATCGGTGACACATGCCCTTAGCCGGGTCAAAGTCACATCGTGTCTTGAGCTTTCGGCATGTCTGACACGAGAGGGAACGTCGCTTTCGCACCTGAGGTTTGTTGACCTTACTAGGGGTGGACGGTGTAGTATTGAAGTTGTCCATCGCAAGTAACTTGCTTAAGCGTCGTCGTTAGTAGGTTAGTAGTAGCCGTAATGGTGATGGAGATATTCAAGTGTGCGCCGTTAGACCGCGAAATGGTTGCCAGGGTAACAGAGGCCAGCTCCTGAAAAACGTGCCTAGCGCGCAGAAAGTTAAAGTGAAGTTTCAGTGGTAACCTAAAGCCTGCGGTGACGGCGGCCAGTGTTTATAAACGACAGCGGGTTGCTTTTGCGTATTGTGTGAGTGGACCGCTGTTACAGGCCGGATCTCGCGTTGTTGCAGCGGGGCTTGTTGCAGCGATGAAGCGCGTCCACATATGGTGAGAACTGTCGTCTGTTATCGTCACAGCGAGAAAAACTCTAAAGCCCGTTACACGAGCACTGCCTGGCTCTTGTATTGTTTGTTCCGTGCTAGTAGTTTTACGGCGCCGGTGGTTGTTGGCGGGCTGAAACGAATAATACCGGTCCCACCCAGCTCTTGTGAAACTACGCACGCTAGGCCTGTTTACATTGTCCCGCGCACCTGAAACCTTGCACGTTGCTCGTGTCAGTGTCAGTGTCAGCTCGGGTTCTATTGCGTGATGCCTTGACACGGGCAGCGGGTGAAACGATCTGGAGTAGCGCTTCAGCAGACGTGGGTAGCACAATGGTGCACATGTGTAGCGTTACAGGCAGCCTTGGAGTGAATTGCTTTCGCCGCCGGAATTGATTTTTGTGGAAATTCTTAATATAGTTTATATTAAGGCGGTTCGCTGCGTCTCGTTAACCTTGTTCGTTTCGGTTAGCCTTGTACGCGTGATCAGAACCGACAACACCTGTTGGCCTGTTAGCATGACAGCAAGACTCCCCGGTCTGTCTACTACTGACCGTTCCGTCTACAACTTTCTGTTAACTGGCCAGTGATTATTACACACCTGCACAAGGTCACGCGCACCGTATAATTAGTACTGAGACACACTCCAGGCACCGGACTTACATTCGTGTAAAAGAAATCACACATCAAGGCTATATTCACTACCACGAATACTCAAACTGTTTCTTTAATGCGTATATTAGCCGCTATCTAACCGCTGCCGACCCCACTCAAACCTGACACACCGGCACTGTACGTTCCGGCGTCTACTCCGACCGCTGCTCCGCTCTTCTCCGCCCTCCGATATTATCAAACTCAGGTACCGTTCCTGACAATCGGCCCACCCGTGTATTTGCTCTGCGGGTCGAATACGGGCCTGCTTCCTTGCTTCGCGTCATGTGTCATCTCGTACCTGGCGCAGGTACTATCCCGTCGGTCGCCGTCTGGTACCTTGTCCCTGCTGATGTCATTGATGTCATCGCATAGCCTTGTGGAAGCCGTCGCACAGCCGTTCCATTGCAAGCGGCAATAGAACGGCGACACGGCTTCTGCTGAAACCAAAAATAGCGCTATTGTGACGGCCAGTACTCTCTTGATCCAGATCCATCTCATCGGCCTGGTGATTCAAGCTGATCGGCCGGGCGGCGGGTCGGAATGACGCACAAACGGTATATCGAAGGATCTCTGGAGTGCGTTACCTCCACACATCGTCGTCCCAGATGCCCATGCCAACACAGGGAACAGGGTTGGCCTCACTGCCCATCATCAACAAGCCACTGGAGAAAGCCTTCTTCCACGTGACCCGCTCTTCCCTTCTCGTCTCGGTCCGCACAAGGCTTAGGTCAGACTCAACGCTGGAGTCGCTCTGGTCGCTCTTGACTCGCTCGATCTTGTTATCCTTGCTAGTTCGTCGCTTGAAAAACATCTCTTATTCTCTAAAGAACTAGAGTGAGAGATCCACCCCTTATATAGTCATTTCTCCCGCCCCGCGTTACGTGTCTGAGTGCGGGGTACAACATTACATCTGTCTTACCGCCGCCCAGTCAGCCGTGCACGGGGTTAGGGCTCATAACCTTTACCCCAGCGTCCACCAAGACACACGGCTCAAGACACTAAGGAAGGACGCCCTGCACTTGTTTTCTCAGCGTTGCACATCACACACAGAGAAAACAGCACCCTCATCGCCGTGCTCTTCGTCACGTTAGCGATCTTTTCACAGTGAATGGCACGCTAAGACATGCATTATCTGCCCGCGCGGCTGTCTTGGTAGGCAAGGCTGCACAACGATCAGCCCCTCCCCCGCTACGTTATTATTATTACTGTGATCTATGATCTCGGTAAAGCCTCGCCCGATACTCAATCTGGTCAGAGCCCACTATCTAGAGCCAGCGTTACTTCACTGTTACCAAAGCTTCATAGTAAGTCAGACAGCCCTTGTCCCCCCAACACAACCGTTGCATTGTTCCTCTCTTGTCTCGCCTGTGATGTGTTGTATGTGCCCAGTGTCTTGGCCTATAGCAGCTGTCTTGGCCGGTGCATTGCCCGCGCAAAATGTGATTCAGCTCTGTCTCTCCAGGGATTTTTCCGGAATTTCTCCGGGTACCTCAGCAGTGTTACGTATCTCAGCTACGACAGCTACAGTCTTGGTTAGTCTCAGATAGTTCTCTGTTATAATCTTATCGCCCTATCAGATATCATTTGCCAAGCAGTCGCCGAAATTACCCATCTTTGTTCTGCGCCCACCCTTGCTATACGCCTACCCCGCCATCACACACCGACAGTCGGACGCAGCCCCTCTGCCCGCCAAAGTCACGGGTACCTGGTGGCATTAAGCCGACTCCCCGGGGAACGCCTGCAGCTACAGTAAGTTATTACACCAAATTAAAAAGATTAAAGACATATTCTAGTTAAAGCAAACATATACCAGCTGCACACTTTGTGCTAGATTTATTAGCCAACTTAGCTATTTTTTTCGTGTTTGGTTGGCATTTTAGACAAGCTGGAAGATGAAGGCGGCAACGGCACCGAAGACCGAGGTGTACTCAATCATTGGGATGAAAGCATCACCCTTGGACTTGGAAGAAGAAGCGCCGGTGGCCTGGGCGGCAGATCCAGCAGTAGTGAAAGATCCAGTCAATCGAATAGAGGTGGAGTGAGAGCCACCCTTGCAGACATAAGAGTCACCGTGGATGTCACCGGAGGAGTGCAGCTTGTCGAAGGAAGAGCAAGAGAAGTTGGAGGCAGAAGACTCAACGTCGACACCACCCTTGACCAGGTCAAGAGATGGCAGAGAAGCCTGGGAGAAGTTGCCCTCGAAGTCAATGGCACCACCAACTGACTTAACATCTGGGAAGCCAGAGATGTCAGACAGCTGGGTGTTGTTGGCAATCAGGAAACCACCGCCAATGGTAGACAGAACTGGGAAGGAAGCGTTGGTCAGCTCGTCGTTGGAGACAATGGACAAAGTACCACCGACGTTGGTCAGCTGTGGCAGAGAGAGGGCGGTAACAGTGTTGTTGATGAAACCAGCGGAGGCGTTGACGTTGGTGATGTTTGGCAGGCTGATAGAAGCAACATCTCGGAAGGTGATGTTGTTAGCCCACTGCAGAGATGGGAAAGAAGCAGAAACGGACTGAGCGTTGAAGGAAATGTCCAGAATGTTGGACACAGACTCCAGCTCAAGGTTGATCTGGGACAAGAACTTGTTGTTGTTGATGTCAAAAGTGTCGACGCTGGCAACATTGATACCGGTCAAAGAGGTCAGACCAGTGTCGGAAATGGTAACGGAGTCAGCTTGCTGGACAGTCTGGCCGAAAGCCAGAGAGCTCAACTGTGGCAGGGTAACCCAGTTGATGGAACCAACCTTGGTCAACTGTGGGAAGTTGAGGGAGTTCAGGACGGTAGCAACATTGATGTTGAACTTGCCGTCAATCTCCTCAAGAGATGGAGCAGAGAATCCAGTCAAGGCGGTGTTGTTGGAGATGTTCAGGTCACCAGTGATCTTCTTGACGCCGTTCAGGGTACCGGTACCGAAGCCGCTGTCGATGTTCAGGTCACCGTTCAAGGTGGAGCACTGAGTCAAGTTGTCCAAGTCAGACTGAGACTTGACAGTGGCGGAAGAGTCACATGGACTGCTGGAAGAGGACGAAGAGGCTATGTTAGTAAGGTTTGATATCCCGCGTGGAGCGCCCCGGTGGCCGGGCTTTGGGCGTAAGCTTATTTCAAGACATTGGCGGTGTAACTGCGACACCCGTTTCAGACAAAAAAAACACGCCACAACAAACACTTCCAGCCACAATTGGCACGCAATTACCATCCTGCCGCTGCTTGATGGCCAGCGTGCATCCAATCGTGAAGCGATCGGAATCACATTCCAGCTTGGCAATGCACCAGGGTTTCATGGGTAAATTGTGGTCCAGCGCGCGTAACCGAACCGAGAAGCGCGCTCCGCACGGCGACAGGAAACGGCGGCAATCGGGTTGTGAGTGGTCCAATGTGGTTAAGGCTCGTCTGAACCATGTCGGATTGTTGTCGATATAGCCCGGAATGTCGTTCGGCGGCCGCTAGCCAGCGCTACCCCGGCGCTAAACTTAGCGCCTTGTATACTCACCCACAGCGCTACCGGCCAAAGCGAGCAAGGCAGCGTATTGCATTTTGAAGTTGAAAGTAGACTTAACGGTGTTGGTGGAAGGTATTTGTATTAGGTTGTCAGCGAGTGTATCACCAGGCACAGCGTAAAGAAAGAAGGGTCGTGAAGGGAAGAGTTAGGAAAAAAAGGAGGCAGGGAACCGTAAACAATATATAAGGGCGCGATCAGCGTGGGACAAAAACAAAAAACACAACCACATATCCAGTCCCACCCAGCCTAACAAAAAAGCTATTGCCGTAGACAGCAATTTGCAGAACATGCGACCAGCACTAGTACAGCCTTTTGAATACTGTGCCATGACGTCCAGCGAATATTATATTATGTAGCAACTATATTCAGTCTTCCTACCTCCTCTCCTGTTCCTTCTGCAGGCCGCTCAAAATAACCCACAGCTCCTCTATCAATGCGCCTCCTAAGCCCGGCACTTGCTTTTCGCACATGATAAATTTATCTCTCAAGTCCTTCGTGATTTGCTGAGTTCGTGGCTTCTTTGCTCGTGCATGCACTCTGTCAAATGCCTTCAACACAATCTGATCAAACACAGTGTTCTGCGGGTGAGGCGTTCCATGTGTTGCTGAAACATGTGCGTTGGAATTTTGATTTAATGTGTTGGTTTCAACGTGGGTATGGACAACTGGGTTAGATGGTTTTTGGATCGGTATTTGCTGGTATACCCCTTTGTTTCTATCGAGCAGGGGGGTCGCGTGGTGACCCTTCAATCGGTGTGTCATCTTACGGTACGTTCGGATACAGTCGTTCTCCTGATTCGACTCTTCAAAGTCCCAGTCCATAGCTTTTGTAGCCGCCGCCTCGCTGGCGTATCCGTACATAACGGTGTCCGTTGTTATTGCCATTGGCAAATCGTGCATTGCAGCCGGCGGCATGGCGTGCGTTATAGGCAACTCTGGGGCTGATCCATTACCCTTTTTCCTCGGCAACAGCGACTTGCGCTTCTTTATTTTGTTTTTTTCTTCCAGAAGTGAGACCAATGTGACCCCAGTTCGTCGATGACTTGCCCTAATAAAGCGATATTCCAGCAGCTCTTGGGTCGTGGGTCTCATCGTCGGATCCCTGGTTAGGCAACTGGAAACAAACAACCGGAACGCGTCGGAGTACGAACCGTCGCCCTCCACTTCATCGGTTCTCGGCTTCTTGGCTAATCTCGGTAGTTCAGGAGGCGGATTTTTGGCGATTTCCATTACTGCTTTCACTGGATGGAGATCAACGTACGGTGGTTCTCCTTGTACCAGCTCGATGGCGGTGATACCTAGCGACCAGATGTCCACTTTGCAGTTGTAGCCCTCGTTCTTGATGATAACTTCCGGCGCCATCCAGAACGGCGTGCCTACAAATGTATCCTTTCGCGTCATTGTCAGCGTCAGCTGAGAGCTAACGCCAAAGTCGGCCAACTTCACCTCGCCTTTCTGTGTAATAAGGATATTGGCGGCCTTGATATCACGGTGGATCTTCTTCTCTTTGTGAAGATAGTCGAGTCCCCTCAATGTTTCTCGCATAATGATGGCAGTATGTTCTTCCCTCAGGCAGCCCAAGGCTTTGATCAAATCGGCACAAGAGCCACCACCACAGTACTCCATGATAATCCACATATCGGTACCGTGAACAAATGATCCGAAACACCTGAGTTAGCACCGCGCAAATGTGGTTAAGCGCCCACCTTGTGATGTACGGACATCTCATCTGATTGAGAATATTGATCTCCAGGAGGATATCCTCGATTTCATCTTCGGCGTTATCCATGTCGACCACCTTGATAGCCACTGTCTGTCCTGTAGTCCTCTCCACGCCTCGATAGACGTTACCGAAGCTGCCCTTGCCAATGATTTCGCATTTCTGGAATTGAGTCTTTGTTAGCAATTGATACGAGACGCTTTACCTACTCGAGATAGCTGCTTGTATCCATTCATTCTAGCGGTCTAGTTAATTGCAAACTTGAGTTAAGCGCCGATCAGATAAGCAATGCAATGTGATGTGCGGATGGGAGTAATATTATCTATTATCAAAACAAACCATTAGTTTATTACGGGTATGTCGCGCCGCCTTGAACCTTATTAAACCCAACGCTCAGTCTCTTGGACTTAGATGCTGGCGTGCTGGCCTGGGCTGTAGTCGTCGAGCTGACTGGTGTTACAGTATCGTAGTTCACCGGCAAGCCGGTATCCTTAGCAATCTTTTGCTGCAAGTAACCGCGAGCTAGGCTGTTGCCAACCTTTTCCAGCGCTGACGCGGAAGGTAGAGTAGCCTGGTTCAGTAGAAGCAGCTCAGCGAGCGGGAATGATCGAGCAGTGACTGGAGCATTTCGGATAGCGTAGAGCAACAGTGACTCCGTTTCGTCTCCATTGGGGCTTTCCTCAACTCGCAAGTTGGGGTTGGCCCGGGAAGCCAAAGCGTGAACAGTGCCAATGAGATCGTGGTTAGTAACAGCCTGTCGCAGCTGAGCATTGGGTCGTTCAAGAGGCTTGACAAACTTCTTTTCCACGTATTTCTCAGTGATAAACGTAGCACGGTTCGTGGGAGTTATCACAGGTCTCTGCGAAAGTCCCTGCTCCCAAATGCTGTTGATGAGCCCGTTATTGACACACTTGATCAAGGCAATCAAGTCTGGCGTGAAAGAGACAGTGTCGAGGGTGAGTGACCGCACTTTGGAAATATGCGATCCCAGCGACCGATGAACGCCAGAACAGTCAATGCACAGTATCACCAACAGGTTGATAGAGATCCACTCAATCTTGTTGGTCTTGTTGCCGCAGTCAGCACACTGCTGGTTGCTGGGGTCGAGTTGACGCACCACTTGGAGCAGTGAGGTATTGGCAACAGGCACTTCGTGCTTGTCCTTGTTCTTGTGAAGCGACATTTTTCTGTTGACCTTGTCCATATGCTCCTCAGGGTGGTCGTATTGCTGACGTCGTTTGTGCGGGTGGTCGTCGTTCTCGTCATGTCCGCTGCGTGAAAAGACTCGCTGTATCTTCGGCGACGACGATAACGTGTTGGCCGAGGCGGGAATGCTGGAGGTGCCAGAGGGCAGACTAGTCGACAGGGTGCTGGCGGAGTAGGCCGACTGAGACTGCGTTCGCGATAGAGAGCTTGGAGCATTTCCGGTGCTGTAGTCCTCCAGCGAGGAGGTGATGCCGTTGTTGATAGCTCTTATCCATGAATGCATGTCTTCATCGTTGGTCGCCTGGTACACACGCTTGTATGATGGCGTCACCACTTCAAAGCAGAATCGTCTGTCTGAGTTGCGAGCCTCTCGTACACATGCCATCTTGAGGTTGATAGGGTCATTGTGCAGGTCGACACCGGCCTTCCAGTTCGTATACTCCGCAAGCTTTCCAGCGGCGAGCACAACCCAGAACTTGTGCCATCCTGCTGCCTTATTCAGTGGTAGCGGGTCATTCAAGCCGCCAGGACGAGACATGGCCCAGAGCAGGCCTTCCTTTCGCGAGGTGGACTCATCGTCTTCTACAACGTTGTTGGGTATGGGTATCGGAGCTGTATTGGCCTTGATTGCAGGCTTGACGTTCGGTGTGGCGAGAGTGCTGGCAGGGGCGGTTTCGCTTATGATTTCGGCAGCAGGGTGCAGTTTGACGTCGTCAATGGCTGCGATGGTTGTGGATTTCGGAATTTGGTGTGGCTGTCGATCCTCTAGATCTAATTTCGACAGGGCACTCGTAAAGGCGTCTGTTGGCGATTTTGTGTATTCCTCATGGTCCATCTCTGTAGGACTGGTAATGGATCGTTCCAGGGCTCTTCTCTTGATTTCTCGCTCCGTTCTCTGTCGCGACCAATCCTTGTTGGCATCCTTCACCTCGTCCACCACGGAATCCAGCGAAGGCTTCACGTTGGACTTGATCTTGTCGGAAATGGACAGCAGTCTGTTAACCTGGGATTCCGCGTACAGGGCAAGCTGATAAGTCACGTCCTGTTGCTTTCTGCCTCCGTGAAGGTCCTGCATGTAAGAGTAGTAGTCGAACCGGCAAAGCTCAAACGCCTTCTTCTTGTCCAGGTATTTGTTGTCGCCGGCCTCAATCTTTCGCTTGCTGTAGCCGCTCTTGGCTTCCTGCTTCATGGATAGGTAACGGGACAGCCAAGAGTAGTACTGACTGGACTCGTCGTCGAATTCTCGCTTTCTGAGGTCAAACGACTTGATCTCCAGATCGTACAGCTTTCGCAGCGGCTCGATAACGTGTAGGCTTAGGTCCAACGCTGTCTCTTTCTCAAACTCAATCAGATCAAGGTGGCCGTTCGATTTGTCAAAGTAGTGGTAGATTATCGACTGGAACGAGGGCACCTCGCTCTCGCTGACTTGTCGAAGGGCGTGGTTGAAGTACCGCTGCGCCTCGACCAGAGACAGCTGTCGCTCGTGGAGAAGAATTGCCCGTTTCAACAGCATTTTTATCTTGAGCTTAAGATTACCGGTCTTCTTCTCCAGGTTGGAGATGGTAGCCCGGAAGAGCGGTCCGTCTTCTGGTTGCGAAATGGCATCGTCGTCTGGTCGCGACACACTGATACTCTTCTTTTCCTGCTGGAGCACCTTGTCGATACTCTCCGGCGTGTCGTTGGTGTCCTCTTCTTCAGTCTGGCTGATGGGCGACACAGCGCCAAAATGAGCCGAGGCGGTGGTCACAGTTGGCGTGAGTCCAATTGGCTGGGAGGGAGAAACGGGATTAGTGATGAGGGGAAACGGTCTCAATGGCGGTGGGCTGGGGCTTGGGGCTATTAGAGGGATATTGGGAATAGCCGACGGGGGCGGGGCGTCTATCCATAGAGTAAACTGGCACAGCGGCTGCAGCGAGTTGTCCCGCTTAACGTACTCCGCAAAACAGAGCACTGTGTTGTAGCCAAGAGCAGAACTGCCCTTAGGAGTCCACTTCCAGGTAAAGTCTATCGACATTGTCTTTGGCTCGTTAAAGTCGCCCAGCACGCTCACATTGTCCTGGTTCTGAATGTTGGGGTTGTGGAAAAACTCGGTCTTGATCAAATTGTCCAGCTGCTTAGCGGACGGGCAAGAAATGAAGGTAAGGTTATTAATGGGCTGACCAGCATTCACGGTCAGGGTTAGTTTGAACTTGAATAAAAGTGAAGACGAATAGGGGACTTTGAGTAGAAGGGGGAAGTTTCCGCTTGGATTCGGGTCCTAGGTTAGTAGAGTCCTTCAGGAGCACACCAATACCCGTTGTACACAGTGTCGCGATCGCTGTTTGCATATCTCTGGTTCAACCGCCCGCATTGAGCAATTCACTCACCTGAACGTATTCAATCAGCTTGTCATTTGGCTTCTTGACTGTAATGACGTCATCCATGGAAATGTCCAGCAAGGGCTTGCTGTCATCTCGCTCGCTTCTCCAATCTCGTGAGTCTCCACCGTAAATCTTGAGCTGCGATACCGAAAACCGTTCGGCCGCCGGCAAGTAAACCGACGCCGACGGATCAGCTAGAACAGACGAAGCTGCGCCCATGCCAGAGCATCTACTTTCAAACTAGGCCGGGTGGTCTTGCGCTCTCGTTCAAACGCAGTGGAGTGGTGAGCTTTTGTTTGATGTCGCGTTGCCGTGGCGATGTGGCATTAGTCATGCGCACACCAATGGCTTAGTCACAGTCGCGTGAGGGTAGTCACGTGAGGACGGTCACGTGGACTGGAAGCAGGGGGAGTATCACGTGTAAACTGTAAGGGACAATTAACGGTTGTGCGTCTTGACTTGCCACTCTTGCCACTTGTAACCAGTACGTAGCCTTAAGGGGTGGCGCGCATTGTGGTTGAGTGTCATTCCGAGAGTTACGACGGGAACAGGCGCTGCCGTCGAACTTTATATCAGTCCAATTGCGGCTGTTCCGTTGGTAGAACGCGTCCGGCGCGCGAGTGTCTGGGCCATATCAAAGAGCATCACACAAGTGATTTCGCTCGCACATTCTTGCTGTAGATGGTTGGATTACGTTAGATGGCCGCAATTGAAGTCAAGACCTGTCACGTTAGACTAGCTCGTGGTAACTAAATATCGATTCGCACTACGCGGTGGACCAGAGTTGGATTCAAGGACGGACTGGTGGGCCCAGGCTCAGCTGTTTCATAATCTCGAGTTGGAAAATTCGTGATGAAAATGTCACAGGCGTCTTTATCAAGGACGATAATATCGGCTAGATGACTGCATTACTCTCTGTATGCTAGGTTGGGACTCGCTGGACTCTGCCGATAACTGCCTCCACCGTTAGAGGAAGACTCGCTTTCGGAAACGCCGAGAATTTCAGATTTCCCGGGATGTTCACGGTTGTGTCAGAGTTTATTGCATCGCGTAGCAATAGCAGTCCACCCTAGCTACAGAACGAGTCCAACCTTTAATCACTACTACGAACTCCCGCCAACCGCGTCTGAACCGTCCATGCACTGACTGAATACAGTGCCTGCATGCCCAAGACTTGGTAAACACGCGCGGCTAGAGCAATCATTGTTCGGTGCAGTCGGTACCGCGTCGCTGCTGCGACGCGCAATTAATTAATTTAATTCAACTGTCGACGTCATATCACCACGTACACACACCGAGACATCACAACCTGAAACACACGGGCCAATCTTTGCTACCAAACCATTGTGTTTTCAAGGTAGCACTGGACCCCCAAGTGACTGTCCGGCCCGGTGACCCCCACTCCCACCCAAGCGCGCTACTGCAAGGTACAAAAGCCCAACGGCCGAGATCAGCAATATTTTTTCAGCGCAGCTGACAGCAGATGTCGTGACACCATGTTGAGGTTATTAATAGAAGTCGCAACACGAGAGGCTGCTACTACAGTGTAAGCATGATCAAAGACTTCGTAATGCCCAGCCGTACAGCCTCCGTAGCCTCCGAGACAAACAGCAATATACGCTCAACGCTACCACCACGTAGTACTGTCTTGCACTACGTGTTTCTCCATCATGGACGGTAGGGTCTGGTTCAGCGATAATCGTTAGTGACGTCACGTTGTACACGCCATCTTGTAGCCACGCGATAACAACTCATACCAGCAGCTTATTAAATCCCTACAGCAAGGCTGTGTTCCATTCCCTTCTACGTAATCTAAACTTCTAGAAAATACGAATCACGTGACGTTTCAATAGGCTGTGTCCAATGAGCGCCCTTTGTTTGAGCACAGCCGTAAGGATGAGGGATGCGCCACTGTCTTGTAAAAATCCACTCAAGCGGATGAGACAGTTCAGTGCGAGTCGCTACGACGGTACCCTGTCTTGGAGGTCATCGTGACGCTTATCCGCCATGAGCCACTTTTGCCGATCTATTTATGGCGGAATATCACGCCATAGCATGACGTTGGATGATTTCCTGATTGGGTGCGGCTGACGGGTCGTGGAAAAAAATTTTTTGTGTCAACATTTCACCATTTCAATCGGAATGGCAAAATCTAGCGTTGTTCGATAAGGAATGCATTTTAGCGAGTGTGCTGGGTAAAGTTCCGCGAGTGCCGGTTCTGTAGCGACCACTGTTTGTTTACCGACAATTCCGGGACGGTAAAGATAAGGAATTACTCAATTAGGTTTAAAGTTAATTTATTGAGACCTCGCTACGCTCGGCCGAAATGCTAAGATATGATATTAAGAATACATGCTCCAGCTTCGATTGCTCATGCTCACTCCGCTGGAGCTCTAGATGCCCATTACATTAAATTTTTCTAAGGAACTTAAAGGACCAGAGCCATGCCACCGGCAACGACGGCGCCGAGGACACCGGCGTTGACCAGGTGGTTAACGGCAGCACCGGAGGCGCTGGCGGATGGGACGGATGGGACAGTGGCGTTACCAGTGGCGTTGGAAGCGCTATGTTAGTATTGTTCAAAGAATTCCTTGTCGAGAAATCAGCAGATCAGTACTGAAAGTTCGTTTGTACTCACTTGGCAGCGTGGCTGGAGGCAACGGCGACGGCGGCGATGGAAGCAATAACAACGGAGAACTGCATGTTAACGAGAGATAATGTCCAGATGGTAGTGTTCCCGAGGGCTCTGCTATGCTTTATATATCTCGCAAGTCTCCTATTTTTGCTTTTTGTCCCAATTGGGTTCGATGCAGACACACAGACAGACACCGCGCAGTACCATCGTACCTTTGCTGGTATCTTTGCTGTTCCAGTGCGGTGATTAGTGAGCGCAAAAAGCTATGCCCGAATACTAAGTGCATCCCTAGTCTCTTTTACTTGAACTTGAGCACTACAATTGCCACACTCACAGTCGCTATCTCAAATGCTATTTTTATCTCTTGGCTAAAAATTTTCATCCCCTTTACCGTTGCTTTTTATCCGTACCCACTTGCTTGCTTTTTTCGGCCTTGCTACATTTTCCGACTCCGGCGCGCGGGCCGACTATAGTAACAGTCATGTACACTGACGCAGCTCGCCATGTGGCAACTAGATGACCATTTACTCACCATGACTGTCGTCTATATATAGAGACCACATCATTTAATCAGTCACCGGACAGGTCAGAATTCAGAAATAGAATAATACCATAATACGACTACTATAGCCTCTGCGCGCTTACTAAACTGTTGAGTGTCTGTGCGCGCGATGAGTTACCCGGCCTCGAATTATCCGTATCGCCCCTGACAATCAAAATCGCTGGGATCCTGTAGATAGGCTCGCAATAGGGGATAGGGAGACAATGCATAGTTGCGTGGGCTAGCCCCCACGGGGGTCACCCTAGTAGCTATAGATTGTGCCTTAATATACGAGTACGCTGAGGTGTACGCGTAAGTCTCAGTCCAACGCTACCAGGCACTCGGCGCTACGCTACAAGCCACTGCCACTACTGAGTTTTTGTACAGGCTATTGCCTAGGCGCAAATCGGCCCATAATACCCCTAAAGCGCCTATCTGACGTTACCCTAACCCTCTACCCTTACCCTGTTCCTATAGCAACCACCTGTCAAAACGTTGCGCATAGCTCAGGCTAGTAATTCACGGGGCTATCAGCCAAGCGATTCTGGTAAGGTCCACCAGCAGCATCCCACAATGAGCAAGCGATATTGCGTCAGGATCGGGTGCCGGTTGGCTTCGGCTGGGTCGGCCTGAAACTCGGCTACGTCGGGTTGAAACACGGAGCCTTCCCTATCTATAGGCGTCAGGCATAGCACCATTACCGTGCTAGGCGTGGTAATAATAGACTCCCTGACTATGTATCCCTGTTTTACCTCATACTCGATTCGATCCCATCACCTAAGCAACATATTGTGTACATGAATTTATTATTGTGCACATATTGCGGCCACGTGAAACCGGATAAATACGATGCTCGATTTATCCGATACAACCGTGCAGACCACAAGTGAACCCTTCGAGCCCGTGGGTCCCTCGATCTATTACAGCATATTGCTAGCCAAAGTTAATTTACCGTCCCGGTAAAACGGTAACGGTCGATGGCCATAAAATTTCAAGTTTTGGTGGGTCCGGGCTTACCCGGAGCAGCCGACACGTATAAGCTACTCGGGTCCACATGCTGTGAGCCTCAGTGACGAGCCATCACTAGAGCACTGATAACAGGGTCGCTACAGGTCATCTCATCGCTACTCCGCACTAATCATTGTAATCAGATTATGTTACTACCTTGTAACTAGCTATATGCTCTCCACTTTCTTGACTCTCCGTCAACTCTCTATCCAGTAGCTTCTTTTCTTCTCCCATAATAAATATCTTCTATCAACCTCCTCAATGCAATAAATAATGGCGTAATCGTGGTCGCTAGAAAATATCGTGTCGCCCATATATATACCCAAACAATCATAAACACTTTTTTTTAATCCCAGTTGCAATAAATAAGAAATCCCAAATGCAGGTATATATATGCTGATGCCCAATCCAAGAGAAGAAAAAATGCCAAAAATCAAAACCCCAAATAAACAACATTAGAAACCCAAGAAATTAAAATCGTAGAAAGCATCATCGTGACTTCATTACCACCCGCCTCCCCAAGAGCTGCCGCTCTGGTACGAGTCCTGGTTGCCGTATCCACCGCCGTAACCACCGCCGTTGCCGTAGCCGTTGCCGTAGCTGTTGCCGTAACCGCCGCTGGATCCACCGCTAGATCGGACGTCCTGGAGGTGGCCCTGGCCACCGCCAGAGTAGTTGGATGGCTTTCGGAAGTCTCGGTTTCCTCCGAAAGATCGACCTCGGCCACCTCGGCCGCCTCGAGAGAATCCAACCTCTCGAAGGGAAGACTCCAGGAAGGATGGAATATCCTGGTTAGCCTCCTTCAGAATGTCGATCAGCTCTCGCACAATACCTTTGTTGCCTCGGTTGAAGAAAGCAGTGGCAACACCGACGTTTCCGGCACGTCCAGTTCGACCGATTCGGTGAACGTAGTCGTCGATATCGGTGGGCAAGTCGTAGTTGATGACGTGGGTGACGTTTGGAATATCCAAACCTCGAGCAGCAACGGCAGTGGCAACCATGACTGGAGTTCGGCCACTTCTGAAGCTCTCCAGAGCCTGCTCTCGCTCTCGCTGTGTTCGGTCACCGTGAATAGAGGTGGCAGCGAAGTTCTGGTACAACAAGAACTCGCACAGGTTGTCGGCCATTCGCTTGGTCTCAACAAACACCAGAGTCAGGCCCTGGTCGCCGGAAGACAGAATGTCCAGCAGGACAGACTTCTTGTCGTCGTCCTCGACGTACTCAATCTTCTGAGTAATGTTCTCGGAAGTGGAACCGACTCGACCAACAGACAGGAAGATATAGTCCTTCAGGAAATCTCGGGCCAACATCTGGATGTCTCGTGGGAAAGTGGCAGAGAACATGAGGGTTTGTCGGTCCTGAACGCCTGGCATATCCTCGCCCTCGACGATTCGTCGAATCTGGGGCTCGAAACCCATATCCAACATTCGGTCAGCCTCGTCCAGAACCAGGTACTTGATGTTGTGCAGCGAGATTCGGCCTCGCTCCAGCAGGTCGACCAGTCGACCTGGAGTGGCAACAAGAAGATCGCAGCCTCGGTCAATCTGCTTCAGCTGCATGCCAATGTCGGCACCGCCGTACACGACGCAAGGTCGCACCCAGGATCGGTAGGCAAATCTTCGAGCCTCATCGTAAATCTGAGAAACTAGCTCTCGGGTTGGAGCCAGAATCAGAGAAGTTGGGTAGGCCTTTCGGTGCATAGACTGTCGGACGTTCTCTGGAATTGGAGATGGACCAGAGCCAAACGACTGCGACAGGATTGGGAACAGGAAACCACCAGTCTTACCAGAACCGGTCTGGGCACAAGCCATCAAGTCTCGGCCCTGAGCAACGATGGGGATGGAGTACTTCTGGACTGGGGTTGGCTTCTCGTATCGAGCCAGAGCAATGTTGGTCAGCAGGTGGGCCTCAAGTGGTGGTGACTCAAAGGTGGTGACTGGCTCGGGAACGTCGTTACCAGTGGCCTCAACTGGAATCTCGTCGTAGTTGTCAAAGTTGATACCAGTGGTCTGGTGAGAACCGTCGTCCTTGGTACCGAAAAGCTCGAGCTCAACTCGGCTGTCTGGTGGACCTGGAATGTGCTTACCGTCGACAAATCGGCCCTCGCCAGAAGATCGGCCCTGGCCCCGACCGCCAAAGCCGGCGCTGCCGTTGTTGAATCGTCGCTCGCCACCGCCGTAGCCAGCGCTTCGGTTGCCTCCGTATCGGTCACCGCCGTTAGAGAATCCGTATCCTCGTCGGCCGCCACCGAAGCCGCCAGACTCGCCGTATCGGTTGCCACCGCTGAAGCCGCCGCCGTTTCGGTTACCGTATCCAGCGCCGTTTCGACCGTAGCCGTTGTCTCGAGGCTGGTAGTCGCCTCGAGCCATGTGTGGGGGAACGTAAGCCTTGGTAGAAGGAACAGCGTCCTTCTTATCCTTGATGTTCAGGTTTTCCATTTTGGCGCTGATGTCAGCCATGTTGGTAAGTTTTTTATTCGTTTTTTTGTAGTATGACACGCAGGGTGTGATGATAAGGGTTTCTCAAATACAAGATTTCAGAAACACGTCGATAAAGATTCCTTTCCTCTAGGATACTGGATAATCCAATACGTGATAAAAGGAACGACTAATATTTGTGGTATTAGGTGTTAGGAAGGAAGGAGAAAATTTTTTATATGGTTTTGTAGGTGCCACCCGAATCTCCCGTTGCCATGGCAACCATGGAACCGCGCGCAAAAAAAAAGTTCGAGCGCGTTGCCAGCAAATGCCGGGTAACGATTTAATTATGGCCTGTCACAGACAAGCGCGCAGACCCTGCCCACTAGAATTAAAGCCAATGACTAAAATGGATCGGCACGTGACCTGCGAGGTTATCTAGCATTCCCCTTTGGGGTGCGAGAGCAGGGCAGGGTTGACGGGCGATGGATGTGATGGCCGTGTGTTTTGAACTGACAGGTTATATATTGGCATGTAGTGCAGGGTGGCTGGTCGTTACTTTGGGAAGGTTTTGGCGAGTATGATGCATTTCGTGGCGAAATTCCGGCGTCACTTCGCTGTACAGTCGCTTTCGACAGGATAAAAGAGACCTTCAAGTGCGTTTGTATACGTGAACTTTGGTGTACCCTCATTTTGTGATTCTGGTTATTGCGGATGACCAGCGAATATCGATCGCGCGACTCGAGAGTTGGAAGACCATGTGGAATATAATGGGTTGCGAAATTCTGGGTGAGGGTTGTTGCTTGCTGCTCTTAGCTGTCGTATAACTTTCGGTCGGTTTGAATGTGCAGGTCCAAGTATTTGAATCCATATCGCAGGTACTGTAGGTTGTGTTGATTGACCAGCCAAGAGTGCAGCGAGGATGTCCAGTTTAGCTGATTGCAGTGAACGGTATATTAACTACATGGTTATGGGAACGCGGCCTGGGTATTGATTTTACGGGTTCCGACAAACGGTATCTCATGCAGGGCTGGTAAATATTTAATTTAATCAACCAGGCCAGAACAAGATACACCGAAAACGTCTCCAGTCCACCATAAGAGGTTACTAGCAGAGAATAATTAAAAAATTTAACAATGATCCCTCTTTCTTATCATGCTCATGATCCTGCTGGCCCTACGCACGGTCGTTTGATGCGACCGGCAACCGCGGGCCCGCAATGATCATCCATCAGACGCGAAAGCCTAGTACTAATACGACTCTGCCGCAATTGGACCCTCCTGCCCGTATCCAGGTCTCCACATAGTTTCAAGATCAGATCTGAACACGCGCAGAGCTCGCGCAGAGCACCGCAGAGCCCGCGCAATACTGTCACGTGCTTCTGTCATACGCTCACAGTAACAGCAGCCATTTAAGTACAATAACCTAAAATAGTCTCATCTCAGTGTAACTTTAATCCCACTTTAAGCTCCGTCTTGTCTGTCGTTTGCCTCGGGTCGTGCGTGCGGCGCTGGTTACCTACTCGGGCGCCGAGCGTTTTCAGGGAAAACCAACGTGTTCACAACGCCGTTTTGTAGGTTTCCTTATTGGTCGTCCGTTCACCGACATGGCAATTGAGTTTATAAAGACGCCGCCAGCGCCCAAGCCAGCGCCCGCCTCGACCTCCTCGGGAGTCAGGACCACTGATGTGAGTATACGATTCTCGGGCACTAGCCATTGGAGCCTAGTGCAATGTGCGCTGTACTGGCGCTTATGACGAGCGGCTATTCAACCTATACAGGAACGGCTGGCGTCTAGCGCTTGCAATGCTAGTTGACATCACAATGACATGACTAACTCAGTACCCGTCCATCAAAAACGGAGAACTGGTCGCCGAGGGACCTAGTTCCAAGCACTTCTCCAACAAGGTCCTCTTGACCTTGCTGACTTTCCCTGCTGCCTACCTTACCTGGCAGCTGCGAGGAGGATGCAAGACCTTCACGTTCTTTGCTCTTCTCCTCTCTGTTCCAGTTCTGCTGGCATACTGGACCTTTGCCTCTAGCTGCTCCCCACGACTCAACGAGAAGGTCAAGTACCCAGGCCGAGGCGTTGAGCACTATCTTGAGTTCCATGAGCCTGAGCTCGCTCGAAAGTACCGAGGCGAGAACAAGATCCCTATGGAGACTTTCCACGAGTTGTACTTTGACAACAAGGTTTCTTTCAAGGGCGACTGTCTGGATGTGCTGGAGAACCGACACGACTGGGCTTCTTTCCGATTCACCAAGTCTCTGTTCAAGTTCTTCTTCACCGGTATGATTCCAGAGATGCTGCTGCACTCCCGAAGCCAGGACGAAGAGCAGGTCCGAGACCACTACGACCGAGGTGATGACTTCTACTCCTGGTTCCTTGGCCCTCGAATGATCTACACTTCCGGTCTGATTTCTGACATCAACAAAGAGGAGACCCTCGAGGAGCTGCAGGACAACAAGCTGCGAGTCGTTTGTGAGAAAATCCAGCTGAAGAAGGGCGAGAAGATGCTTGACCTGGGCTGTGGCTGGGGTACTCTGGCTCGATACGCCAGCACCCAGTACGGTGCTCACGTCACCGGTATTACTCTTGGACGAAACCAGACTGCTTGGGGTAACGGAAACCTGGCCAAGGATGGCATCGAGCCAACCCAGTCTAAGATTCTGTGTATGGACTACCGAGACACCCCTGTCCCAGCCGGAAAGTACAACAAAATCACCTGTTTGGAGATGGCTGAACACGTCGGTGTCCGAAAGTTTGGCCGATTCTTGGACCAGGTCTACGACATGTTGGAGGATGATGGTGTGTTCTTTTTGCAGATTGCTGGTCTGCGAAAGGCTTGGCAATACGAGGACCTCATTTGGGGTTTGTTCATGAACAAGTACATTTTCCCTGGTGCCGATGCCTCTACCCCACTTGGATTTGTTATTGACAAGCTCGAGGGCTCTCGATTCGAAGTCGTTTCCGTCGACAATGTCGGTGTTCACTACTCCGGTACTCTGTGGCGATGGTACAGAAACTGGATGGGCAACCAGGACAAGGTTGTTGAGAAGTATGGCATGAAGTGGTTCCGAATCTGGGAATACTTCTTGGCCTACTCCACCATCATCTCTCGACAGGGTTCCGCTACTTGCTTCCAGATTGTCCTGCGAAAGAACCTTAACGCCAAGCACCGAGTTGAGGACATTCCAGCCCAGTACGGTCTGGATGTTCCAAAGCCAGCCAGCGGCAACAAGTGGTTGCAGGAGTAATATGAAAGTATTTTGTGTACGACAGCTTACGAATTAGAGTTACGAAGGTATATAGAAGTGAATATATTACTCTTTCTGGAGTCCAAATCCTCACCGTCGCTCAAAGTTCATGACAACTTACTTTCTTCTAGTCTTTGGTGGAGTCTTTGGTCGGAGAATCTCAATCTCCGGATCAACAGGAACCCGATGTCCTGTCGTCTTCAACTGGTCCAAGTAAGCCCTGGTGGAGAAGTTGTCCAGCAAAACGTCAGGACTAACAACCACCCAGCCTGGTCTGACCCTGACAGGCTTGTCAATGCTCGAGTAAGCTGGGATCACGTGCAGTCTTCGATTCATGAGAGAAAAGTTCTCAATGAGCCTGTAGATGGCCTCTGGGACAATGTTTGAAGGCTCGTTCTTCTCGAGAATGACGTCAGTGTCAATGTTGCAGTTGATGAGGTCCGAATCGTCGCTTCGTCGTAAAGTTCCCTTGAGGCCCATGAGACAGTGCCAGGTAGACTTGTTGACATAGTCCTTGGAATCAACGGCACCGGCCTTGGGGAAGTGCAGAGACTTGTCTCCGTTCAAGAAATAGATAATGTCCTCGGTTCGTCGGAAACCCCAGTGCTCGAGCAGCTGTCGGCCAGTATCAAGGGCGCCGTTGGGCACCCACAGCAAGATGATGCTCGGTCGTGGTGTGAGTCTCTGGATAGGAAGACTGGCCAAATGTGCGAAGGACGGCATCTGGTCGAGACAGCCATTGACCATGACCACGTCGAAGTGCAAGCCCTGGTTGGCGAGCTCATTGAGGTCGCTGACCACAGTGGCGGGCTCGCTCCTGAGGCCAAAGGCTCGTCCAGCGTGTTTCTGAGTGTGAAGAAGCTTCAGCTGGTGCAGTCGCTGAAGCTTGGGGTAGCCAATGAGAGGGTCCTCGATGTTGCGGATCTTGGACTGGGGAAAGACGCCGGTTCTGAGGTAGTGATCGCAGTAGTCGTTACCAAAGTTATGAGTGCTTTCTTTCAAGTCATAGTCAATGCTGAGGTCGCCCACGGAGCTAGCCAGCGTCATGACTGTGTCTTGAGAGCTGTAGCTCTGGGATGACACGGGGGCGTATCGAGGCATTAACGATAGCGGGGTGTGAGCTTCAGCGATCGTGTCACTGGGCTCGAAAGTGGTCAGAATCACGAACGGGCGTGGCAAGAGTGTAGAAGGAGGTAGGAGAGGATAATGTAGGGTCCCTGGTCTTTATACATGGATTTTTGTGACCTGTATTGTTTGGTTGACCAGGTTTGGAGCAAATCACGACTCGTCACATTGAAATATCCAGGGGTTCGATCGGGGATACAGTGACCCGCCCGCGTCTATAAGTGGAAATCAAGTAAAAAAGTTGGCAGATATCGAATCGGTGTCAAATAACGCTGATGGTTGTGGTGAGCGAAATAAAGTTGTCTCTGTGATAACTTTATCGCGCCAGGGGGATCCCAACTCATCGATAACCATACCGATAAGATGGAGCCGCTGTGGAATCGCCTCAAGAGGAGTCCCTCGGTGAAGTCTTATTCTAAAGGAATGAGTGATAGCCGTATTAGGTTTGACTATACGAAGGATGCCTGTGCCGATATCCTGGTGAGTTAGATCCACTAAGCGCCGGCCTTGTTACCTGATGCGGGTATGCAACGCGGTAAGAGTCTAGTTTCTGAAGCTATGTTCACCACTAGCCGGCATGTATCCGCCTATCAGGGCAACTCGCGATGCTAGTATCCGGAGATCGGCTGATCTAGACGATTGAGAGTGAAGATCAAGCGATGGTTCCTCTCGAGGCGAGCGCTAACACAGAAAATCTTGGCTTGTAATGAAAGCAAGCAGTATGAGGCCATCAAAGCACCAATCAACCTGCTGACGGATGTCTTCAAGCAAGAGCAGAAGGAAAACGTTCTCAATGAAAAGTTCACGTGCATGGCATACTTCTTGCGACAGCCATGCCTCACACAGCTCGGCGTCAAGTTCAGGGACTTTCCAAGTATTCTGTTTCCCACAGTATGCCAATTGTTCAAGACGATTCTCGACTCTGACCAGGACAGCACTGCCAGAGAGAAGGAGCTTGTCTTTGGATCCACCGCTTTTCTGCAGTCAATGATGTCGTACAGAATTGACAGGCAAACGGAGGAGGAATTCAGCCAGCTGCTGTTCCTCATGGCGTCCAAGTTCAGGGCGCAGCCGGACCTACTACCGCATTGGTTCAGAATCCTGGGCATCACAGGTGACAGAGGCTCTACGGGCAAGACGAAAAGAGAATACCCATTGTTCTACTTGCTCATGGACTACGTTTATCACGAGGGGAAAGTGGGCGAATATGCTCGAACTGGTGTTCTCTATTTAGTGGACGCCGCTGCCAGCTCAGAGGAGCTGGAGTCGTGGGTGGTGGAGAGTGACCTCTGTACGCTGATGGCGTCAGGATTAGGCGCCTTGTACAGCCAGCTTAATCGAGGAATCAACAAGATGAGCATGGCAGACATTCCTATTGTGACTCTCAGCAACGACTTCAACAAGAAAAAGGTATCAGAACAGCATAGAATCCTCAAAGAGGAGTATCAAACGCATATGGAGAGCTTCATATCGAACTTGCTCTTTTGGCAGGACATGCTCAGTCACTGCAAGTCGGAGAAGCTCACAACATGTTTGCTCAACCACTTTGACATTCTTTTTATTCGTCAGCTTCTCTACCCATCCATTGTGCAGAGCACTGACAATCTGGGCGGTTACTCCATTCCGCTATGGACAATCTTCCGGTACATTCTAGAGATTCTTGAGCATAACCAGCTGAGCCAGATGATTGTGTGCTACTTCTTGGGAATCGAGGTGCCAAGCGACTACGGCAAAGAGTCTAGTGCTGACTCTCAGTTGCTGAACAACGACAATGGCTCCGTCCTCTTGACACTTAGGGACATAATCATGACATGCCTCGAATCGGATCAATCGCAAATGATCATTACGACACTACAACTACTCTCTACCCTGATTCGCAAATTCTACCCATACCTTGTGGGACCGCTGTTCACAGTGCACTCTCTTGAAGATCGAAAAGAGACAATTCCTCCGTACTTGCTGCTGAAGGAGCTGTCGATTCTCAAGACTATCAAGGCAGATCTGGAATGCTCTGACAAGGGCATTCAAGGCTACGAATCCGACATTGAACTTCGAATTGTCACAAATCCCTTTCTTCTTCCGCATCAGAAAGCCGCACTCCTACCTGAGGAGCAGGAACAACTAATCAATCAGCAAAAGGCTAGACTCATCCTCAACAAGGACCACCAGCCTGTTACGTCGTTGTACTATCATGGCATTCGTTCCGAGGACAAGATTATGCGAAAACTGTACGAGATGCTGTTGAACTTCTATGCCAACCCTCCTGAGGTTAACCTTGTTCTAACAGGCGTATTCTCTGACCTTGGCGTCAATGGTTGGTGTTCACTGCGAAGCTGGCTTCTTGTTCATGAGACTAGCTCTCTCCCCAAATCAGCTCCTCAGTCGCGTTCGGCATCGGCATCCAACGACTTTATCCTCAAAAATACGAAAGTGTTGCAAATCGTTCAGGATCTGTGCAACCAATACCAGCATTACAGCGTTTGCGTAGACAAGTTCGATAAGGGACTGGAGGAGTTTCATAAGGAACTTGTCTTGAACGATGAAATTGACGAGGCTATGGACCACTCGATCGATGCTCAGAGTTCAGACAGCGAAGATGAACCACTGCAGGCAATCAGCGCGGCCGTGAACGGCTCTGTGAGGACCCTGCGTCGAACTGTTTCCAGACTTTCGCTGAATCCGTCTCTTACCCCTCCGCCGCCTATTCAAGCGCCAGCCATTCGAAGGGCCTTCAGTCTCAACAGCAGATCGTCTTCTACGCTATCTTTATCCGAGATGGACAAGAGAGTGGCCCTGATTTCGCCAAACTTTATGGTGAGCAGATCGATCAGCAGCCAGGGATTCAAAGAGATCGACCCAGTGGGACAGGGACTGAAAGAGATTCCATTGTCACAGCTCTATGGCAATATTATCATCTTGAGAGAGTTCACAAAGGAGCTGGAGGCCCTGATCAGGATCAGATCATGGGTGCACGGGGAGGTGAACACCGGAAGGAGATGAACGCAAAATATTTAACCCACAGCGGTACTGACACGAGAAACGACACGAACGACAGGACACGACATTTATAGCTACCTATGCATCCATATAATCGCTAATGAGCTTATGAGCCTCGTACCGACGTCGCGCAATCAGGCGTTCCAAATTAAGATGAGGTCAGGGGTGCGCGGCTTTTTGCCAGATATCATTATCCACGTTTTGCATCGATCTCAACGTCTGCCTCGAGTAATCTCCTGGCGTGTCTTTCGTTTCTGTTGATTTTGACTTATGTCGCTTGGCTTTTGGACTAGTGCCCAGAAGAGAGACGACGATTTTTTCCGATCGCGACGACCTTATCCGAGCAGTAACCGGACCATGATTCAGAACCTCGCATCGAGCAAGTACTGGCGGGTACTGTTAGGCGTTGCGGCCTTCTTCCTCATCACGCTATTCATCTACGAGGGCTCGCCCTCCGAAAGCGGGTACAGGTACCACGACAGCAGCAATGAGCCCAAGCTTCCAGCAAACGCTAAGCAGCCTGAGGCTGTGGGCACTACTGGCGACCCACTGTCCTGTACCAAGTCGTTTGATGGCAAACGACCTGTTACTCAGTACGTTGTGATGCTGGACGCTGGATCATCAGGCTCGCGAGTCCACGTGTACCAGTTCAACAACTGTCGTGAGATGCCATACCTGGTGAACGAGGTGTTCGAGATGAAGAAGCCCGGTTTGTCCAGCTTTGATGAAGATGCCGAGGGCGCTGCTGCTTCTCTTGACTCGCTGTTGGACCTTGCCGTGAAGAGCGTGCCTGAGGACGCCCAGGGCTGCACTCCCGTCGCTGTGAAGGCCACTGCCGGTCTGCGAATGCTGGGCGAGGAGAAATCCAACAAGATTCTGGCCGCTGTGCGAAACCGACTCGAGACCAAGTACCCGTTCGCTGTCGTTGAGGGTGACGGTGTGTCCATCATGGAGGGCCGAGACGAGGGTGTTTACGCCTGGATCACGACTAACTACTTGCTGGGCAATATTGGCACGCCAGTCAAGACTCCTACTGCGGCTGTTTTTGACCTGGGTGGTGGATCTACGCAGATTGTGTTTGAGCCCAACTTCAAGGTGCCAGAGAACATGATGCCTGCCGGCGAACACAAGTACGAGCTGGAGTTTGGTAACCGAAAGTTCGAGCTGTACCAGCACTCGCATTTGGGATACGGTCTGAACGTCGCTCGGGAAAAGATGAACACCCAGGTCGTTGAGAACTACCTCAAGAACGCCGGCCATGCTGTCACCGACGTCATCACCAACCCATGTCTGCCACCAGGATCCGACTGGAGCACCAAACTGGAGATTAACGGCCAGAAGACTACCATCACTTTTAAGGGACCAACTGAGCCATCTCCACTGCAGTGCCGAACTATCGCTGAGACGATTCTGAACAAGGAGGCCAAATGTACCATTGAGCCATGTTCCTTCAACGGTATCTACCAGCCCTCTCTCGTGGACACTTTCCTGAGAGACAGCGACTTGTTCATTTTCTCTTTCTTCTACGACCGAACCAACCCACTGGGTATGCCCTCCTCTTTCTCTGTGGACGAGCTCAAGGACCTAACTGCTAAGGTTTGCAAGGGAGCACCCGCTTATGACAGCTTCAGCTCTGTGCCGGAGGGCATCCAGACTCTCAAGGAGAACCCAGACTGGTGCATTGACTTGAGCTTTATGGTCGCCATTCTGCACACTGGTTACGACATTCCACTCAGCAGAGAGGTCAAGACTGCTAAGAAGATTAACGATAACGAGCTGGGATGGTGTCTTGGTGCTTCTCTGCCGCTGTTGGATATGGGCAAGGGTGGCTGGAAGTGTAGAATCAAGGCTTAACCAAACCGTGAAGAAGTCCGTGGCAACGGCACCACTCATTACAAAAAACAAGGCTAATGACCTACATGTAACATAGACAGGAATACAGATTAGGCAGGGATTTAACACATTACTAGGCTCAGTGATAAGCCCTGAAGACAATGAAACTCTTCTATAGTATACCGTGAATGAAATACATGAAATAAATGAAATGCCAAAATGTTAGAACACCAGTCATTGGTGCGCGACCTTTGACTGGCAATGCTCGATAAACTTCTTTCTGTGAAGCAGGCCAAAGAATCTTCCCCGCTTAACAACACAAATCACCCTAGCTCCCAGCTTCGTGAACATCATCTGGACCATAGCCAGCGGTGAGTGAATATCCATCGTGATCGGTACAATGTCAATGTAGGGCGTTATATCGCACAGTCGTGCCAGTTCGGCGTCCTCTGGGTCGCTGGGCTCTTCACAATAAGACCGATCAAGAGTGAAGTAGTCTTCTTCGTCTCGCCGTGGCATTGGTGACTCAGAGTAGTACTGGTGATAGTTGACCGCCTCTTCAACGGATAGCTTGCAAATGACGGGCTCCTGAATATCCATGAGGTAGCACTGCTGCTGAATCTTGTCGAGAGCCAGCTCGAGTTCTGGCGCAGAAATCATGCCCACTAGGAGATTTTTATTCACAAGTGGAATGCAACCGTCGAACTCTCCTCGCTGTTGCAAGACATTCAACATATTCCTGAGCTTGCCAGACGACACGTGGATGCTGGCACTGACGTCAAGCATTTCGTGAGGAGGGACGATCGTCACAAGGTCCGCGAGAGAACTGTCAAATGCTGTTGTAGTTCTGTTGTCGAGGTATGGAAGTTTGTTCTTGCGGAGGAGCGTGTCATAAATGCTACCTGGTTCGATAGCGTTT
Source organism: Blastobotrys muscicola (assembly GCA_003705745.3). Classification (NCBI taxonomy): domain Eukaryota; kingdom Fungi; phylum Ascomycota; class Dipodascomycetes; order Dipodascales; family Trichomonascaceae; genus Blastobotrys; species Blastobotrys muscicola. The sequence continues at coordinate 114,083 of PPJL03000018.1, forward strand.
GCGACCCAGTTCGCGACCAGTATGGCGATGGAGAACGGGAGAACGTGGTCCAGAGAACCAGTGAGCTCAAACATGATGACGGCCAGGGTCACATTCATTCGCGTCACACCAGCCATAAACGCACCAGCAGCAGCCATGGCATAGATGCCTGGCTCGACTATAGCGGCCACCGTGTCAAGCGGATACCAGTGGCCCAGGTAGTACTGGACCACGAGTCCAGACATTCGGCCAAACAAGGCTCCGACCACCATGGAGGGAATGTAGATACCCGCAGGCAGCTTCAGACCAAACGTAATAGCAGTAAGAACAATCTTAACCACAAGCGCATAACCAGCCAAAGCAAGAATCCTTGGAATCTCCTCAATCTTGGTGGGACAGAGCAATGCCTCCTCCAGATGCGCACTACATGGACTCGCGAGGTCCAAAATCAGTTCGGTGACTGGTCGCGAAGTCAGTGGATTCGGAAAGGTAAACACGGCGGTGATGAGGGCCACCACCACGATCTCCAAAATCGGTTTTCCTTTGAGAGTCCTTGACTGGCGAACATTGTTTGAGTACCACACGTAGAACTTGCCAAACAGAGCTCCGTAAATACCTCCACAAATGCCAATGAAAATGAAGCTGAATAGCTCCCAAGAGTTCCAGTCGTTCTGAGGATACGACACCTCAAAGAGCACAATCTTGCCAGTGCCGTACGGGTTCATAAACTTGAGAAATAGACTCGAAATCATGGCGCAGAAGAAGATTCTAAAGAGCTGGTGGGGCAGAAAGTAGTAGCTGACCTCTTCGAGCGAGAATAGTACACCGCCAAGTGGTGAGCCAAATGCCAAAGCCACTCCCGCGCTGGCAGCAGCCGACAGAAGCTGTCTTCGCTTCATGTCGTTTTCGCTGAACTTCTTGCTAAGTCGGCAGGCAATGTTGCCCACGCAGGTAGCCAAATGCACGTATGGTCCTTCCTTTCCGAGACTCAGGCCAGAAGAGATGGAGAAAATGAGAGCAATAGACTTGTGCACCAGGGTGAATGTGCCGAGATACTTTCGAATGACAAACCCAGAAAGAATAGTCTTGACCTCTGGCACACCACTGCCGTAGGCAGAGTAGATGACCTGCTTTTTGCTCACTAGCTCCTCGTGCTCCGTCTTGCGATCAGGATCGTCCACCATGGGGTTGTTGGTTTTTGTTCGCAGGGTAATGTATCCTGCGACACATGCAAAAACGACAGTCAGTGCTGCGTAAATGACAAAGTCCAGGGGAACAATGTCAAACTTGGTCGGCGCCGAAAACTCAAACACCTCCGACCAGGTGTACCAGTCTGGACACATGGCCGGGCCGGACGTGCGCTCATTCTTTGCGCAACAGACGCTCTGGCGAGACAGCCAATTGGTCGCGCAGTAGCCTCGACGCAGGTCAGAAAGCACGGCCTCAAAATGGTCGATAACGTACGCCAAGATGGCGAATGCAAATGCAATGATGGTAATAAGGAGCCAGCCTTGCATGGCGTCCTGGATGCGAATAATCCTGCCACGCAGGCCTGGTATCGTCTGAATGGTCTTTCTTCTAGCGCTCTCCTTCACCGTGTCTCGCGTCCAGTCTATCGTGGTGAAATCATCATAGAAGTTTCTGTCTGGGGCCTTGAAAAACTCGCTGCTCGGCGTTTGGAGCGGTGTTCTGCATCGCGACTGTGCCCGTGAGTGGGTGCGTGAGTGCCCTCGTGACCTGGTGCCATATTCACTCAACGAAGCGTCCAAATCATCGTCATCGTAAACCACAACAGGCTTGGGCGTCCTAAGATTTATACCGTCAGACGGATCAGGCACCGAAAACTGCTTCGCCTTCGCAAAGAAGCTCTTCAGACCACTGATGGTCGTAGAAGATTTCCTCAGCGTGGCGGTGCTGACACTGGACCTGGATCTGGGCAAATGTGTGATGGGGTAGTCGTCCCGTTTGTGATCATCAGCGTCCAACTCAGTTAGGGGCCGCGGAACGTCTGTGGTAAGCGCCCGACCAAGTATGGGCCTCCTTACTTCCTCGGCCTCCCTCCCCGCGCTGTCGCCGTCCATCCTTAATGTCTCTATCCTTCCAAAAACGATCCTATACCTATCCTCTAACTGTATCCAGCCAGCCCCGCTTATCAAACTCTTAGCCCTGCACCTGTCTCTTTCCGATAAAAACCGTTGAGAATATAGAAAAATGATTCAAGTTGTAGCGCGCAAATCCAAATCGTCTACTGGAGTCAGATCCCCCACATTAAAAGCCTAGACCAAACGGCTGACGTCAGAGTCACATGACGCAAACTTGGCGTAACGTCACGTGAAACTGGCCACCTTTTAGTACTGCTTCATCGTTCAGTGCTAGCAAGTGCTAGATTCCAGGGCGGCTGCCACACGGTAACTGGATCATCGCAACTATTGTCTGGCACATGTCAAGACAATGAAAATGTCTTGTGTCATAGACGCGATCACGTGGCGATCGGCCATTATTATCGATTGCAAGATATTCCAATAAGGTATTGGTGTTGGCATTGTCTTTACCAGCCCCCAGTACCCTCCGTTGTATCAAAGTAGGTTCCTGCGCCTATCGGACTCCTACGCAGAACCTTATCCCTTATCAGGGTCCAGCCATCACATCCGAAGCGCGCACACGTGATCGGACTAGAAACGCCAAGCCTGGATTGTCCCTATTCTGTAACTGAAGCCTTCATCCAGAGAAACACGAGAAGCTATCCGTTAATGCCCCTGCTCGCCCGTCTAGGCCAGACTTTTGGCATCGGCACCTTTACCGACGCTAACGCGCAACAGCAGTGCTATGCCTACCTCAAGCAGGCGTACGACAAGGCCCGTCAGGTAATTATTGACCACGGCGAGGACCCCGACCAGCCCGTGGACTACTCCAAGGCGACCCCTGATGGACGTCCAGGTGGTGAAGATGAGGTCTCCCACCTCAAGAACCGTGTCAAGGTGTGGAAGGACACTATCCACCTTCTAGAGACTAGCGCCGGCGCCTACACTGCAAAAAAGTCAGCCAAGTTCTGGAAGTACTGGGACAAGGTCAAGAAGGATGTTATTCGGTTCATGGACGGCGAGCACGTGACGCAGGCTCATATTCTGAACAAGTTGGATGAGTTGGAGGAGGGCCGAAGTGGATAATCCGCCTGTATCCGGCTCATGGTGTCTTCCCATGCATCCGGTTCGCGAGTCACTCAATTCAATTAGTCAGTTCAGTCAACACAGACAGTGGTACTTAGTGTAATGTGATAGATTTGCCATGCCCCGTCAGTCGCTGTCAGTTCCCTTTTCCTGGTAACAAGGGTCCGGTATGTTTGGTGTGGGCATTTTTTCTGGTGTGCTTTGGCGGGAGCGAGGTAATTTCGAATCGCGCCTATACATGCGCGATGCAGGGTCATCTCATCTCGAGGCAGTCAGAAACCAGCCGGCCATCACTGGCAATCCATAGCTAGCTGAGGAACTGCTTCGTGAGCAACCTCTAACTATCCCTTGTGCTTGTTGCCACGTGACGTATATTGCGGGTACCTCGATATCGCAGGCCGATGTGAATATATAAGGCTCTCCGTCCAGTGGTAAAGTCAATGCCCTCCATCGCCACCGTCGCCGCTGCAGCCCAGTCTATCGAGAACGTGCCTGAGCTGGGCCGCCGCCCGAGACGAATGACCTTCTCGTTCCACCCGCGGCCCGATCTGTCGTTTTTGGTGGAGGATCGCCCAGAGGAGAAAAAGTCCCGTTGTTCTGTCTGCTCTGAGCGCAAGAGCGTATCGAAGGAAAAGAAGGACGAGGAGGACGCCGCAAGAGAAGAGGCCATTAGAGAAGAGCCAGTGAAAGAGGAGGTTGCGGCCAAGAAGTCCAAATTCCGGAGAAAGAAGCAGCCGCAGCAAGCAACATATAAGCACTAAACATGAAACCACTGTCTGAGTTTAATACTTAATTATATAGTTTGATTGCTGGTAATCAGAGGCAAGTTGCAATGATTGGCGAGTGCTGGTGATACCGCGCGGAGCCGTTCTAAAATAAATAATTTTCGTTACCTAGTATGTACAATTTGCCGACGCATAAATAGACCAGGCGGTTAGTCAGTGATTGGTGTTTGAGGTTTTGATTCGAGAGAGATGAAGGAGAAAAAGTGTTAAGGCTACTCGCAGCCTGCCCAACACCTTCCTGCCTCCAACTCATCGCAAACCCGCTCAACGGCATCGTCATCGTCATCCTCAACCAGCTCCACAGTGGCATACTTAACCATATCCCACCGTGTCCAAAATTCGGCCGAGCTCGTAGGACTCAGACTGTCCACCAAATCGCTGAGGTAGTACTTGGCGTTCATGAGCCTCACTTTTAAATTAAGAAGTCTGGTGGTCGCGCTCTGGCCGCCAATTCTCCTTCTCCCAACCTCACTAGTATCAGACTCATTACCAGACGAGTCGTCTCCATACAGAGAAACCGGTGAGTTGGGCACGTCGTCGTAGGCGTCGGTGTGCGGGCTGTCAGCGGACGCAGCACAGTACTGCGCCCAGACCTCGTCGATGGCAGAGACGAGGTATTCAAAACAGTTTTGTCTTGCTTGCCGGTCGGATTCGGGCACGGCGAAGCTCTTACGACGTCGACTGACGGACTTTCTTCTCAGGGCCGGCATGGGAAGAACTTCGTCCTCGCTGTCAATCTGGTAAAGGGATTCATGGAGAAAGGGACTCGGAGCGGAACTAGAGTATGGTGGAGAGGGTGGGGCCGCATAGCCAAGGTCTAATGAGACCTTGCGCGTTTTGGAAACTTTTGGTGATGGAAGCGCGTCCGTTGGGAGTTTGCGCTTGCCATGGTGATGAGTCAGCGTCGTCATAGCAACGATCTGGGCGCGCACCAAACTGGCCAATCAGCAAATTTGACAGGGTGGCAAAATAGGGGATGGAATAAAAATCCAAAAAAAAGGGCAGAAACAGAAGCGAAAAGTTGTGCAGAAATATAAGTGAATATATCCCTGAAGTTTGGAACCCCAAAAAAACCACACACAAAAGCTCTAGTCGTGAATATCTCGCGAAACTAGCGCCCGTTTTTTTGTGTGTGTTTGCGTTTTTTTTTTTGTTGTGTGGTGATAGGGTGTTGCTGTGAGAGTTGGGTAGCAACCGTTGTTAGATTTATTGGTGTCCTAGGCAACCGGAAAGTAGGGAGGGTAACTTCCTAGTTGGGTAGTCCGGGTAACCTTTTTATATTTAGGCTGGGAGGAAAGAAGGCGGAAGAAGATTGCGGGTACAACGTGGTGAGCATGTGATTTTGCTGCACGTGACCGATCACGTGGTCGTGTATGTTCTGAGAAACGGCATTATGTTCTGAGGAGCGCAAGTAGCTTAGACAGGTGTAATTGAAAACATGTAGCATTGTATGTACGGGATGAATGTCATTAGGCCGGCGAATCCTGTTCGCCAGCTCGATGGTTCGTTAGCAGGAGAGATGAATCTCATGCTTTGCGAGTGCTGATTGCGGAAGAGTGCTGTGTGGACATGTACATGGTAAGCATGCAGGTCGACTCTAGGTTGAAGAAGGGGTGGCACAATTCCGTCGCTGTAACTTGGTCGCTATACTCTGTCGCTCCGCTCCAGAGCCCGCTCCGCTGTTTGGTTACATAATACCCCAAGCGTCCTCGCAACCGTGACAAAACTTACTACAGGCGACTGAAGCCGACAGCGAGTAGTTGGACACACCAATCTTTTCATCCACAAATTCGTCAGCAAATGTGTCTTTGCCCTTGGCCATGGCACCAACAAAGACACATATGCTCTCATCCTCGTCCAGCGTGTTGACGTAGTCCTGGACTCTCTGCACTGGAGCCTCCCAACTCAGTGTAATCTTTCGGCACTTTGTGGGCAGGTGTTCTGTGATGGGGTTCTTGATGACTTTGAGCAGTTTCTCTTCAGAATTGACAGATCTGATGGAGAGCCTGTGAAGCAGCTGAACCATAAGACCCGAGAATCGCTTGAAGGTTCGTGGGATTCGCACACTGGGGTTGACTTCAATGAGAACGTTTCGAGCAGTCTGAATGTAGACCTGGAGCCTACCGGCCTTATTGATAGGAGAGTCTAGCAAGGTAAGTAGACACTGGTGAGTAATATCTGGTCGAGTGTCGGCAATGTCTCTGTTGAGCTTCTTCAAGTAGGCCTGGTGGTCATCGCAGTTGAGCAGGGCATATCTATCACCGCCAGAAGAAGAGATTTTGAAGGTCTCTAGGCATGCGTTGGACAGCACCACAATCAGGCGCTGGGTGTTTTTGTCTTTGGATGTCAAGGCCTTGGGCGCCTGTGGAACCAGCGAGGGGTCCTTTGGAGGTTCCGACTTGACTTGGTTTTTCGATTCTGACATCTGTACAATCACAAGGCACACTTACTCCACTGAATTTTTTCAAATGGGTAGTAGGGCTAGGGCGTGCGGCTGCGTTTTTTTTTTGCCGTAGCGATATGGCAGGGAGGTGTGCATTTGTTGGGGCTGGAGAACGGGGAATACGAAGGCTTATATATATTTCGCAATGCGACTGAGCTAGTGTTGTAAATGATTCGACAAGGCGGTTTTTCACAGACATGAGTGTTATGGTTCTAAAGTCAAGTTATCCCAACGCGTACACTATGCGACGCGACATGACATGGACTCCGATGATGATTTGGATCTAGACGAGTTGGACCGACTGCAGCAGCAGCGGACACAGATCACGGCAACGCAGCTGGCGGTGGAGAGGCGGCCTGCCCCCGCAGCCCGCTCTGACACTTTGCTTCTCGAGAATGCCGCCCTCAAAGCGCAGGTTGAACTCGTGAACAGGCAGATGCAGTCAATCAAGGGCGAGAATTCGATACTCCGACTCAATTTGACGCAGACCAATCAAACGCATGACGCGGAGATCAATGGACTGCGACAGACACAGAACGACGCCAAGTCTCGTCAACAGACAGAAATTGAACGACTGCGAAAAGAGGTTGCACGGTTAGAGACGGAAAAGAAGTTCATGGCACAGGACCTACAGAATCATGAGTTCCAGCGAAAGCCTAAGAAGTCGAAATCAGTCCCCCCAGAGGATGACTCGGCTGCGTATACGCCCAGCGGAACTCCAAAAAAGAAGACAAAGTCGACTATGAACGATGATTTCATTGCTGATTTCGACATGTTGTCGCCAACGAGGAGGAAGAGAAAGGCCAAAGTCTTGGAAGAAATGATTTCAGATCCGTTCGAGGAGAGATCAAAGACTCCACCAGTAGAGATCGTCAGCCCATACCTGCTGAAAGATAGTTCTACACTCGAGTTTTACAATTTGGTATTCAGCTGCAGCCTTCCGGGATCAATCTCCAGAAAAACCGTTTGGGAGTACCTCCACAATGTTAAACCGCCTCAGGGCGAGGAAATGCTCTCTGTTATGATGGAGCGGGCGCTCTTCAGAACTTCCAAAGAAGTAGACGTGCTCTTGGAGTTCTCACAGTTGTGCATCGACACGCTATCTTCGTGTGCAAAGCTGCGCTCATGGGAGTCCGCTCCACTACTGTTGGTGTTGCTCAAGGTCGCTATTGAATACAACCCGCAACTGGTGCTGGGGGCGAAAGTGGAGATTTGCCTAAAAGCACTCATGAGTCTCGCAGAACAGACTATTAAGGAATTCCCCTCGTCACACATTGATACCCCGGAATTCCGTGAACTGAAAATGCCAGCCAGCAGAGCATATGCCGTACTGACTGCGCTGTACGCATTGGATGTTGTTAAAACAATCACCAATTGCTGTCAATTGGATGCGGAGAGCTTGTTTCCACGGTGCTGGTCGACTCTTACGCATGATTTCATCAGGGCCCTCACCGGCTTTGGATCGTCCTCAGTGGTACTGGTGAGAACTATCCGCATTCTAATTTCTAGCATCAGTCCAGAATCACTTGGCCCCATCGCCTCCTCGAGGGCGGGCAGCACAGATCATGAGATACTCAACGTTGCTTTGTATCATCTAACATCCAAGCCAACACCGAGCAAAGCGCTGCTGTTCAGTGGAATCGACAGTTGGGCGGCACCTTATTTATTTGGAAAAATCATTACCTACGAAGAGATCACAGGCAAGCCTGAGGTCATGCTCGGACGCAAAAACAACAGTGAGCTGGAGTACGAACTATACTATGTGAATGAGCTGCATATTATGGCATTGAGGAAGTTGGCTGTCAAGTTCGTCATGACAATTGTTATGGAGAGAAGTGTCGACACACTCAGTCAAGCTCAGGTTCCAGTGGTGGCGTCGGTTTCAGAGTGTCTGTCGTTAGAGTTGGAGTCCCTCTACCAAACAACGAGCAATTCGCGGTACCGAATACAACTGGTAAGCGACTGTGTGCGACTGCTTCACGCAATTTGGATGCTTCATTCCCGACCAGAGTCCATTATCCCCTCGCTGCCTCAAGGGGCGACTCATCAGCATATTGTGGCCCTGTCGAGAATCGCGTTCAGTTCGTGGGAACAGGAGAAAGAACTTGCATATGATAGTGACGATGATGAAAGTGAGAGCGAAAGGCCGGTGATCAAATTCGACGAGGACGTGATTGACTGTGCTAGGGATATCTTGGAAAATATCACCACCGGTACTGAGGCAGATGAGATCTTCGCTGCCATGAGCTCGGGAAATCAGTGACTCTTGCATAACGAGACCGAGCTGCCTTAGCAGTCGGAATCAATATATTATGAACATCCTAGTGAGTTTTATGTTTTTTCGTACATGACAGGGCGCCCTAAGCCTTAGCTGTAGAGCTCTCCGTTAACTTCTGCTGGTTGCAGAAATTACTCAGCCTTGGTCTGTGGCTTGGCAGTACCAGTCTGGAATCCGTTCTTGAATCGTCGGGAGACGTGCTTCAGGTGTCGCTCTCGGCCGGTACCGGTAGTGTGTCGTCGCTTAGCCTTCTGACCCCAGTTGTAGGATCGGATCTTGGCAGATGGGTAGCCGCAGCTGGCACAGGTCTTCTTCTGACAGTGGAAGGATCGTCGACCGCATCGGTTGCACAGAGTGTGCGACTTGTTGTGTCGCTTACCGAAACTGGAGGTACCCTCTGAGATTAGTACTATTCAAACATGTGCAAACTGATTTTGGAGTCGGTTCAGAGATTCTGATTCCATAGGATCAATATTTCATTGTCATTCTTAAGCATAATGTCGTGTTGAGGATCAGTTGTCGACTTAAACTGATATTTCGTTATTTTTCATTTGTTGAGAATTCTTTATACCTCTCCAAACCGCACTTCCGCATCATTATTGTCTAGCTCATTCCCTCGCACATCCAGGAATAGCCCAATATTCCAACATATCTACTCACTAGTCATTGCTGTTGTGGTGGTGTTGTCGAAAGGTTTTGAGTGGGTGTGCGATAGGCCTGCTTGTGCTCACGTTTACCGCGCGCGTACTTCTGGGTATTCTCCCAACTCTCCTTCCAAATTGGGTCGCAGTCACAGTCACTTTTCACTTGGGACAAACCCACTCACAGCCGCACGAGCCCCATGAGCCCTAATCTAGCCCTAATCTGCCAAAGGATGGATATGATGAAACCACTGAACACCGTCAGTTGCGGGAAGCGTGACAGGAGTTTTAACATGCAATAGAGTACTATTCTCCGGTTTATTCAGTTTTATACCTAAATTGCTGCCACATCTATTTTCTCGCAATATGACTTTCACCTTCTTAGAGATTTCAACAAGCCTTACACGTGAATGACTATCATGAGAACGTTTAGCTATTTCCTTGAGATGAGAACCCCGTGACACCCTATCTGTCGCTTGTTACTCCGCTCACATCTCACGCTTTTGTGGGAGCGCGCGATAACGCATGTAACCTAATCAGGCTTATCAGGTGCAGATCTCAAACCTTATTCTGTGCGGCTCACTAAACGGTATACCGAAGTCTATTCTCCGCCAAGTCGACCTTATGGTTAAACAATCTATTCAGAAATGGTTTGATACTTACAAACTATATTTTTCGCGGGTCGTGTTGGCCGTTAATGTCGCCGCACCGTCTACGCGGTTTGAACGCAGATCGTGTCACAGACCAAGTGACTTGAAACTAACGCGACTGTATAAGAGGCGTTGGAGGCGGGTTCGGCTCGGCATCGTTAGACTGTCTCATGCAGCCAGTTCGGCGAAGCTACAACGCTCCGTTCTAGCGTATCCAGGGAAACCTCGCGTATCCTTGTTCGCGACGCGACGCGAATGGTCGCGATCTGTGGCTGGACGCGTTAATGCGCGTTGCATACGAAGCTGAAACGACAACATGGTTGCGACCCAACATGTTACTCAGAATTACCCGTTGTTCTATAGCTTGCTAATATCTCTTCGCTTGCTCTACATTCTTGGGTAGGTTTCGTGCCTAGTCGCACAGCCTGGCTGAACCATATTCATGCGGCTTATGCGGCTTGTCTTGGACGTGCATGAGGTCAACAAACACGACACGTCGAAGTAGGGCTAGACGGGTCGTAGAAGAGCAGAAAAAAAGTCTTCACGTGTTTGATCCGGCTTCAAATAGGCGACAAGTAAAAAGTCGCGTCCGTCGCGTGGTGCTGCGTGGCGTGTTTTGCGGCAGGAAGTGGAACGCGACTACGCGTGCATGCCACCCGTTACTATACCAACCCCGGGACATGGCTCAGACACGACCACGCGAATACCACGCGATTATTTCTGACGCGACCGCGTTTTCTCTACCACACTTCACACTTACACGCTACTGACACATCGTTAGTAGCACGACACTGGTGGTACTAAGAGAGTAACGGGCTACTAACACTGGTATTGTTCGCATCACTCACGCTCGCTTGCTCGCTATGAACATCCCCTCTTCACCCCCCGTGGCCCACGGCCGACACGGTCTGCTACCAGCGTTCACGTCGTCTCCACGCATTGAAATACACAAGGATCTCGATGACTATGACGACCGGTACGCCCACGGTGTCATGAGCTCGTCGCCAATCACTCACAAACACGCTTTGGACTCACCGAACCTAGGCAACTACCCTACACCCGTGCCCACCTCGTGTCCCGCCGACGACGACTACGAACCCAAACGGCAGAAAGTCACGTACGCGCCGGTGTCTGCTCAGTCGCGTGCCTTCACGGTCCGAAGCCCGCTGTCGACAGTCGCGTTGGTTCGTCTGACGCGTGACGGTAAGCCAGTGACTATTGGCAGGTCTTCGCGTTCGTCTAATGTGGCTCTGTCCTCCAAAAACAAGCTCGTGTCGCGAGTACACGTCCGAGCACGATACCAGGCCGATGACGATATGGTGGTGATTGATTGCGTTGGCTGGAACTCCATCCAGGTTATCGTTCCAATCTATCCAAACACGCGAAACCTGGATAGTGCCTCTCTATCGAAGAACGGCTACCCCGTCGCTGACGGCACGGACGAGTTTGAGATTGTCAAGAACCAGACAATTCATGTCGAATACGTGCCTGGTATCACAATTGACGTGCGAGGAGAGCGTGCTCTGGTGGAGCTAGTGGATGAGAGCGACGAGACTGAGGATGAGCGAGCTCCAAACGCCTTTGAACGGCACATCAGCCCGCCGCCTGCTGGGACCTCCACGTCTCAGGAAGATGTGTCCATGCAGGATGCCCAGTATGATGACTTCGAGTACTCTCCACAGACTCCAGGAGGCGCCCAGTCACCTGTGTGCTCGCCCTCTCCAGCAGAGATGCCGCCTTCTTCCCCGGCTGCGTTCAGAATGGAGAGGTCTCGAGAAGCCACGCCTTGTCCAGAGTCGCGGCCATCTTACGAGGCTGAGTTGGCCCAGAAGCAGCCTGAGCCAGTTTCCGACTCGGTCCAGGTGCCGGAGCCAAATCCTCAGCCGGTTGAGAATCAGGAGCCAAAGACTGAGCTCAAACTGAAGGAGGCCGTGCCAGTGCAAAAGTACTCTCCACAGCCGGAGCCAGTATCGCCAATTGAAGAAGTTGAGGAATACCCAGAGTCTTGGGAGGAAACACAGGACTCAGAAGAGCGAAACCCAGAGCTTATGAAGACTGTAAGGATCCGAAGTGTCTCGCCGTCGCCAGAGCCCGAATGTGAGCACGACGAGGAGGAAATTGGGCAGTTTAAACACATTGCCACCAACACGCTGGCTTTCTCGCGACTTTCGTCAATGCCTGTCTCGGCTATTCAGAAATCTTCATCGGCCCTTCCGGAGGACCTCAACTTCATGCGACGAATCCTCAAAGAGATTCCATGTGTCGGCATCATTCCACGATCAGGCAAAGATGCCGCCGGCAAGAAACTCGAGGAGGAGTACTACTACATGCCAGAAAATGACCACGATGATCAAAGACGGCTAATGTACCAGCAAGCCCGAGGGCACACAGGCCTGAGATCGTGTCGAAAGACCCACAAGCAGTACTTCTGGAAGAAGCCTGCTAAATAACCGAACCTGTCTGGGATTGGTAAAATGACGGCTAACGTCTCTGTATTTATGACCTAATTGATGTATTATAAGAACCACTTTGTAGTCTGCTTATCGGAATCGATACGGCCGGTCTCCGTGAATGTCCCAGCTGCGCGCAGTCCTGGCGGTGGGTAACTCTTCACTTTCGCAACATCACTTGAACTAGATCAAGTCTTTGACGCTAATAACTTTGTGCTCTCTGATGGACGAACCTGTGGACCCAAAGAAGCGCTATCCTAATCCAACTTTTGGCCTCTCGATATGGGGCCCATTGATCCCCGCCAGCGATTGTCGTGAATGCCTGTACACCCTAACAGCCATACAGGGCCTCGCTGGTCTGGCCTTGTTTTGGATTCCTGCCCGCAAAAAGTTCGGCGTCACTCGGGGTAAGTGGCAAACAAGAATGTATCGAGCTGGAGGGGTCGTGGGAGGAACATACCTACAATTCATGGCGATACTAGAATTCATACGCTTACAGTTGCCCCAGGACCCGTGGGCCATCGACGCTGCCAAAGCGAGAAGCAAAGCCCAGGCTGACGGACAAAAAGTTTCGACATGGTTTGGGCCACGAGGCCACAAGCCAGCCGGATTCAAAGAATGGAAAGCCAGAGTGGATGTTACTATTGCGAAGGGAGAGGTTATTGAAGAGCGGGTCAAGGTCGCTAAGGGCATTTACGAGGATATCAAGAAGAACAATCGGACAATTGCGACCCGGATTCTGGACGAGCTTAATCACGACAGAAAGTTTGAAGCGTCTGAGAAGGCGCTCGAGCGGGACGAAGAGAGGCTGGCGACTCTAACGGAAGAGGAAAGAAAAGTGTTGTTTGACGAGTGGGATGAGCTGGACCCCTGGGATAATCTGAATGAGGAGACTAAGTTGCTGGTGAAGTTTATTCCGCGTGCGAGAGGAGTTAGTGTTGACGACTCTGAGCATGTCGAGCAAAAGGCAAATGATGTGGAATCTAAAAGTGAAGCAATCCCGGATCACCTGGAGATTCCCTTGGAAATCCCTCCCCTAGAGATCGAGTCTTTGGAGCCAGAGTCGGAGAAGCAAGAAAATTAAGGATGGGACACGTTGGCATAGACTCGGACCAGGCTTGGTACATAACTGCATACTCAATAAGTGCATTTTCACAACAATCCAAACAAACTGATTTCCGACAACCTACAGCAGCACGTACGAATTCAGCTCGTTCACCTTTGTCTCTAGTCGCTCAATCTGGTCATCTCTCCTCTTGAGTTCTGATGTGAGGTCTTTCAGGGAAGCATTCATTGTGGTCATCTGGTCGCTGAGCTGCTTGATGAAGTCGTCTCTAGCCTTCAGCTTGCTAGTAAGTTCACCTAGGCTGCAGCTCGTCGTGGCCAGATTCTCGCTGAGCCGCTCAATCTTGTCTGCCCTGTTACTGATGGTCAACGCTGTGATCCTATGGCCAAGTCCCTTCACCTCGGCTTGCAATGCGCTGACGTCCAGCCGGGCTCGATCTCTCTCGCCCATGATTGGGCGAGCCAGTAGGTTCGCGGAGAGCTGAGCGTGCCGGGTGAGTTCTGCAATAGTTGGTCCACGATTGAGTCCATTGGGAGCAAATGTGCTAGCCGTGTGGGGCTTCCATGAGATAGAGTGGTATTGAATGGCGCCGATTCGGGCCATGGGCGATGCAACCAAATCGCCATTAGGGAACATACATTCGGAGCATCTAAACACCCCCAGACATTGCTCGTTCTCAATCAGCTTGCAGTTGCAGCTTTTGAAGTCGAGGTATACTCGCCACAGGTTTTCAATCTTTTGAAATATTTGTCGAACATACTCATCCGTCTGAACGAACGCCTCCCATTTTCCCTTGCTGGTGTCCCAGGCTAGCCATTCAGAAAACTCTTCCGGCCTTGTGTGATTATACTCGAGTCCTCTGAGTCTGTGGGCATCCAGCACAGTTGCAATCTCGCGGAAAGTGTTTGTGAAGAACACCGTCTCACGTATTTCGCGGTAATCGGGACACAGCCGATAGAATATGGACCTATCTTTGAGAAACAACCAACCGTGTACGAACTTGAGCTCTCTCATCCTGTGTTCAAGCAGCTCTCTGCCCTTGTTTACGTCCGTCATTCTGACCACGTATAATACTCTGGTCAGCTCGCTGTCCGACTCGGTCACCCTTGGGACCTCCATCAGAACTCTGCCCTCGTGCTTGCTGTCCTCGACAAATCGGTAGTTTTCTACTTGCATGGTGTGATGGACCAGCAGTGGCATGTACTGAGGGAACTCGCCATTATCATACGTTCTCAGCTCGGCAAGCCGGTCGAGTTCGCTCTGGATCTGCTGAATGTCTTTTGTCTCGAGCCGAAGCATACTGAATGAGGTGCAAACCTGTGATGTATCTTGAGATTGCGTTTATATAGGCCCCGCACTTATAAATAAGCCCGTGAGGCGTCCGCTCCAAATTTGCTTCAGGCCGCACGTCCGTGCACAAATGAGACAACGGGAAATCAGGGGATTGCGGGCGGCTTAAACAAGCTCCTTCTCCCATCTAGGTCTTGAACGCATTCCGCTATTGATTGAGGCGGTATTCAGGGCGTGTGCGTGCGTAAAGTTCCAGTCGATCTGGCTTAGCTTTGTAGTTATGTATTTTGACCATCAATTGTCTCCGATGGTCTTATCAAAGAGTCCTGGGGGTGTCTGGTTGATGAATTCAATCTGTGCGAGAGTTCCTAATTTTGGCTCAGCGCGCGTGGGCGCCAGCGCCTGTCAATGCGGTCCACACTTCCGGATCTTAAAACAGTCTGCGAGGCACATTCCATATCGGAGTTGTGAAAGAACCTGTCGATATCTGATATGCGCGAAACACGAAATCGCAGACAATCCCCGCGAGTGTAGGCGGAATCACTTGGAAATTAAATATATATACCAACCCACGTGCAAACTTGGCTTGAAATCTATTCTGAACCCATATGAATACCTCAAAGCCTCCAAAAAATTCCACACGTCATGGTCACGCTCTACGGATACACTAACTGGTTGCGCGCATGCCATAATTAGCATGTACAGAGAACATCCTCACAAAACCACACGACAATCTACAACACCTCCTCCACACCTTTATACAGCCAAATACCATACCACACGACCAAATACCCTCACTATTACCATCCCTCAACATCATCACCCCATCCCACCACCACTTATCTTCACAATGTTCACGCCGGAAAACCCCAACCAATCCCAGCCCACCAAACAGGGCAAGGGTTCCTGCATCTTGACGCGACCCCGCTGCCGGCTAACGTAATGGATAACACGTCGCTGTTAACGGCATCCACACCGTGCGGGAGACCCGGTATAAAGACCGAAGCGGCGAGCGGAGTGTGGTGATAATAAACTGGGCAAGCTATCATTATCAGCGGTCCGCGAATCCCACTTGTCCCCCACGTAATTACCATCACGCGCCAGTAATGTCTTATCAGAGATTACCCACCCGCGTTAGCGTATCTGCCCACAAATAATTTAAGCTTGCAAGTGGGCTCGGCGTCTCGTCGGAATTCGTCGCCCCAGAACGCCGCCTACGCTATCTGCCACTACTTGGCCCAACAGTAAACAAGGGTAGTCATCACAGATCTTGCACGCAGTCCGGGGTGTCAGACATGTTTCTAAACGCGCCGCCCAGCCCAACCGCTTTTTTGTGCACGTGTGCTGGCGCTAAAAGTTAATATTTACTCTATACGTCGTACACGGTACTAAACGGCGTGCCACAAAAGCGTGCTGTGGCACTGTGGCACCGTGGCACTAAGCCTGCTTGCGGAACCACCGCGGGATGGGAATCCCGCATCTAACCGTGGCACGTGACTGAGCATTGTCTGATAAAAGCAGGCTAACCAACGTGCGAGCATACAGTCACAAATTACTCACAACTCGTCACTCGTGTACCTACACGGCTCTCCCTGCAGTAACTGACACGACCCTTATCGAGGCCGCGCGTACCCTTGCCCATGCCTAACCCTGATGCGCGTATGGGCTGATCGCTGCGATGCGAGTCGGGTGGAGAGAAACGTGTGTTTTAGTATGATGTTTGGAACAAGGGTAGACGCATATGGGGTAGACTTTTGGTAGTAAGGGCAATAGAAGAATCGAATAGAATTGAAATCTGATCACAGAGTTGCGCGCGCCCTTAAACCGAGACTTGCGCCATCACCATGGAAACCCCGATACCAACACAATTCCTTGTTGGTTATAAGTTTTTGGTGCAGAGTTGCTGAATCTCTCGGATATAAAAGGTATTATGCGAAATAGGGTTAAGAGGATACCAAGATTGTATGGCTGCTCGACCTCGGGCTTGTATTTTGGCTCTGTGATTATGGTCTAGCCCGCGCAGCGCCTTGCTGACCGAGTAGCGACCAGTTATGGTAATTACATGGCGTAGAGTACTGAGAATGGTCTAATTAGTATAAGCGATATGTGCCTCATATTTGTTGCTTATGGTTCGAGCAAGTTCGGCCTGGAAATTACTTAATAAGGTGCTTGGTGCGTGGTGAAACTGTGGTTACTTTTTCTATTAATTAGCCGGCCACAACTGCTGCACAACCTTTGTCACTCTTCCACACCACATCTAGAGAAAAGATGCTGGGGCAACTGAAGGCAGGCAAGCCACAGCAGGCGTTTATCGTAAAGTTAACGCCGGAGGTGGTCAAGGCCATTGTTGAGGGTGGGAAGCTGAGTTTGAATGTGAGGGGGAAGGAAGTGGTGAGTACACAGACCGGCCCAGTCGCCAGGCCTGGGCCAGCAGTGGTTCAATCTTGAGAATCAGCGATTCAGAGGTTGTTTAGTCAGTTGAGGTCAGACTTTGTCATGGTTGACTGAATCTGTTGGCGGGCGAATGGCGCTATGCCCCAAACAGAAAGTTACGAGTGACTACGCAAGTGCTATACGAGAGGTGCTAGAGAACTGAGAATATCGGCGTTTGGAGTGGGAAGTAAGCGCCAGTGAAATGTGGAACTGTCGAGCTGAACCAAACTGAACGGCTTGAACACTGAATGCTAACGCAGGATGTCAAACTGAACGACCAGCCAGTCTCCACCTCAACGATATCAGAACCCTCCCACGTGGACATTTACTACGGCAAGCCTGGCCGCTACGACAACATCGGCAAGATTTCGCATCGAATCAATGTCCAGCCCGATACCAACAGCCTGAAGCGGACTTTGGCTGAGAAACTGTCTGATTCCCCTCGATCTCTGCCGACCTCTCCGCAGCTCAAGGCCGCCCCGGCTAAGGCTAAACCAAAAACCTTGCAAATCAACTCTAAACCACTAAGCGCATTATCACTACAATCGGCCCCGCTGCGGGTTTTGCACCTCCTTGCCTTGGGACCAAACAGCGTTGCCGGCCTCGCGCAGCGTACTAACCAACCCTTGCCCGAGGTTGACAAAATCGTCAGGGATCACGGCACACGCCTTGCCAACGATGATTACGTCCTTGCCGACCAGACTTACAAGGATTTGCGAGTATGGGACTGGAAGCACTATACGCCCAACGAGCGGCAAAAGGTTATCCAGGACGCGGAGAAGGCCTTTGACCGACTAGGGTACCCACTCGACCATGCAGCTAGGCGAAACATAATAGATCCCAAGCTGAGACCCAAGCGGGTCGTGCCGCGCAAGGAGTCGTCGGACGATGAGCCGGTTATTTCCGACTCCTCGTCTGGCTCCCTTTCGGCCAGTTCGAGCTCGTCAGGAGTGAAGCGAAAGGCTGTCTCTTCGGCGACTACGGCGGTCAAAAAGTCCAGGATTGAGCCCGCATTGACTCGACCGGATTCTAGAGCCGATCTGCGGGAGCGGGAGCCCCGAACAAAACCAGCCCCGACAGAAGACCTGTTTGCGCTGGCAAAGAAGTTTAAGGACCAATATCTGGTTTACGAGAAGCTCTACACGACGGTTTCTGGCAAGCGACGTTCCCAGTCGTCGCAGGACGTGCAGAAACTGTTGACTATGCATAAAGAGTTGGAGAGCTGGAAGAGGATTCTGTGGGCATCGGCTAACGGGAGGTGACAGTTGCCAATGGCCGCTGCAGGCGGCCATTGAGGGTATACACCCCTAGTCCTTGAAGTGCCGATGAAGCTTTTACAAACGAGCATTGATCCCACACTGATTCACCACGCCATCCATTTTGTCCACCATGAGGATTGATCTGAACGGTTCAGTACCTGCTTCGTCACCGCAGCACGGGCGACATTTCTGGCGCTGTGCCTGCCATGGCGATGACACCAGCTGAACTTATCCTGCGCAATTCCTCCCGCATTGCTCGCCATAGACATACAGTCTGGCATCGCATCCTGTCATCTATGCATGATAGAGGTCATTTAGCATAAATCATGACCGGCAGCAGTCCGGTCCCATTGTCATACATACTATTATACAGTATTGCTCAAAACACTTGTCGCAGTAGTTTTCATCACGTCATTTCTAGTCATTTCTATTATAAGTTAGCCTATAATTAGGCTCGTGATGTCCGGAGTGCAGCGCGCTGTTTCAGACACATTGGGGGCATGCACGTCCGTCACCCTTACCGCATATTATGTATACATCGTGCCAGGCATCGACTAAACGTATCAGATACGCTGTTCTGAGTATCACAATTATGCCAGAAGCGAGTTGTCAAGGCCGAGTCGGCGTATTGTCGGACCGAATTCGGTCCGATCCGATCGTAGCGGACTTCGGTGAGCCAAAAAAGCTGCAAGGTGCCGTCAATGCCGTATGACATGCAACGGCAGCTATGAACAAGGGTACGATAAGCGTGGCGGCGGCGGTGGTGGGGGTACACGGATTTGGACACAAGGAGGGACACCAGTTTGACGGTTCCGTATCATTGCCCGGCCGTTCCATATTATTTAGCAGCTGTAATATTCATCTCAGCTATTTACAGGTTCTCAACGCTCGAGAAAAGTGGACACTTTAACGCCGCGTACAACCTTAGTGCCTTGTGTAACGCTACAACAAGGTCAAATGCTACAATGACAAATGGTCACCCACCAAACTATCAATACAGGTTTCTTGATGATGTTTTTCAGCCGCACTCCCAACTGTCACCCGTGTCAAGTTGCGTCGAACGCCATCTGCATCAGCTTCCGCGCAGGGACACGTGATGGGCCTGGCTGATGGACAGTGATGGTGCTAAAGGTGATGGATGAGGCACATTTGATGACAGCCATTACAGGTCCCTTAGTAGGAATTGGCTCCGATTCTTAATGCGTTCGTGATCGATGGATCGATGCCTGGACATGATCGTAATCAGCCGGTCAAGAACGGTTTCGTGACGTCAAGGTTTCGCTGTTTCCAGTGTTCATCTCCAAGTATGCAAGAGTGAGGGTGTTCCGGCTGACAGCGCTAAGGTTGCGGTTAGCACCTCTGGAGTCGCTCGAGTCGTATATATATGAGAAACCGACATGGAAAACAACCGCGAAGGTGTTTCGGCATTCGATTTCCGGCCGCCTATACCCGTGGCTCGGGCAACTGTGCCATTGCAGCTCAATTGCATTTCATTTGCATTGAAATGCCGGGCTGCAGTTTCAAGCCGAGTCGGGGGCAGAAACTTCTACGAGACAGTTTTATGTAATCGATGTCATGTTATTAAATAAATCGTAAATCGTTAGAGAGTGATGATGAATAAATAGTCAAAACTTTTGGTGCCATGCGGCGGTGGTGACTCCTCAGTTGCCAAAGCAGATTGAGTAATGTCGGCGGAGTCAATTCTGTAGCAATTGTTTGCTTACAGAGACTTGTTGGACTGGCCGCTGAGCAGTGGCTTGATCTTGCTCTTCAAGCCAGCAAGGGGACCTCGAGAGTTAGTCTTGGTGTTGGCGACTGGAGAGACTGGTCGCAGTGGCTGCTGCATCATCAGGTAGGCGTAAGACATTGTGAGTGTTTGTGAGTTTGTTTGTGAGACTGGAAAGTGTTCTGTGGAATCTCGAGGAGACGGTCCCCTTTTATAGCTCATTCTAGAGAATTTTCTATTTTTTCTTCATAACGCAATGTAACACAGGGTCCAGAGCCACCGGACGCGTACCCGGGCCATAACCGACTGATTTGTCACGGTTGTATGCAGGTATCGCGTATTCTTTTACATTTGTTACATTTGTAAATGTTCAGCCGCGCGCAAAAATATTTTTTGCACACGGAACATCCCGAAGGATCAACGTGTCAGCCGCACCTGTATTCGGTCCCGACTCGGTTTTTCTCGGTTGTCAACGGTTATCGGCGACCGGAAAAACTATGCGGAACGTGAGAAAACGTGCTCGGCGATTCGGTGCGTTCTATCCCCGGTGAATACGTTCGCCTGTATACGTGCTCGCTAAGTTTAGCTTTTAGGGTTAGTCATCGGGTATTGGTAAGAAGGCGTGATTGGGATTACTAATGGTTATACACTAATTCCTTTACTGAATGTACCACGAAATCTCGCCATACTAGATCACCGGTGCATCACTGGGTATACCGAGTAAATTTCTGGGCAGAACCGAGTAGCCACCGGGAAGGACCGAGTAACAACGCGAGCACGCCGGGTAGAACAGGCTTCGCGGATGTCAGCGCCGAAGTGTTCCCGGATAATAACCTACTGCAATTATCACCGCTGCATCAATTTGTAAGGTTCCGATCACGCCATGGGGTCAGCCTCGAGAAGTATTAGTAACCTTGTTGGAGAACCTTGGTGATTAGTCAGGTGTGGGGCCGCAACGTTTGGCCATGCAGGTGAGAGTCCCCGAGCTGCTCGAAATGAAATCTGACGGCGAACCCAATCACGTAGCAGAGAAGTTCAATCGATTGCACTAAGATTACTGTAGTCCGGCCCGTAAGATACGTAACATCTGACCAGGCTCGGTAGATTCGATCGCACGAGCAGTCACAATTCGCCTATAACGGGTATATATGTCGTCCTCAAGCAATCACAGCAATCACAGCAAAACTACGATCACGCCCTCGCTGCGGACACCTCCTAGGCCTTATCCCCACCGGCAATGGCCACCCGCTTGCCACTGTCACACGATTGATCGATTAGTTACCCGGCCTATCTCAGAAAGTCAAACCCCGGTGTGTCTCACGAATCATCGAATATTAAACGATGCGGCTCGAGCCCGCTGTTGTCATACCACTTCTCTGGAGCGGCCGAGCCAAATCGAGATTTAATTATACCGCATTGGGTTGCTATGCGTTCCCAGGCTCTTTAAGTTGCTTACACCGCACCTAACCCATGCACACCCTTCCCGCCACAAAAGGGGTATAGGGGTAGATCGCTTGGCAGGGTCGCGATTTCTAGTGGCCCGTTTGGTAGCCCAAGCCTAGAGTGGGGGGACTTATACGGTGAAGGAGTTGTATGGCATCACCAGGCGTCGGGGTATTCTTTGGCCGAGTAGGCAGGAAGTACGAAGTTAGTATATTCAATAAACCATTATGCATTAAGAAATAAAAAAGAAGAAAACTGCGGTGAAGTGCGAACGGCTTAAACAAGATGGTAACGGTTGTGGGGCTTATAGCCTTTTACCCGGCACCAAAGTGAAGATAATGACAAAAATCGCCGCCACCAAAACCACCACACTAAGCACATACAACGACCTCTTGACCAGCAGCTGTCGCACGTAAGGCTCTTTGATCCTAATGTACTTCTTTGCTGTGACTTCGCTGAACCCAATTATAGCCACAAGCGGGTCCAAATTGTATAGCGATGCAAAGATTCCATAAGCTCCAACCAGGAAAGGCAGGATGAGCCAGAGACGCGTAGCCTTTGGATGGATGTCGAGAAAGATAAGAGAGAATCCAGCCCAGAAGCCGCCAAATGTGGCAACTAGACCAATCATGATTCTCGCCAGCGAGCCTAGTGGTGTGATGTTGCCCAGCGCCTTCGAGGCGAGGAAGTTGGGGAAGGCCTCCTTCTCCATAGCCTGGAACACGTATTCTCTGGCCTCGTCAAAAACTTCTGGGTCGTCTCGGCCGTCAACCTCGATAGCTTGCTTAACGGCGGCCATGATTCGAGGCGGCAGAACGATTTCTCGCTCAGCGCCAGAAATAAAGTATGTAACAAGAATTCGGTGCGACGACTGTCGAATGTCCTGTCGCGTCACCCAGTTGCTTCCGTCGTCCAGGTCGCCTTGTCTTCTTGGAAACAATCGCTCGATAGTGTCTGCGGAAATAGACAAGTGCTGTTTGCTCGAAACACCGGAAACGCGCGTTTGCCTGGACACCCGCGGGCTTCTTCTGGCCTGGTCGTGGAATGACTCCACAGAGTTGTGTCGCGAGTCACCGGGTCCCCGGAAGCCCGAACTCGGGCCAGGAATGATGGGCGTTATGTCCTGCTTCTCGTGAAAGTCAGTCTCGTCAGTCTCCTGAATGTTTTGATTGATTCGCGAAATAAAGTTTTCCGTTCGCGAGGCCGGCGAGTGCAGCGTAGCGAGGTCCTTCTCCTTTGCATTCATGGCGTCGAGCAGCGCCGAGAGCCTATACAGAGTGTCAGAGTTTGCGTTAGCGCCGTTGACCGGGCTGCCCAAGTTTTCCTCGCCTCGCAGGAAAGCCGAAAGACGATGCGAGTCTGAGTCGTTAAGGCCTCCTTCCTGAATGAGCGTGTCTAGTAGAACGGAGCTGGCCCGGCTAGAGCCGTCTCTCTCACTAGACGCCGCGAGAATGCTTTGTCTCAAGCCACGGACATAGTGTCGGCACAGACTAAGATGCTGAACAACGTCTAGCCAAAAGTCAAGATAGTCCACTCCGCGGTACTGCTCCCGCATAAACACATAGAAAGACCACAGGTCGACTGGGGCCTGGGTCCGCCGGTTGAGCACCTCAAACAGCGTAGGCAGCCGCTGCCGGGTATACAGGTTTCCGTTGGCCATCGCCTTGTATCGTATCGTGTCTAAATCGTTCCTTATCGTGGGTCGTGATCTAAGGGGTCAAGGGGCAGGCGAGTCAGCGGCTAGTGAGAGCGTCAAGTGAAACGAGCGTATAAGGCGTTGAGAGTGACTAGTGCCGAGTGAGGGTCTCCAGTATTGCGTTCTCTCCGCAGATGCAATGCCGTCAAGCTGAAACGAGATGAGTTAAT
Organism: Blastobotrys muscicola; assembly: GCA_003705745.3. Classification (NCBI taxonomy): domain Eukaryota; kingdom Fungi; phylum Ascomycota; class Dipodascomycetes; order Dipodascales; family Trichomonascaceae; genus Blastobotrys; species Blastobotrys muscicola. The sequence goes on from PPJL03000018.1 coordinate 137,559, forward strand.
CTAGGTTGTGAATATGGGATAGGAGAAAAAAGAGGCGGGCTACGATGAAACAAAGCGTTGCCGTAGCAACCGCGCGCGCAGGTTTGGGCGCACGGTTTGGGCGCACGGGCTGCAGGCCCAGGCACAGTGACGACCTGCGGCATAACGGACTGTATAGCTTGCTTTATGGGTAATACGGTGATTGGCAATACGGATACAGAACGTTTTTTCCTGATTGGTGGTGATTATCTGCTAAAAATTTCCTATATAAGCTGACCGGGGTTGGCCCGGTGGACTGGGTAGGAGTCAGTCAGAGCGTAGCGAGTGTAACGTTTGTGTACAGTGGTTCGGTGTTAGGAGTACATAGGTGGTGCATATGCGAATAAAGTTCTGAACTTAATTACGCGCCGAGCTCAGACGACAAACAGTAGACGAATCAATTAAGCCAATTAAGCTGTGAGACTAATTACAGGACAATTAACGGTGCTAGCGGTGTCAATTGTCTCGCCCGCGCTCGTGCGCACATACCGATCCGATCGCCAAAGGAACATTCCTGATGTCTAGGAGCGCCTCCTCTGCCGCCTCACGTTAGTGTGTGGCTGACTGTCTAAGATATTATCCCTCGCTGAACGAAGGAGTCGATGGTATATATCTTCTCATTCCCGCTCTGTTCAGCAGTCTTCAAGTCATTCTTTTGTCATTCTTTCAACAGTCATTCTTTAACATACAACAACATAGAAGACTCGCCAACACACAATATCAGTGAGTAGACGCGTTCCCCACGCGTTATTTACGCGCGCTAACCTAGTGTCAACAATAACTCCCCTCACCCCGCTACACAAGCAGAGTCCTCCCAAGCACCTACAACAGTACACCAAGAACCCAGCACTTCTGCCCTCGGCTTTCGAACTAACACCCCCAGACAGCCACTCTAGGAAACGCAACTATGAGAACTACCAATACCACCCTGTGACGCCCAGCGGCCAATTTGCGACGCCCAACAAGCGCGTGAATTCTTATGCGGCCCCCTGCGTTCCTGCTGACACTCCTGCAAGCTCAAGCAAGACCCCTGGCTTGGACAAGGACTTCTCGGTGACGGATCTGCCGGCCTACATGGGCTATCTGTCGCGCCAGAAGAAGGACCGCGGCGAGGAGGTTGCTTCCGTCTGGTCATATGACGTTGAGCAGGCCTTCATGGAGGCTCTTCGCAAAATTCCCCGGGTCGGACGCCGAAAGATCACCATCTACGGCCGGCCATGCGGCAGGAACGAGCTGATTTCTGATTACATCTTCCAGAAGACCGGCAAGCGAAGGACCCGGAAGCAGGTGTCGTCTCACATCCAGGTGCTCAAGCACCTGCTCAAGGACGACAAGGAGTTTATGGCCCTGGTCACTGACACCGCCGGAAAACCTGAAACTTACTCGTCACTCAACCCCGCGATCTCCCCCATCTTCTCCAAGAACTCGGCCGGCGTTCGAGAGCAGGAAGAGCGAAGGATGACGCTGGGCACAACCGAGATGTTCATCTCGCCCCGTCCAGGATCCCACGCCTATCCGGGTTCCTCCTCCGTGTACGCACCAGTTCCACAGCGATCCTTGTCGGTCGCACACGCTTCCCCAGAACACACACCCGCATTGAAGGTTCCGCCTTCGGACATTTGTCCCCTTAATTTTTGCATGTGGAATGTTGAAACCCAGCAGGTCTACTCGCAGCTGATCCGGCCACAGTTTGAGATGGCGCTGCGACCCGCGCGAGGCGTGGCCAACATTGCCGAACGTTTCCCCAAGGTCGCAGCGCTGCTGCAGTCGGGTCACGTCGCCGCCAACAATGTGCCTATCGTCTACGGCAAGATCAAACTGAGCATCGCCGACGAAAAGCAACCCATTGTCTACGGCAAGGACTTCAGGACCCTGCTTGAGTTTTCCTTCCAAAACAACCTGTCCAGCCCCTTCAACGAGGACCTCATCAAGTGGCAGGTTGTCACCAGTGTCAGCACCATGGGCCAGGAGGTCCTTGACCTATTTGAACCTGTCAACATCCAGCGAAACCTCTCGCAACGAATTGACAAGCTCTGCCTGCCCTTTGCCGGCGATTTCTGGGCTGCCTTCATTTCTGGTTTTGCCAACAGAGACTCCGCTAAGGACTGCGAGACAGCCATTACGGCCATCACCGTCACTCAGAAGCTCTACTGCAGACGAGGACGACACCAGGACAAGCCATCCGACGCCAGTGAGCGGGACTGCGACGACCTCAAGGCCATCATCATTTATGAGTTTGAGAAGGCCGCCGATGTGTTTGATGCGCGAACCGTTTTCCGGCGACTGGTCCTTAACGACTTAGACAGCCCACCCCAGGCTACTCAGTTTGGCTCGCCATTGCCTCGACGACATGTTGATGTCTCGCAGCTGACGGCGGCCGCCATGACCTCCTCCCTCCCGGCCACCGCCCCGCCGGTGGCTACCGAGATGCCCATGTTCTATGACGACCAGGCCCTGTACCCAATCAACCAGGGAGTCAACATGACACGATCCTTCTCAGTCGCGGGATTCAGCCAGCAGCAGTCGATACCACAGGAACAGGAGATACTCACAGACTATTGCGAATCGCTGGGCATGACCCGGTCACTAACAGCTTTTGCCGAACCTTCAAACCCGTGGTGTGATCCCTTCACACAACTCAATAACGAAGACTGGCAACAGAACCATTCCAGCTCGGACACTGAACAGGTTCCAAGCTCTAATCACAGCACCAGCTCCAGTCGAAAGGGAACTGGAGACTTGCACATTGACGTGGTGCCATTCTCTAATGGACTGTTTGAAAACTTTGAACAGCCCCTCAAGTCGGCCCCACCAACCTTCAACTATAAGGTTTTTGACGAAGATGATGAATAGCGCCGGGTTCGCTCGAGCATCACACCCCAGGCCATGCCTGTCTAATGTACTAATGTAACGATATGCACTTTTCACGTACCAGCTCCCAACGTCTCAACCTCAACATTCAACGTGGAATGCATGAAGCCGTATGGTCTCAGTTTTATTGAACCAGGTAGCGTGGCACTACGTGGCCAAGCTTAGCCGTTACACGGAGCCCCGGTAAAGCAGGGTCGGTGGGCGCCGTGCCATTTCTGCCGGCAGTCTGCTTCTATACAGGAGCACCTTGACATAAATGTTACGTAACAACGCGTTACTAACGTGTTAACCTTGCCAATATGAGAGGGTCACGTGATTGTCACATTGCAAAGATTCCTGCATTTAGGTGATATTCATCAGACGCTTGTGGACCCGCGATGTGGTTGGAATTGTGGAGCCATTTAGGTGGGTGGTTTAAGTTATATCGCCCCACTGGCCCACCGGTGCCTTGATCTTCAGTAACCTTTGCGCTTGGGTTGCTAGTCCCATGAGGTAATACAAGACGTAATATGATGATCAAACACGGTAGAATTGAGTGATTTGGTCTAATTTGAGTTTGAGACAATGTCTCTTGTTTTAATTCTAAAAATGTCGTGTAACCTGTCGTGATCTAAGCTGTCTACCACGTGCAGGTACACGCACGTTCACGATATGCACACTTCGACATTAGATCATCATCGGTCGTGTAGCCAAACGAAGAAGACCAAGCGCCGAACCCTGTCCTAGAATTCCCTCAACCGGCGTTTTCGCCCGTTTATGGCCGTCGAGGTCAGATCACGCGATGACCCTTGGCGCCCAGGCAACTCACCTCCATAGTAACTCGGGGTCGGGGTCGGGGTCCGAAGGTATTTGTGAGATCAGATACCGGGTCAGATACCGTGTGTGATGCCGTTGTCTTGAACACACGTGGGTCACGTGGCCCTCAGTTTTCTTCTCAGAATTAGTACAATGCCGACGCCGCCCCGCCGTGTTGCTTCCGCCGACCGCCGTTACGCCACCAACAATAGATGAAACAGTGCCTGAGCCGAATGCCCCCTTTGAGATTGCCCAGCACACTGGAAAACCCAACCGAGAAGGTCCCAAACAGCGCGGCGCTGCCCTGCATGAACGGCTCTTGCCGGGGGCACTTTGCCGAGATAACCGGCAGGAGCGCTAGCGCTGACCCGAGCTCTCGAAACGGTCCGAAGGATAATTAGGTCGGGTCAATGGGACCCGGAAACGTCTCCTTAGGCACCATCTGTCGCACATTGAGGTTTATCCGTTTCCTAGTCATCCAATCGGCATATTCGGCCCTGTACGGCTCGTGTGCCTCTCGCAAGTACTGTGGACACGTCTCAGGGAAAACCCTCCCCACGCCGTGGAAGGCTTTTCTGGCGGCGCCGCCCATCACCAGCACGTCTCCAGACCTGAGCAGGAGCTGCAACGGCTGCGAGGCTCGTGAGTGCCCCACGTAGAAGATACACTCGCAGCCCAAAGACAGGGACACCAGGTCATTTTCACAAAGCTCGGCCACATCCTGATGCGGCGACAGAATGTCGCCTGGCGAGTAAAAGTTGACTATCGCGGCTTCTGGGTTGCAGGACGGAAACAGCGAGCCCAGAAGCCGCTTAAGTCTCTGTGGGAACTCTGGCCAGCCTGCTGTGTTTGGCTTGAATGTGGGATATTCCTTTGTAGTCCAATTGTACTGTCCTCCGAGTGTTATCCAGCGAAGGTTTTTAGTACGTAGCTGAGCCATTGTGATATCCTTGCCACCATTCTTGTGCTTAACCGTCTTCTCCTCAAATATGTTCAACGGCCTCTCCAGCACATAGTGTGGATCGAGATTGCTCCTATGCTCCTCCAAAGGAACGTGATTTTCCACAATGTCAACGATAAGCTCTTTCTGCACGCTCGCATCAAACAGACCGGGAATCACTCTGAGGCCCGGCAGTTGCTCAATTCGGTACTCTGTGGTGTGTCGTCCCTGGCAGTGCGCTGCGTAAGCGTTAAGGGCGTCCTCATCGGCCTCAAAGGGTAACTGAGTAACAGAATACGAGCCGCTGTAGCTCGGATCACCAGGAATCAGTACATCGGACGGCAATTGATCTCTCGTAAGGTGACGGTGGCTCTTGAACAGAGGCTTGAAAGCGTCCATAGAGAGTAAACCGTAGCAAACAATTTCACTGTGGGCCTCACCAGCAATGCCTTCCTCTGCCCGTTGTCTAGCCGTCTACACCACCGGTACTACCAAGGTCCCAAGCTCAGGGCAAACTTTAAGCGCGCCCGACACTAAAAATTTCTGTCATAAAAAGAAATCAAGACGTTGCTTTTTTCTGTCCATACCCACTCAAAAGAAATCAACCATATATATATTGCAAGGCCCTGGATACAGCGGTAAAGCGATGGACTACATTTTCGAACTAGACTACGACTCGGCACAGTCAACGCCGGGATCGTCACGTGAGCCCTCGCCGGTGACCAGGGCCGCAGGCTGCCGTGATGATGTGCCGCCGTTCTATTTAAACGCACGCGGTTCTTCCTTTATGACAATGCCAAACAACACTTCGCCTCCGCCGGTTGTCAAGGTTGAGCAGAAGAGTCCGTCTCTGTTCCCTAGCACGATGGTTTACGACAAGAGGATACCGTTGGTTCCCAGTTTCTCAGTTCCGATGCCGGAGAAGAAGAGGAAGTCATAGCACAGCTTCCATACACCGTTTCTTCAGAAGCTTCCAGAGCTGTGTTATAAACACCAGCTTGTTGACCTCGACACTCTGACAAATAATCTAAACCACCAGCAACCACAACCAAGATGATCAGAATTGCTACGCAGCATGATATCACCGCACCGACTAATCACTATCTCAACTAATCACTAACCATGAGAAGCCAACCTCGACAACTAACACTACAAGGCCCGCAATCAACAGGAGCTATACGCTAGCACGCACTACCAGCGCCACCTGAACGCCAGCTGACGTTGACCTGGCGGCGCTGGCGAGGTGCCTACGATGATCAATGCGTCACCGCAATAAATCAGCATAACAGCATAAAACTATCGCATCACACTTTCCTTTACTGGTCACCCTGGCGACACTCTTACTCCGGCCGACACGTGTATGAAACGCCCAGCTCTTGCTCTTGGGGTGTGAACGGCGTGCCGTGCTCGTTTCTGGGCAGAGCCGTGGTCCCACGTTCATGCGCCGCCGTTGGACCGACGAGCCGCACAAAAAGCCAAAACCGGAAAGCCGTTGCAGATCCCACCGCCAGCGCAAGCACACCGAAACGACACGCAGGCCAAGTCCTTTCAGCATAACAGCATCTGACCAGACCAGGATAGCATCCGGCTGATGCACTGCCTGGTCAGCGTGAGCACGTCTCGCAATTATTTAAGTAGAACTATTACTAATGCATGCATCGGCATCTGACCTCGGGGTGGAGCAGTCCGATAGCGGTCTGTCTCTGCCTGGAGCCTGCCCGAGCGGAGCGTAACTAGGCGTAGGGGGTAAGCTTCAGGCAACAGCATGTGTGCTAACAGTAGCTAGGAGCAGTGCAGCCAGCTAGACGCGGTTGATTACTAGGACAATAGGCCGGCGTTACGCTCACGTACTATTCAATCAGAAAACTAAGTCACAAATCAGGTCAGAAAGTCACCAACAACGTCTTCCAGCCAAACTCAATCTAGAAATCGCGTATAGCGGCAGTAATCGCATATAGGCATGTGGCCGCAAATGAACTGCAGCGTAAGGACTACAGCTGGCATCATGCTAGGCTCTATGGCTGAGACATAGCTGGGCACTCGGCACACAAGAGACGGGCACAAATGGCACCAGGCACTGATCGAGGCTCCGTGCCAGGCCGTCTAGGTAAAAGTGTTAAGTTTGCTAGTCTTAGACATTGCGCGGCTCCTTGCCGTGTCTCGCCAACTTAATTCCACCATCACGTCAGTGGCGTATGACCTTATCAGCGCCGCGGCCGATGACGCACCCCAGGTTGGTCTCGGGCAGCCGGGGATTGCAGGTGGATTGCTAGTGTATAGGGACCGGGGAGTCGATATGATATGGTAATAGCAGCGGTATCGGCCTTGAACTCGTTGCTATAGTGCTATAGAATGATCGACGCTCGCATCTATAGATCGGTGACTAACATCAGACTCACATCGGCGATATCGGCCTCACCAGTTCTTGGGCTGAGTCAGTGATGTCACATGATCATCCCCTCGAAAGTCGTGGAACTGGTAGAGGTTACGGCGGAGGTGCCGGTTGCTTTATTCGCTTATTAATCCTCTGAGTCAGAGTGTATACAATGTAGTTCATATCTTGTGACGTTCTTTGGACCGCGGGCTGGACTGTTCACCCAGATTCCTTGTTAAGACGGGGAGCCGAAGAGCCGGTTGTAGCACGAACGTTTACTTCAGAAAGGGTCCTCAATCGACGTACGTGATAAGCAATTTACTGTACGTTAATATGTCATTTGAGCTTGTTCTAAGTGCAGCTTGTGCCAGCTAGGTTACAACCTCGGATCAATGCAATTCCTGATCGCACTTATCGCTTTATTCATCGTCTCAGTTCGCTTCTCGAAATCGCGATAGAAATCAAACTTCACCCAAAACCAAGTCGCTTGCTGCATGCTCTCCACTTGTTCCGCGCTCTTGTTCAGAAACGACCTCAAGTCCCACGAACTATACAGCACATCGCAATGGTTCCTGACCACATTGTCCACCAGCGAAATGTAGGCCATCGAAAAGATGCTGTATGCGTGAACAAGCATGGCTGAACATGCTTCGTCACACGTGCCTTCGCTGTCCTTCAGCTCTGCCGTGAGCCTCTCCAATTTGTCTAGAATCCTAACCATAGGCATTCCAATTCTAATCTGATTGGAAAACTCTCGCGAGTCCTCTATTGTCGAGTTCAGCGAGGTTATCAGTGGCTTTAGACTAACAAACTCATTGGCAATAGTCGTCAAGTCAAAGGCTGACACCAATGACACTATCACTAGTACAATAGAGAATCTCATCCTGGAGAGTGCAACAGCGGACCGTCCTCATATATCTAGCCAGGAATGCAGATCCTCATCGCAGCGCAGCCTTGTCCGGTGATCAGCAGGATGCCTCGCGACGTTTTTTGGTATGATCCGCCCACCAAATGGGAATCTAGGAGTCTTCATAGGCTTGTCAACGCAGGAGGCACGTGCAGAGTATATAACTGGTCCTTTCATACCATCCAGGTCCTTTCATACCATCCAGGTCCTTTCCTACCCCTCCAGGTCCTGCATTGTAAATTCTGACTGCCAAACGATACAGTGAACTCCATGGCCATGATGAGCGTCATCTGAACCAAGTCAAGTCATCCAGCAGCACCAAGGTACGCAACAAAGGGGCCGTTCCCCTTCTTGTGCTGACCTGCGTGGTCAGTGCTGCCTGTTTTGTCGCTCGGTCCAAATTGGGTCACCCCACAGAGAGGTTACCTACCATGACCAGTCTCATCTGGCTTTGACGCGAGCAAAAATTTACTCCGATACGGGGAATTGAACCCCGATTTGCACGGTGAGAGCGTACTGTGCTAACCATTACACTATATCGGACTGACGACTGAAAGTACTGCAATTTTGACACTGGTATTCCAATGTTTTCGGTCACGTGACCGCCACCTCAGATTGGCAATAAATGGCGGTTTTGGCGGCGGGAAAGTGTCATATTCGGCCCCGCTGCAGCTGCCGATGGAGAGGAGAGGGCCCTGCAAAGGAGAGTCAAACTGGTGGGAATCATTCTCGATGAGAGACTGGCATTTGCGCAGCAGATGGAACATGTGGAGACAAAGTATCGCTCAGCTCTGAACGTCAGTACGCGCCTTTTGCGGGTGCTACAACGGCGTCAGAGAGGCAGCCGCCAGAACACTGTACAAATCGTGCGTTCGTTCGCATGTCGAGTACGGGCTCGAGGTCTGGCACCACAGTATGCAAGCAGGTTGGATACAACGGCTGGAGAGAGTGCAGAACATTGCCCTAAGAAAGATACTCGGAGCCGTCGGGACTACGCCTGTCTTGGTCATGCAAGTGGCGAGTGGCATTCCGCCTCTCAAACTGCACATGAAGCTGTTGGTCAGAAACCGAGAGATAAGACTGTACGCAAATATCCATATCCCAACAACCCGTTGGGCGAGGACCTGGGTACACCAGGTGAAAGGTCCCCACTTCATCACATAGGGGATCTGGCAGAGACGGCAGGTATTCGTAGACCACCACTACGGAGACCACGAATGAAGCCCTTATGAGAGATCGTGAAAGACGAGACGTATGCGGACGCCCACTGTGCAAACTGGCTCCACAAACAGAGAATGATAACAAAAGGTATTGCCCTAACGGATTGGCCAGACAGTTACGACGGCCTCAATTATGGCCGATACTACCGACGACTCAACGAGAGCATCAAGTGCAGCTTCAGGTTGAAGGGGCTGGCGCTCAGGGATATCCTGAGTTCGTGTCCGAGACGGATTCTATCCAGAATCATTCAGTTTAGGACCGGCCACGCACTGGTGGATGAATGCATGGTTTTAACGCTTTAGGTAATATTCGAGACGCCGAACATGAGTGTTCATGTGGCGTTCTCCAGACGATACCGCACATCTTGTTTGAGTGCCCAATTACAGAAAGAATTCGATACATACTGCGCCAGGAGTCCTCGTCGTTATAGACGAGAAAACACTGTTGAGTAGGAAGAGTGTACTAATTGCCGTGGCGGACTACTTGCTAGCCATTGAGGAACTGGAACGGGCAGCAGATCTGGCGGTGGAGAGTACGTTGAGTTTGTTGGCCCCAGGGAGTTGATATATATGGATTCTCCATCGCAGATTTGGCGTTAACACATACCAGCCTACCTCAATGATGTCAGAATGGATACTACCACTAATAGGCGTTACTGATCTGCTGCAACGAAGATCTTATGGCCATCAGCAAAAAAGTCTTAGATGAAGTGTTCACGCCCGGCGATATTGCGCCCAGATCATTCTCTTCTGATTTCTGATCATTGCACTAGGCATTATTCAAGCTGAAATGATATAAAGAGTCAAAATATGAGACAGTGGCAAGAGCCGCTACAGATCACAATTGAAATGTCTCCATGCATATGTGGCGATAGCGATCAATTTCCTCTGAGCTGGCATACATCTCCGCGTGATTCGATGCCAGGTAACTGAGAGCCGGATGAATTCATATAACGTTACCGGCTCAAACGAGGTTGGAGGGCGAGATGCTTCGCCGGCCTATATATATATAGCGGATCGGAACGACATCGTGGATGATGTACATGTAGAGTTAACCGGCCAGTGCGTTAACTGAGTGGGTTATGCTGATATGTAACAATAACTTCATGCATGCATATATGGGCGCGTGGTATATATACATATAGCATATAGGGAATCTAGATCTATAGTCATGCGCCAGCGCCTATGACGATTTAACGAATGGACGCACAGGCCCGGATTCACGATCGAGCTGAGATCAATTGCACTTCTGACCAGAATGCGATCAACGGCCGTGGTCGAGCACCGATCGAGCTAGTATACGCTATATTGCTTACGGTTTCAGTCTCTATATCGAAGGATTCTGAGGCCGGAGCTAGTCTGGACCAAGGAAATGGGGTTTGCACGCTGCATGTGGACAACAGAGGATTAAGAGTGCTGATTCACGGTGTCTTCAGACGGTACGTTAATTGGTTATATGTTCCAGCCATTGTTCGAAATTCCGTACCCCACGTTCTGAGGTTCGCTTTGAAGTCTGAGTAATATATGTAACATATGCTATATAGCTCTGACGCCAATCTCGATCGATATGTAGCGGAACATAGCTACTGGGAAACAGTCATTACATTTTGGGTGGTTACGTGAGAGGCAAGTGTTCATGTACGTATGTTCAGTGCTCCCATATATACTTGTGCACACAGAGCATTACGTGTCAAGAGCTCGACGCAAATTGATCGACCGCTGCATGGTCCCGTTTTCCGCGATAGAAGGAATCCGAATCTAGCGGATACATATATCTTAGCTATAGCTAATTAGTCGCGTGAAACCGTAAACCTCTAGTACTCAGTTACCGTACCCTGAATTATATACTTATAAGGGAACTAACACCAAGTCCAACTTGTTTATGAATAATAGGACGCAAACATATGTAGACATATCGGTGATTTCAAAGTTAATTGGGCATCTCGTCGCCCGGGCCGGCCCGCGTGGGGTGACGCCTCGCGCTCTGGTCAGCGCTCAATATAAATACACGCTATACGTTCAACTGCCTGAAGGCAATTGCAAGTCCAAAAAGAAGCAATGCAAGAGCAAGCTTATATATAGTAACGAAGCTATTTTGGAAGTCTTCAAAACTTGAGTCTTGAAGATCTTCCTTAGCGTACGTTGGCAGGCTTGCTCATCAGCTGCATGGCTATATAGGAATATTCGACTGTATGAGTGGCCGGGATAAATGTGGATTCAAGAAATCAATTAGATATCGCGACGTCGTATCATTGCCCAGAGCCTATATAGCGTGTGCAAACGCCGCGAGACACCGATTCGTATATCTTGATTACTTCAGTTGGCGAGAACACCGATCGCATCAACTAGCTTGCTTGAACCCGACGTCCAGTTATCGATATATATGCATGTACGTTGAGGAAGGTTTCGGTTTTGTACCATATATATATATACAGCAGGATATCCAGAGTAGTGAGCAGTTTCTCGTCGATCTGAAAGTTGCATAACTCCGACATGTGTCTGTCTCTTGACCTGTGTCTCCGTGAAACCCCATATGCCATCGTTAATCAATTGCTAGCGTCAAGGCAGGACGTCGACTGAAGAGGCTCGATCGAGCTAGAGGCTGAGAAAAGGAGATTATGGACACTCCTTAATCTTTGAGGGACTTACTTGAGGCCCATGCACACAATGATTTAGAGGTATTGATGTTTGAAACCATGCACTAGCTGAATACCAGAACCTGAAGTAATTAAGGGCAAAGGCAGACCGGGAGAGTATAAGAAACGGAGCATATGACGTCGATCGAATATATTCAAGCAGTCATCGATCAACAGTGACGCGAGATATGCGTGTCATACAAAACAAGATTTCTAAATTAAATGCGCTTATAATTTGCTCTCTGCTATCCCAGCCAGCTTACCGGCAATATGACTTCACGCCGCCAGAATTCAAGACACGCATGCATCTACGTGCTACTAATAAATCAGGCGGAGAATGTGGAACCAGCAATGACGTGGGTTTACTCTCAAGCGATTCCGGATCCAGAATGACGCCCTGTCTCATGATTATTAACCGCGGACCGGTGTGAATATGTTGAATCATAGAGTCTCATACCCCCAAATCCCGTGCAAGGCGACCCAATGACAGTAAAACTGCGACCTGCAGTAAAGCCTGTCAAAGATTGGAATAAGGCGTGGCAAACTAGGTCATAATGCAGATAATGGCTTTTCACGTGATGTATTCGGCAAATTCTAGCGTCTCAACACAGTTTAGGGGCCATTAGGTGATACATAGAGATGCTTGACAAATGCTCCAATCCTAATCCTCGTGAGAATTAACTGCCATCACAGTTAGCTGAAAGTAAGCTCAAGATGATCAAACACTGTGAGATGTCATACCAGGTACGTGCTTCGTCTCCTCCTTGCAACTGGTGCGCTGAGCACAGAAACAGCTACCTCCGCTGAAGCACTATTCCGGTCTCGCATAATGACGACAAGTCTTCAGGGTGACTCTTGCTGACAAATCCTCGAAATCATGCAGTTATTACTATGTACAATACTGCTAGTAAGCTAGCAGCGGACAGTCGAGCATGCCCGTCTGGTTGATTGATCAGTGATTGAGCAGGTGTGTCCTTGACTGATACTCCTGTTATGGCCTAGATTACTCCTCCACCTTCGAGCCAGTCCTCAACTGAAGTCCATGCCAGCTCTTGATATCCTCAGCCAGCACTGAATTGACCATTCTGTGCTGCTTGACTGTAGTCAAGCCCTCAAACTGACCGGAAATCAGGTTGATAAAGTACATCGATCCACAACCACCTGAAATGTCCTTCACCTGGATATGCTTCACTGGATCAAAAGCCTGGACCAACTTGTCATGAATGGCCTTCTCAGAAGCATCCATCTGGCTGTAGAATCTGACGCCACGAGCCAGCGGGGCCCGAATGTTGTTTCGTATTAGTCGAAGCATGAAGTTTTGGTGAGGAATAGTGCGCGCAGCGTTCTGATGTAAGGCTGCACCCAGATAATTCACTGTGAGGTAGTAATATATGATGGCTCGAGGGACCAAGACTTAATCTGAGTGCTAATTACGGTATTAGTCAGTGATATTTTCAAATAGAATAGTACATGCCGCCGTCAGACGTCCAATGCCCAATATTTTATGGCTATTACATTACTTTTAGTCATAACCAAGTCCAATTACCCAGTTGTTAGTACTGAGTGATTAGATTTGATCCCTCGCGGAATCGGAAATCTACTCCTGCTCAGCAAGTCGGGCCTGCTTCTTCTCCTCAGCTCGAGCAGCCTTTCGCTCTCGGGCAGCCTTGGATCTGAGTCGTCGGGCCTCAGCCTCATCCTTCAGGGCCTTCTGTCGCTGGGCCTCAGCCTTAGCCTTGATGACGTGCTCAATAACCTGTCGCTTGTGCTTGAAAGTGTTACCCTTGGACAGCTTGTACAGACCGTGGTACAGGTGCTTGTCAATCTTGCCAGAGTCTCGGTACTTGACCAACAATCGTCGCAGGACTCGCAGTCGTCGCATCCACAGAACGGTAGTTGGCATTCGGGCCTCAGAGGTACCCTTTCGCTTACCCTGACCGGTGTGTCGGCCGGCTCGCTTGGCCTCGTGCAGAGCGTTGGTTCGGGATCGAGAGTGGCCAACAGCTGGCTTGTGGATGATGAGACCGTCGGCAATCATCTTTCGGACAGCCTGTCGGGAGTTGGCGTTGGAGATCTCAGAGGTCTCGTTAGGGTCGAGCCAGATCTTTCTCTTGCCGACGCCCAGAACGGACGAGGCGAGTCTCTTTTGGAGTCGGAGGTTGGCCCTGAGTTAGTACAGCAACGAGAGACCCAGACAACCGAGCGAGTTCTAGACAGTCGACACAGACAAAAACTTTGTTCACTTCTCAATATTGGTGGAGTTGGTATCGTTCATTGTTTATCAATTGTTGCTTCATCATTGATCACCTGGTTGGCCCCGAAAGGAACCGAAATTTGAGGAATTTCATTTCGCTGTATAGTTCACTTCAACTCTGTCGTCCACTCCAACGTCCTTCTATCGTCCACACCGACATGTGTACTCACATTTCTACTTGTTGTTGGTGATGGTGGAGAGAAACTTTTGTGCGTGTATTCCTAAGTGGGCGCGCTTTCGGCGTATATCACGGTACGCTGGCTCATACCTCGTCATGCTTCGTCATCCTCCCAACCGTTGTTGTGACTGCTTTTAGTCACGTGACGACTCAAACCTTGAATTCCCCAGAAACATTGCAGTCTCAACGCGCAGAGTCCGGCTACCGGTGGGTAACAGCGAACTGGGTAAGGGTAGATAAAAAAAATTCTTATCAGGCGTAACGTACACAAAATCTAACCAACATGGCCAAATCCCTGCGAGCCAAAACCAAGGTCAAGTTCCGAGGAGTCAGAAGGGATAACCTCCACGGACCACACGAGCATGAACGAGCGGTGCGAATCGCCGAGAAGCTAAAGCTGGCCACCATTAAGCAGAAGAAGGAGAAGGGCGAAGCTGCCCAGGAGGCTGACGAGATGCAGGTTGATGAGAAGAAGGTTTCCACCAGTGGATGGAAGGGATCCCGAAACGACAACTACAAGAAGAACAAGAAGCGAAGCTCTGCTTTGGTTTTCAAGAAGAAGAACTAAGCCTTTCTGATCTACGCTTCATCACATTATCAGTCGCCAACACAAATCTGTCACGTGAATGGGCCTTGACCGGGCTGCTTCATTGCGGACTCAAAATCACCAGGCTCAAGCCCACGTCATGAGCCGACAATCAACGAAGAGAACTAACATTGAGCATATCTAGAGCATCGGCTCTATTAGCTATAGATAATTTATCTGCATGGTAATCACTAACGCCGCGGTTCTCCTACCATAGTGGGCCAATTATACAGTAGAGTTAGCGCAAACATAACTGCACCGTTCTGATGTCATGCTGGCGTGTCGGACTTATTATTCCTGAAGCAGCTTCGGGCGGGCTAGCAGCTCTTGCCGACCTGGTCCGTGCTCCAGACCCGCTGACAGCCCGCACAACGTTTGCGCTTACCGATTCCGGCGCGGGTAATTGATAAGGTAACGCTAACTTTAATGGCTGGACTATGACGTCGATGTTTTGGCGGCGGTCCATCCGAGTTAGCTATCCATAGTAGGATTAATATAACCAAGCGGCTCTGGCAGATCACCAGGCCCTGATTTGCTCCCACGACTTGCCTACCCGCCTTTTGCCAGCTTAATCCCTTGGAATCAATCATATCTCTCCGGTAACTGAAACATTAAAGTGTGCGCGTACGTTTTCCGCACACATTCCCGTGTAGGAGGTCCGCCAGGTCTCAAGACATAACGGTGCGCGTACTTATCGATCGAAGCACACAAGATCATGGTAACGCGCTGTAGGGCTAGTACCATAACTGATAGTCGAGACGAAAGTTACTAAGCCTGGATGCTTCGCCCACAAAAGTAAGTAGTCTTACCGGCGCTCCCGGCGAGCCCGGGCCCCTTGGCCGCTGCAGGCACTGTGTTCGGTAGGAATTCTGTAGGCCTTCTCTGTGCGGCAGTGGCTAAATAACGAACAGCTGCGGTCAGGGGGCCAGGAACTTCAGGGACTGCAGAGCCTAAAAATAGTCCCTTTGTACATGTACATCGGGGCTCAGTCGATTGTTTGTGAGGCTTGCGGCTTGGACATGGTTGTGGCCTGGCTTAGCTAGCACGGCAACACTGTTTAGCGCCGGGTACCTGAATTAGCGTTAATGGGTGCCGTAGTTCTTATCGTGCGCTGTGGATATAAACGATAAACACAGCCTTGGTGATATAGGCTGGCGGCGGTGTTATCGCCGGCTTGTCCATACAGGCACTGACAGAGCAGAAATAGACAGGAATCCGGAAATAGACGGGTATTGTTAGAATACCAGAATAGAGGGCATCCGTTGCGTAGACAGCAAGTGCGTAGACAGCAAGTGCGTAAACACGGCCGTGAGGAGGAATGCCTAATGGATATCAAAGAGTACTTGTAGTGAGGGATAACACTGTTACCAGTTACGCACTAGAAACAAGTGGAGAGTTACCATAGAAACTGTCTCTGAGGGTCGTCTGAGGGTTTTCTGGCGACGATTATCGTTAGCGGGACTTGAAACTACTCTAGACGCTTAGACCTCGGTTGAAACAACCAATCAAAATGCCTCGAAACGACGCAATAACTTCGAAACCCACGAATCCCACTCAAACGACACGCGTGTAGTGAAACGTCGCGACGCGGTCACGGGTGAAACAGGCGATAAACAAACAAGACCCGTCGGTTTCGTATTGGCAGTGGAACCATAACAACATCAAATCCCGAACAGTGGACCTTAATCGACTGCGGGTCTACCTTATTACCGTGACAACCGTCCCTGAATAGTGCGCTAAATTAGGTCACTCGCCAAGTGGGACCAAGTACAGGGCACTAGAAAAACGCCGTCGGGTTCCTGGTTCCTGACGGCCCGCAATCAGGTACGGCCCGCAATTAATACATGTAATTTCGTATTCGGAAAAGCGCGACCGAATAGGCTATTGGCGTTATGGAGCTTGGTAACCCCGACGGACCCAAGCTTTGGAATCTGGGACTCTTGGGGGCAAGCGTATGGGGGATTTTGTGGGGTAGAGTATACGCTTCACCATCTATCAGTGAGGCAACAAGCAGGCGTACAGGGGTCAGCGTTCGATAGGCTGTGCAATTGCATGAACAGGGCCGATTCAACGGTTTTTCCAATAAACCGTTGAACCCTAACCCAGAGAGGGTTAGGGTGAGGCTCAAGCGGCTTCAACCTCACCACGTCATTTCGATAAGCCCAGCCACGGCACTGATGACTTGGCTTGGCTGGCCGTTGACCCACTCCTCGTTGTGTGCATAGAAGAATTGGGAGTGCATTTCGGGGCCGATAACTGTGCCTGGATGCGCGGCTGTGGCACGTGAGCGAGGCACTGAGATTGTAAATGATCACGTGTAGACATACTGAGTGTAAGCACCAGCTCGATAGATGAAATTCGTAGAATAGTCCAAAGAAAGAATGGCTGTTAGGAACGTATAGGATCGTGGCCAGGAGATTGGTATGCGCGCAGGTTGGGAGTAGGCGCGACAAGGGGCGATAGCGATACGTACACCGTCTAGCCTAGCCATACTTCGTTCTAGGCCTGTACAGACGCTGTACGACGCAGCCATAGACATTGAAATGACTAGCTATACGCTAGTTGGGGAGCAGGAGGAGCGCAAGGACAGAGGATGGGTTTACGAAGGTGCTGTGGTGGGCACGCTTATCGGGCTTTGGTATGCCTTCAGCGTGTCGTTATCAGTGTACAACAAATGGATGTTTTCTCCTGATCATTTAAACTTCAAGTTTCCTCTGTTTACTACTAGTGGGCACCAGTTCACGCAGACTTTATTGGCCTGTTTGATTATGAAGTACAGGGAGAGCGTTTCTTTGCGGAGCCTGTTTCCAGACAAGCAGACATACCTGAAGAGGATCGGACCATGCGCTCTAGCCAGCTGCGGAGACATCGGTATGGGCAATGCGTCCATGATGATTGTGACGCTGACTTTCTACACGATGGTCAAGTCGTCGAACCTGGGGTTTGTGCTGCTATTTGGCATTCTATTGAAACTCGAGCAGCCAAAGCTCAAGCTCGTTGCAATTATTGCCATCATGACAGTCGGCGTGGTTCTGATGGTCTCTGGTGAGACGGACTTCCATCTGCTGGGTTTCGTTTTGGTCATCAGCGCCGCCATGTGCAGCGGCCTGCGATGGTCCCTGACTCAGATGCTCATGACAAAAGACAACGCTCTGGCGACTCACAATGACCCGGTTAAGACGATCCTGTATCTGTCGCCAATTATGGCCGTGTTCCTGCTGCTGATGGGCTTTCTGATCGAGGGCCCACTAACGCTGGCGCAGGCACCGCTTTGGGATGAGAAAGGCATCGTTCTTGGCCTGGTCATAATGATTGTCCCCGGCTTCCTCGCCTTCTGCATGACCCTGAGCGAATTCATGCTGCTCAACCGCACGTCTGTGCTCACGCTGTCCATTGCAGGCATCTTCAAGGAGCTCGTCACGTTGTTTGTTGCATGGCTCGCATTCAATGACCAACTCAGCTTCATCAACGGCGTCGGCATGATCATCACCTTCATCGCAATCATTGGATATAACTTATACAGGCTCGACATCATTTGAAGAACCCCCACATGGACGTTATCATTATCTGATCTGATACAAGTTAAAAAAAGTACTAACCTAAGTAGACAAGAACCACTTTTACTGCTGCCGGTAATTACGCTGACCGTTATGGGACCCCGGTGCTACATTGCTGCCGGAATCACTTACCGGGAAACCACTGTCTCCAGTTGCTGCCGGTATCCTACACCGGAACCGCTACTGCCCTATTGCACGGAATGATATCACAGTGGGCCGTTGCCTATCGGGCGGTTCCTGGTTCCTGATATTGCATATGCGTCCGTCGGGCCTTTGGACTAAGAAGGCTATACAAACCTATACCCTAACAAACAATCCCGCAAGGTGGGTCATTCGCCAAATTAGCCAGCCACAGCCTAATCGGCCCATCTAGCTAGCCACTAATGACTAATTACAACTATTCACTGCGCTTAACCTTATCTCGCTCAAAGTGAGCTTAGATGCTTTACATCTCATCTGTCACGTGAGACGTACCGGTGCTTTTTTTGCCGTTTTGATTTTCCGTCATTGCTTTTTCCATGGCTTTCTTTTTTTTGCCCAAAAAATTGACTTGCTTTTCAGGCGCGCTTTACTCTGTGCACTTCCCCTCTCCAATCTTTCTTTCTTCACACACACTTAAACCCATCTTTGCCGTGTCCCCATCCACGCTCGATATAAATACACGCCCGCTAGTCGTTGCAAGATTTGAAAGGATGAAGACTCAACTGCTATCCACGTCACTCCTTTCTACTCTGGTGCAGACCCTCCAGGCGCTCTTTACAACTAGACCGCTTATGACTATAGTAAACTCTCTCTGGAACATGATACAGCCAACACAGGTGCCAACTCCATCGGCCACGCCGACCCCAGAGGAACAGGCCAAGAAGAACAAGGCCGTCGCCACTCCAGTCAAGAAGGAAGTCACTGAGAACAACCTATTCCCCCGAATCACTAACCTACAAGCGCTCAAGTCCACCAAGGCTGGCCTCCCAGTGCCATGTGCCACCGACCCCAACTTCAACCTCATGCAGGTCAAGTCCAACGACGGCATGGTTATTGGCTGGGAAATCGACCAGTACGCAAACCCCATGTTTGAAGTGCCCGAGTTTTTCGACACCCCCCCAGCCTCGGCTACCTCGGCCACCTTTGGCCACTCCTTCACCAAGAAGATGGTTATGCGATCCGGCAAGCAGAACTACGCCTACTCTCCATACCAGCGAGTCCCAGTCCAGCAGATGAACTTGAACATGCCGTTCGACACCTACTCGCCCCCAGAGCTCGACCGGGTCTCCCCACCTATTGAGGAGTTCGCCCTGCCAATCAACAACAACTACTCTCCTACCTTCTCCGACTACAGCCAGGATGGTTTCGCCAGCAGCGTGAACACCAACAATGCGCTAGAGTTTATGCCACAGCCAATGTACATGGAGGAGAGCTACATCCAGAAGAACCAGCTGCCCTCGTACAACGGCATCTACCCACTGGTGCACTCGCGAGCCAACTCTGAGAACGGTTCCCCAGTTGTCCAGGAGGAGCTTGAGAAGGCCCCAGAGGAGTGGTACCCAGAGCCAGTCTACGACCACGGCCTCAACATCAACAACAACGTCTACCAGTACGACGCCTCTAGTCCAACGAACTCGTTGTCCAGCTACAACAGCCAAGTCTACACCAGCCCAGACGCCAACCAGCAGCAGTTTGTGTGCCCACACTGCAGCTCCAGCTTCAGAATCAAGGGCTACCTGACGCGACACATGAAGAAGCATGCTCACAAGAAGGCCTACACGTGCCCGTTCTACTCTGCTAACGTCGAGACGCCGTGCCACCCATCGGGCGGCTTCTCGCGACGAGATACCTACAAGACCCACCTCAAGGCTCGGCACTTCATCTACCCAGTCGGAACGCGTTCAGAGCACCGAGGAAAGGTTGCCGGATCGTGCGGAGGCTGCGGGAAGATGTACGACTCTAACGAGGTCTGGGTCGAGCAGCACATCCAGACGAACCAGTGCACAGGCTTTGCTCACGTGCACTAAAAGCATAGACATTCATTGGCGCTGCCGTTATTTATTGGTGTAATAATAGGACGATATCACGACTAATCACATACAGAATATATTTCTCTCTCACAAACGTCAGAACACCTCACAGCCACAGCGCCGTCTTGGGCGCGGTATCTTCGCCGTCGGCCCCGTCGGTGCAGGGACGGTCCAGACCGCGCCTCACAGTATCGCGCGCATCGACTCTGCTGACACTATAACATGGTTAAACATCTCCATTAATTTAGCCGCCATCAGTAGAAAACACCAATTAAACCTGAGCAAGCAATTATCACCAGCCACCAATCTAAGCACGCTAATTGCTGAAATCGCAGCACAAATGAATGGCTGCTTCTGACTGCGTGTCTGGAGATAGGGGCTATCGCGTGATTGCTGGCGCCGTGTCCTATTGTGTTTGCATGCAGTAAGCAGGCAGGTCTACAGCGGTCGAGATGTGTTGTAAGTTACCCGCCAGTAACGTACAGGACCCAGCGCACAGAGAGGCGTACGGTCCAGGCTGACACCCACAGGCTTGGTTGTCATACACAGTGTGCAATCAGTTACAAATGGGACTCAAGAATTTTCAAGACATCTCAACGGCTCAAAATCTTGGGTCGATCTTAATAAATTTAATACATAGCCAGCCGCTGGCGTACCCCGGCCTGTTAATGTATCTGATCGTGTCGTAGCCGTTGGCTAACATGTGAATGGTGCAGATCTGTCGATCGATAGGCTATTACCCGGCAAATCTGCTGCCGGGTAACGACGATCCCTGAACTTGGAAACTGCATCTGCCGGGTAACGTTTCTGCCGGTTAAGCTTTAAGTTCTGTGATTAAGTTTCAGGCCGGCGATAGTGTGCAGAGGACCACACGCAACTCTTAGCCACTGAGCTCAAACAAAACACTTGCTAGGGTGGCATTGACATAACACATGGTAACACTCCGCACTATCGTAATACGTGCCTGTATCCGGGGTAAGCCGCTGTGCTAGCCGACGACCCGACGCTAGCCGGTTTCAGCATGTTTATAACCTACAGTCTGGACTCAGATTAGTAATGACAAATACACCAGGCGTAGATTTTGAAAATACTCGTACTGCTAACAGTTAGACTACGCGGACTCCGTAAAATAAGGCTTTTTAATAATAATATCTCGAAATAGCCCAAAACACTCAACTGATCTCCTAGGATGTGCCACAGGCGAACCCTGGCTGTCTTGGGCGGAGAAGCGTTACCCCGACGCCGTCCGAACCGAGACAAGCTGAACCTCATCGCTAAGACAATTAACCCAACAGTGTCACTGGGTAGCGTTGTCTGTGTGTAGTTGGTTACCCGGCCTGGGACATTAGGGCTTGGGCTAGGGCTGGAGAGCTGGAGGGTGGGTGACATGGTAAATAAATTTGATTCCCAAGCGCTTGATCGCTACCTGACTCGAACAACTGCGTACGAAGCTACTCAAGATTACATCACATGCTTTGGGGAAAGTCTCCGGTCACGTAGCGGAAACGTGGGACCGTTAGACGGTCCCCTCTCAGCGGCACCGGGCTCATGTGATGACTGGTAGCGGCGTCTGGTGGTAGTTTGCCGCCTCCATTGAGGCTTCACTGTGCAAGCAAAGCCAGACATAAGCGAACCACAGCTGAGCTCACGCATTGAGAGAAGTGTTTGACGACGGACAATGTCTAAACGACAGTTATGCAGTTGCCAGGGTAACCCAATGGAGCTTAGTCTCGGGTCAGGTTTTGGGGCGAGTTCTCACACTTGTGAGGAACGGTGCAGTCGAATGCACGCGTCTCGGGTAAAGGTGATGAAATATCAAGCAATCATAGAGTCAAGCTCTGAGCAAAATGCCGCGACGAGAATTGCATAATTTTTCTGATTTACATGACATCCCAATCTCGTGAGTATTTCGCGAGGTGAGTGACTAGCCATTGGACCCTGTCTGTATACATTTATAGTTGGTAACTAGTGAACAACACACGATCTTTGACACGATAAGTGGAGCTCAGCTCATGAGTATCCCTGGGAGCAGTAGATGCCAGGGAAGTGTGATTGTACTATTACCGAGGACAGCTCGCACTGAGACCCCGTGAATACAAACACTAACCAGAACTGAGACAGCTTTACTCCCCAGATTGCCGTCCCTCATTGCCTGTACCTTGGTCAGGGATCCGTTGCCGTGCGACGAACCCGAAACGGAAATTTCTGAGAAAATTCTGAATCAACCCCACAAACTAATAGGCAACAGCTAACCCGCCCGCTAACGGCGTAATGAGCATCACATCGACACCGTCTGAAATTATCCGGCTCGAGGTTTGTCTACAGAAGGTTAGGAATTCCCACCACAATTTTCCGGCCTACCCTGTGAAAATGGGCTATAACATCATCGCGTCGACACAGCCACACATAGCAGCCCAGCAGAAACCCATTAACCATAATTAAGTCCGTCATCATCCTCGGCAGTACTTTGACTTCCTCTTTGGGCAGGCCACGGCACTTTAACAACATATAATACTCCGTCATGTCACTACGGCGCCACCCAGAGCGAAATAAGAACAGTCCTGTGCAGTCAACGCAGCCAGCCACGCCTCCATGCGCTGTCATGGGATGGCGGGTGCGTCCACACAAGGGTCCCACGCACAGTGGTAATAATATTCGGCCCATCATGGCGTCACGTGATGTAATCCTAGCCCATACGGCATTGCGATCCTCGACAACGGTACACATGGCGAGAACCGACGGTTGAGCAGTGCCGTTTGCATGCTTCGATGCACATACACACGCGCCAATGCGTTGTCGCTTGCATAGCGCCGCGTCACGTGAGCATTCATTTAAGCTAACTGTTATTATCGATTATCGATGTGTTACCCTGCTGCGCTACCGAGACATCATCCCATCGCTGGACGCGCATGCGGGACAAGTGTAGATCCGTCTAATTTTAGTGTGTGTAGTGTACCGTCAGCAGGGTTGGCATGATGTCATATCCATTATATGTGTACAGTGCTTTATTTAGTACACAAGTTATGGTAGGCCGATATCGCTTGGATCCGGTCCGGAGGGGCCGAGTCTGGGCCGTGCCGAGCTGGAAGTCGTCGGAGCAACGTTCCGGTGAGGTCGTATTATTTTGTATTGGGTCATAATTCGTTACATAACCGGAGAAGGCTCACCGGCTGGCCCGGTCCGTCAGTGAGGCAAACGAATCGGGCATGGCGTGCTAAGTTGAGATCATAGCGTGATGCCAGGCGGGCTGGCAGAAGGGGATGATGGGTAGGTGGTGAGTGCATCAGACCTCTTGGTTTGAAGTCATCAACTCCACTCCGTAGAGAGTCAGCGTGGTAAACATGTTTATCCAGCCCCAGAGCTTGATTCCAGTGTAAAACTCCCACGCCTCAGGACCCGTGGGCGCGGCTAGCGCGCCGTTTGGCATCCAGAACGAGAATGCAGGCGAGTCGCTTGTCGACGACGACAGTAGTCCAAAATGCACCATGAGCAGGTGCGTGTAGACGGCGATGATTATGCAAGGAGCGTAGGCGTAGATAAGCCTGATGAAGAACTTACTCTTTGACTTTCGCTTGCCTCGGGTCGGCGAGTGTCCGCTCGGGCTTCTGTAGTGGTGCGGGTCATTGATGTTGTTCAAGGCGGGGATAATTCGGGTTGCTGAGTAAAACACGCCTAGTCGGTACAACAGAGAGATCAGAATGGCCGGACTCAGAGTAGACAGGGCGCCTTGGAGGAATTTGAAGACCGTGACGAAGCCCTGGGGGATGAGCTCAGTTGTTGCCGTGACAAAGTTCGTGTAGCCGACGTAAAACTCTGGCGGAAAGAGGTCCTGCTCTTTCAGGCTAGACAGAATCATAGGCAGAAGCGAAGACTCTGTAAAGGTGAAGTAGAGACAGTAAACCACATAAGAGCAGATGAGACTTGCCTCGATGCTGGAGCCGTGTTTCGAGACGATCCCATACACACCTAGCATGGCTGCAATGGTGAGCACCGATCCGATGAGGCTGGAGGACGCAAGGTCTAGATCAAGGCCAGGCAGCGTGTAGATTCGGTAGAGGAAGTAAAGCGAGGAAGTTAGGATGAAGCCAGACAGCGAGATCTGCACAAACATCCAATAGTCTGACTTTCTGGTTAGCCATTTAGACGTTTGGCCGATAGCCTGGATGGTGAGGAGGGTGCAGAAACCTTCCAAAGTCGTAAAGAGAGGCGTGGAGTGCCTGATGAGAAACTTCCATGGATAAGAGACCTGTAGCCAAACTTTCTGGAATTCGGTCTGCTGGCTAAACTCGCTGAGATGTAGAATAAGCAGTGAAGGGATCACGATATGCTGTGAGTAGTAAAGTAGAGATCCTAGGACGCTTATACGCGTGTTGCGACTGAGTATTCGTATCGTTGATAGAATCGAGTAAAACGCGGATAACGTGAACGTATAGGCGATACCGCAATCCTCGCCACCCACGTCAAACGCTAAGGGAATCGTTAGTATGATTAGTCCAAGATATAGCAGGGACAGAGAGCCCTGTATCAAGCGATGCCACCTCATGAGCGCGCGTGTGATGATGAAGAGTGAAAACGAAAAAAAAAAAAATTAATTTCAAACTTTAATGAGAAAGGTCCAGGGAAGGTATAAAGTTGGAAAGGTAGTGAAGCGGAGGGAGGAGAATGTAGAATCGGGTGAAAGCTACAAGGCGTTGTTGGCCCTTCTTTCCGCTGGTGGTAACAATAGCGCCTCCATCAAGACAAGCAAGACTCGGAAGAACCAGGTTGAAGATAATGAAGACATTGAAGGATTTGAAGAGGAGAGTCAAGACATGGAGGACGACGCTGAGGACGACGCTGAGGACGACGGGGTGCAGGAAGGTGATTTGTATGACGACAACGAGCATGACGATAAGGATCCATTCGAGACGCATTTTGCCAACCCGGCGCTCAAAGTCCAGGAAACTAATTGGAAGAATGTTAAATACCCGTGCTCTCTAGGCAACAAGAGTATTTTCAGGGTCGGGGACGGGTCTGTTCCGTCAGGATCAGTGCAGGGGCCCAGTGAGCTAAAGCTCAAGTACCGACTGCAAACTTTCTATGAAAAGACGAGATCAGAGTTCAGTCCGATACAAAAGGAGCTTGCCAATCCACTTTTCAACTACAATGATGTTCTGTTTCCTGGTTACTCTCACACGAACCAAGAGGAGATTCAGGAGCTGTACGGCCTACACATATTCAACCATATTTTTAAGACGCGTGACCGTGTTTTGAAGAACAATGCCAGAATTGACTCTGGGAATGAGTACAGAGACCAAGGATTTACGCGTCCAAAAGTTTTGGTTCTGCTGCCTAGTAGGAACGCCTGTTACCAGCTGATGACCAAGCTGAGCAAGGTCTCCAGCCTGAATCAGACGGACAACTGGAAACGATTCAAGACGAGCTTCTACGACGAGGCCAAGCCCCCGGAGAACAAGCCTGAAGACTTCAGAAAGTTGTTTTCTGGCAACACTGATGATTTGTTTTGCATTGGAGTCAAGGTCACGCGACAGGCCTTGAAGCTGTATAGTTCATTTTACACGTCAGACCTAATTCTGGCCTCTCCGCTCGGTCTGAGGTTGATCATTGAAGGAAAGGGAAGCAAAAAGGGCAAAGCAAAGAACGACAAGGGGGACTTTGACTTTCTGAGTTCGATCGAGTTGCTGATTGTGGACGACGCTGGGTCTATGCTCATGCAGAGCTGGGACAACGTCAATGAGGTCCTCAAGCACATGAATAGAATCCCGACGGAGAGCCACGACTGTGACTTTAGTAGAGTGCGAAACTGGTACCTGGACGACCAGGCAAAGAACTACCGTCAAACCGTTCTTCTGTCGCGCTACAACTTTCCGGAGCTGAACAATGCTCTTTCGGCCCATTGTCACAACATCTACGGTCGACTGAAAATTCGAAAAGAAGTGTCCAGCACCGAAGCCAGCATGAACCAGGTTGGTTTGGCTGTGCGACAAACCTTTCAGAGGCTTGTTGTTCCAGATGACATCACCAGCGAGCCGGACGTGCGATACAAGTACTTCATCTCAACCACGCTGCCGCAGCTCCTTCGTGGAATCAACGAAGGCACACTGATTTTTGTTCCATCATACCTCGACTTTGTGCGGCTACGAAACTACATGGACAAGGAGAACATCTCATGCTCGTGTCTGAGTGAGTACACGGACACTTCCAACGTGTCGCGGGCACGAACCCTATTTGCAGCTGGCCGAACCAAGATGCTCATGATTACCGAAAGATTTCACCACTTCAAGCGGTTCAGCATCAAGGGAGTCAAGCAGGTGGTGTTCTATGGTCTGCCAGACAACCCCATCTTCTACCGTGAAATGCTGAGATTCCTAGTGAGAAGCAACCAGGAGGCTGGCGCCGATATTAGTCAGCTGTGGGCAAAGGTGGTGTTCTCCAAGTGGGACGCTATTAAACTTGAAGGAGTTGTTGGAAGCAGTAACGTGGGACTGTTGCTGCAGGGATCAAATGACAGTTTTGATTTCAACTAACTGACTACGCCATAAAATGTAAATAACTTCATGTAATTCATCACTGCATACTACTGAGCTAAAAATGTAACCGCCATAGCCACGCAACATAGCGACACATAGGGACTCAGTCGGTCGCCTATCCGTGAGGCTTTCCAGAATATGCCAAGGAATCTTGTTAGCTTGTTCACATTTGAAGCTCTGATCGAAGCCCTCTTGGTGTTGGTCGTGTTGAGGCCTCCGGCCAGGCTTACTCACCCAGTCTTATTCCGATCAATCAAACCTGGAAACATGCCCCGAGCGTATGTCGCTGTACACACGAGTAATAGAATCACCAGTAATAGCGACTGGAAGTTGAATAAAGCACTCTGCGTTAGGTCATCTCTTGAGGTAAACTCACCATTGTGATGTGCGCTTGGGAGGTTCCATGTCAGTGCTATGGCTAGATGTAGGACAATGGACAGAGGCTGATTTCGAGAGAGCAAATAGAGCTGTGAAGGATACAAAGGTGTCGGAGAAGGTTGATAGACTCAGTTGGTCTATGGCCGTGGGCTCTTGTCTGCTCAAAGACTATATTAGGGCCCACTTCGCCCCTGGTTCTGTCCCTCGCACCGCCAACAACAGGCCATACCTAGAGGGATCCAGCATTGATTTTAACATCACTCACGACGGCGGAATTGTAGCGGCTGCTGTCGTTGAATTGCCAGATCGCGTGGGAATCGACGTTGTAGCGCCGATGAAATCTACAGAATTCATGGAGGCGGTGACGAACGATAATGAGCGAGGACTGACATGCGAGGAAATCTGGTCACTCAAAGAGGCTTATGTGAAGGCCACGGGGGCGGGTATCGAAAGTTTTGAGCAATTGAAGGCAATTGACGTCACGAAGCTGAATTCAAAGACATTTAATGTCAAGGGTGTGGTGATGTCGGTCGTGATCCTTGAGCATTTCAACTACGACTTGGAATTGAAAGAACTAACTCTGAACGATCTGTTCACGGATTGATCTATGATTTATCCCACTTGACGCTGTCTATCCAATCCAGCGACTCTTTTGGAAGACAGGTGGCAGCGTCAAGAGGCAGCAGCTTGAGCTTAGCAGCGGAGACTTTGTCCAAAGCCATGGCGGCTAGACCTAGATACGAATGCAGTGGATCGGGAAGCTGTCCGCTTTCCTTTGCGAACCCCCCAAGCAGGTTGTGTTGCGTGTGATTTAGTAGAAACTTGGTGCTCTCACTGGGGTCAATAAAGCTCAGACTGTCCAAGAGAGACAGGGAGCCTGAAACCCAGAACGAATAGCATGTGTCGGCGTACTTGTTGACTCTGCCGTTGATTCCACCTTTCTCTCCTGGGTTTTCTTCCTCGTCATCGGAGTCCTCTAACGGAGCTCCCTGTCGCTTTGAGAGCCAGGCAGCTGTGGATTCCCATTGAGCCTTATCTAGCTTGTTCATGAGACTCAGCGCGGCGATACCACAATAGGTCAGGCCTGAGTGGGCCTCTGTGTTGACCGTCGCACCTAGCCCGCCCTCGTATGATCTCGTGCTGAAAATGTACGACTGAGCCTTATCCGTGTCAAACACCTCCGATGGGTTGGCCCCTAGCAGCCGGCATATCGCAGTTGCAACATATGTGTATCGCGGGTCAGTATCTCCAAACGGCTTCTTGTCCCCGTCCTGTACAATTGCAGCAGCGGTAAAGTTTCCGTCGGGCAATTGGCATGCCCTGATGTTAGTGAGAATGCTCCTTCTGTTGATTCGTGTGGCCAGTCCCTCGTCGTGAAGGAGTGCCAGCGAGCACAGACTGAAGTACGTAGACGCCAGGTTGGCCACGTCGTAGTCGCAATTGACCTTGTGCGAGGCCGAGCCTCTGAACCCAGACCCGTCAGGCACCTGGTTCTGATGAAGCCATTCGATCCATTGTAGTCTCAGCTCGGGGCTCACCGTGTCGAGTCGCCGCAGCACAGCCAGACCACCAATGCAGAAGAACACGAGGGATGTGCGGGACGAGTCGTACGGTGTGTATGCGCTGGGCAGGAAGCCTAGGTTTCGTTGAAAGAACTTGACATGCTGGTCAACCTTCAGCATGGTGCGGTGAACAACTGATGAGTTGTGGGGTGCGCACCACCACCCATCCTCAACGTTAACCACTCTCTCACTGATAACTTGCATGATTCGTATGTACAGTCTAATGCTCTAATAAATAAGGTGGAGTTTCCGCTCGCGTGAGTGTGCTCAGACTAGTCAGAGTTCTCCTCACGGTAACCTCCCGGGGACCCTTTTGCGCCAAAGCTTTCTTGATGCAGTCTAGCTGCTGATGCAAATTGTGATCGTGGAGCGACTCGGCGGCCTGCTCGTACGCCGCTACTGCCTTCTTGGCCATATTATAAGTGTAAAGTTCGCTCTGAGTGTCGTGAAGGTCCAGTAGAAGGGACGTGGCGTAGTTTAATGTGTTGAGTGATGCATGCTTGATGGAAAAGAGTTTGTAGAAGAAATGCTTGTTGGGTGTTATGCCTTGGTCGAGCATACGACCCAGTATGCTCGCTGCCCTTTGCGCGTTTCCAGTTGTAATGTGATGGTTGAATATCGTCTCAAATGTCGATAAAGTTGCTACTAGCGGGACAGAGTACCTCTGAGTGATTTCAGCTCGTCCGCGCACTAGTTCCAATAGGTAATCTGCCAATTGTAATTTCTTAAGCAACCGCTGCCTTCCAATTGCGTTCAGCGGTTTGCCTTGATTCTTCAAGAGGCTTGCAAGAAGTGATTCAGCGTCTGTGTTTTTCCCGCTAGCCAGCAAAAACTTCAGAATAAGGTTGACCAGCGATACATCTACAATGTAGCCTGAAGCCGCCATATCCCGAAATACCTGCTGCATCCCGTCAACATCGCCTTTTTTTCCCTGATGAATCATGTAGAGAATCATTGTGAATCTGTCCGGCTTGAGCCCATGCCGGGGAAACTCCTCAATAATGGGTTCCAGCGATCTGTGCTTCCGCATGGCTATGAGCAGCAACATGTTTAACGTTGAAACGTCAGTGATTCCGGTGTATTGCCGCGTCAAGTCCTTGTATCGCTCCTCCACAGCACTCCACGTCTGCTCAGGTACAACAGTAACGACGTACATTGCCGTGTTATACTCTCGCAGCGAAACGGGCATGCCGCTCTCCACCAAGTCTCCAAGTACCGTCAGAAACATTTTTTTGCTCTGTTTGGCTCCACGCACAGGCCTTCCTCGAAAATCTTGCTTCTCAGGTGCCATCATAAGCGATATTAGGTCCTCCAAGTGCCTGCCCTTGATATATTTCGGCGGTGGATGCGGTAGCGAATTGTAAGCAGTAAATAGTTTGAAAAAATCCATTTCCTTGGTCTTCCACGACCCGTTGTACAGCTCTCGTAGAAATGCATTGTATGCCTTGATTCCACAGCTCCGCCGAGTAACGTCCATCCGTCTCTTTTTGGTTTGCTCGTAGTTTGAATTAAGCTGCCGTGATGCAGTTTTCAATATATCATCAACCTCAATCCTCTCCATCTCCAACTGATTCCCAATAAGACTGTCTGGCTGATTACTGCGAAGGTCAAGCTGATCAACCAACACTCCGCGGTGATCCCTCACAATCTGGCCAAGCGTCCTGTCGTACTCCCTCTCCAAATCAAATGTTGAGTATCGGCGTGCGCATCTCAGCACAGGCCGATACCACCTCATCAGTACCATTCCATGACCACGCACGGGTATTAATTACAATTTTAATGTCACCTACCCTTGAGGCACTAGAAATTTCAACAAATCTGGACCCTAACCCTTGTCCCAATTTTTCACTCACACAAATCAATATCCGAAGGCCTGTTATACACGAATAAAACATGAGACTCCAACACACGGCCACGGCCATTCTAGAAAAGACCTCGCGTCTGATGCAGGCTGGTGTGAGGTCGAGGAACGGTCACGTGGGCGCCATCAACGAGCCCAGTTGGTACAAAGTGGTTGCGCAGCACCCACCGACGTTTAACCTTGCATTGAAGACACACAATCTTGACAAGTACAAGAAGAGCGGTAAAAGCGATTTCCGAGACCCTAAATCTGTTGGATCCGTTCGAACAAAGTCAGATACCGAGACGTTTGTGACCCGAAACCGACAAAACTATGCCGTCAAAGGAAAGCATCTTTACAGGCCCAACAAGATTGTCTATGTTGAAGACAAGATCAGGAAGCTCTTCTACAGTCAGCATCCTTGGGAGTTAGCTAGGCCTAAGCTGGTGATTGAGAACGACGGTAATGACGCTGCTAAGCAGGACTGGCGATACATGGAACAGGCCAAGAAGAGACTGGATGGTGAGCATGTTGTCCAGCGAACATTGCATCTGCTTGAGAATGGACAGTTTGAGCACTGGCAGAAGGCCTATGATCAGGCCAGACTGGAGTTTTACAGGCTGAGGATGCGAGAGGAGAGCGACGTACAGGTCGCTGCTGAGGAGGCTGCGATGTTCGGTGCTTCCTTCGGCGTCAGTTATATTGAGCATGGTCTGCAGGAAGAGCAGCGGGTGATTGATAAGTGGAGAGAGGATGCTATCCGAGCAACGACAGAGAAGCGGGCCAGAATGACTGAGAGTGTCAGTTACGATGAGCCAGAGGAGTAGCTTGGTATCTTGTGGTATGGCAGTAAGCCACAGGACTGTATAAATGTAAATAAGCAATGCTAATGCGTATCAACTAGGTTGATCGTAATCACGGCGGGAGTAGTTGGTGGGAAGCGTATAGTATGGCGCCGGAAACGGCACAATGTTTAGGCTAATGTTTAAACTGATGCGGTTGGACGAAAGGAATGAGCGAGTCATACAGGGGGTCAACAGCATGTATAGATATACCTATTCTAATAATTTAGTCCAAGAGACGCTTGGTTTTAATAAGTTAGTGAGTTCCGGCTCATTCAAAGATCAGAATAGCTTAGATGAGCATGGCCAGACCGGCAGCGGCGACGACACCACCAGCGACCTTGGCAACGTTACCAGAGTTGGCCTGGAGAACTGGAGCGGAGGTGCTGATAGTGGTGTTCTGAACGACAACTGGAGCAACTGGAGTGGTGGTTGGGTTGCAACCGCCTGGGCAGGCAGTCACAGTCTGGTAGGCAGTGTTCACGGCAGTGTTGGTAGCAGTGATGGTGGTGGTTGGGATAGCGAGCTGGCAAGACTGGGTCTGGGATCGCTTAGGGCAGTTGGCGAAGTGAGATCCAATGGTAGACTCAATGAAGAGCTGGACATCGACAAACAGAGAAGCGCACAGCAGGCAGGCCTCGACATCGACATCGAAAGACTCAAACAGACCACAAGCACCGGCACCCAGAGTCAGAGAGCCCTGAATCTTGATTCCAGCCAGACCACAGGAGGCCATACAGTCCTTCTGCGAAACCTGGTTGGTGGCAGTTGGGCAAGCAGTCAAGACAGTGGATGGAGTTGGGGTGACAGTGGTGGCTGGCAGAGTGTAAGTAGCAGTTGGGCAGGCAGAGATCAGAGGAGTGTATGGGCAGTTGAGCAGACCCTGGCCAACAGCGCCGTCAATGATGTGGTGGACAGCTGGGTACAGGGCGCCACAAAGCAGACACTCGCCCAGGTCGGAGTCAATGTCATCAATCAGGGCGCAGACACAGTCTTTCAGACCGTCGCAGCCGTTGATGTGGAGCAGAGCTCGGGTACATCGAGAGACACACTGCTCAAGGGAGCCAATGATACCAACAGCCTGGTCGTGGTTGTCGTAACAGGTTGGAGTGACAGTGGCCACAGCAACAACGGATGGAGTGGCCTTCTCCCAGTGGGCGGAGACACCAGTGGCGGCCAAAGCCAGAGTAGCGGCAAGCTTCATGAACTGCATTGTGATTAAAGAGAGTATTGGTGAGTTAAAAGAGTGTAGAGCGTAAAGCTGTAGCTGTGAAGCTGATTAGTTGTTAGGCTGTTGAGAAACTGTGAAGTTGATGATGATACAGCGACTTTCATGCTCCTTATATATTCAATTTTTGGTCCACTTCTCTAGCAACTTTGCTCAGAATCGCCAAGTCCAATTATGGTCCGCCCACCTTCCAATCCCAGCCTCTCTTGACCCTTTAGGTAAAGCAGCTACTCGGCTGCAAGGGAACTCGTCTTTCTCCGACGCGGCTACCGTAAATTGTGGACTCGGACCCTTATGCAGGAACCTCCACCGTCGGGCCAAGTCCAGAAACGGCCGGTCACGTGTACGCGCAGTCAGACGCAAAACGGCGGGTAGTCACAGCAACGTCCCATTTTGGCGCGGTTGCTGTAGAGATAGTCAGGGCAGCGTGCATGCCCAGGGTGTAAGGCTGATGTGATGCCCCACCAGGTCTTGGCTATTTGAGATCGCGACCTATTGTTCTCTGAGTTGGACTGTTTTCCACTTTAGGCTAAGTTTAGGCAGGTTATCAACATTATACCGGCCGAATGTACGCGTCTCCGACGTGATATTTCCACTTCATTGGAGAAAGCAGTTTTGCACATGCGAGATCCACGTTCCTGCATATCCACTAGCCCGCAATCCGATACCCGCAGTGGACCCTCATTCATAGCGCTGATTCTCCGAGAGATAAACGCCGTGAATACGTGTACCTTACGTGTATCCGTCCAGCCATGGTGGCTTTGCGTAGGCGTGCGTGCCCTGTCTAGCGATGAACACTGTTACTTCAAGGAGCTCACCGCGAGTTATGTGTTTGCCTCTAATGTCCAAAAAAAGGACTCACATAGATGGCTTTTATGTTGTTGTCTGACACTGCAGTGAGTCTGATTGCGCGCGTGAGCGGGCCGCGCACCGGTGATTTTAAATGCCCCCCATCGATATATATTTT
This sequence comes from Blastobotrys muscicola, assembly GCA_003705745.3. NCBI lineage: Eukaryota > Fungi > Ascomycota > Dipodascomycetes > Dipodascales > Trichomonascaceae > Blastobotrys > Blastobotrys muscicola. Next base: position 171,254 of record PPJL03000018.1, read on the forward strand.
CAACAGTCAGGAACTGAAGGAAGCCAGACAATCGATCATATATACCATAGTATGCGTGGAAAGATAAGAAAAAAATATGAAATTAATATTTACAGTGCGTTACAGGTCGCGACAAAGTCACGGTCAAAACCACTCGCTTGGCGCACTCATACTAAAACCAAGCACTCCACCCATGGAATAGAACTGCAAGGTTCATAGGATCGGAAGCCTGGTGAATCAAATCCCTCACGCTTGCCGCGACACTCAAGTGCTGCGAGAGCTTTTGCTTGATAACTAGCAGCGCCCGCTCGGCCTTCACATCTTCGTTTCCTTCCTCTGACTCTTGCACCTGGTTCCCTGTTTGTCGAACTCGTGAAACGGTCCTGAGTTAGTCTGTTTCGCTGAGTGATTTTCAGTGGTACTCACCATGAATAGAGTGGATCCGCCCTCAAAACATTCAGAATCGTCATTAGAGACTCGGTCTCATGCTGCAATACGCTCAGAGTGAATTCGCAGCATCGCTGGAAAATACCCTCGACTCCAGTGATACCCATTCCGTCAATCATATCACGCGTTAACCGAAACGGGACTGTTTCTGGAACGGCAAGGGTTTTGCTCTGCGTTAGTTCACCACGACTATGTTCGTTCGTAATACTCACCGTATCAAAAACGTAACCAAAATCAATATGCACCACCTCGCCCGATTGCGAGTCCACCATGATATTGTTCAAATGCCGATCACCCAATCCTATGACATGTCCCACGATAGACATCGCTGCCGTAGACCTAGAGTAACTCGTCCTGGCTCTGAACCAATCATCCGACGACGAGAACTTTTGAAAGAAAAAATGACGAAAGACAGGTGGAAACTTATCCTGGATCTGCATAAACACTTTGAACCGTGCGTGTTGAGTGTGAGTTTCGACGTCTTTTATCCTTTTACGGGCCTGGCGGTTAGGCATTAATACCGGATGCATTGTTTCATGCAATGGTACAAGAATGTCATTAAGAGAAAATGTGTTTCTCACAAACTCAATCATGCCTGCCTTGGGCCCGATCGGAACAACCTTATATGTTCGAATGTTGAGCCGTCTCATCCTAGTATCCTCGTTTCTTTCGAAAAACTCATTCACATGCTCAAAAACTTGCTCCATGATGGCATCCTGCCGTAGATCATCGTTGCCCTTGACTAGCGTCTGTTCGATCGAGCCGTCAGACATCACAAACTTGAGAATCTTGGGATGACTTTGACCACCTGCGATCCCCATTGAATTTTCAACTCTTGTGATGACAGGCAACCCACCGTAGTCGCAACTAGGACGCAACTCGATACTGGTGGTAGCAAGAGGGAGAGCAAGATCAGGAAGGCTTCGCATCCACCATCTCTTGATCTCAGAAAGGCTCACACCGACCGTTGCATTCGCATCCGAGACGGAGGGGGAGCTCAGGCCGTCAAAGTCAAGCTTCTTGACATTTTCAGGAGGCGTGACCTTTGCTAGGTTGATCACCGCAGTGCCGAATGCATCCACATTTTCAAGCAGACTATGCGGTATCTTTTGCTGTAAAGCTTTCCAGAATTGCATGCCAGCTTGCTTCCTTTGCGGGTTGTGCTTTAAGTTCAGGAATTGATACAGACAATGGTAAGGATGTCCGACACACATGTTGAACAAGATGCCCCACAAACCAGATTGGAACGCACACTTGGTGTCGACCACACGAGCTGTCAATTGGTTGATCCACGGGACAAACCGGATGCTAGGCAACTTCTTCGAAAACTTCAAAACCTCAGCATTCAAATTATCATCCTCACTCTGGCCTAGCCACAGCGCACAGAACTTGGAGGTATCTTCTGCGTACTCGTCAGACTCACAGATGCTCAAGAGATAGTAGTGAATACAATTCTTGAGAGTCTTCTTCCTGCTCTCCTCCAGTTTTTCGAACTCTTGACAGTCTCTGTTATAATCCTTTTTGATCTTCCCAAGCTCGTACTCCGCCTGCTTGACCTGGAGTTTGGTCTTCAATGAGGAGACTGCTTGTTCAACCATGTTCATCTCTCTTTGCTTTCGCTCTTTTAGCTTCTTTGCGTTGTTGTAAAACACCTTGTTGGCATCGCTGTTCAGCTGGTCGTAACAAAACGTGGCAAATGTGTGATAAACTTTGGCTCGCACTCGAGAATCACTTTTCGAAAGACCTTCCACTGCAGGGTGAAGGTATTGCTCCAAGATGGCTTCATCTCGCTCGTGCTTGGCTATTGAGCTCCACCTAGCCACCGTCGAGTACACCTCTCTTTTGTCAAACAATTCCCCACCTTTTGTGTCCAGATCAAAGTCAATAAAGACTCGCTTGAGAATCTCTATCGATGTACTGCGATCACCTAGGGCCCACACAGTCTCAGCTGACTGAATAAGCGAGGCTACCTCAAACTCTTTTTCGGTTTTGCCCAGCTCTTCAAGCTTCAATACTCCAGTCATAGCCTTGTGTATTTCCTTTCTACTCCGCAGAGCCTCGACGTAGTCAATGAGTGCCAAAGCGTTGTCGTAGCTATTCCCACGGAGTGCACGACTAACGTAACGAGCTTGCAGAAAGTCTTCGATCTGCGAGACTGGAGCAGTGGCAATCCAGGCGCTTCGGTCTCTCTGATCACTCAGCTCAACGTTACAAAAAGCCTCTTCGATTTCCTTCACAATTCCCAAAGGCTGCATCATGTCCGGCAGCCGCCAACAAGAGCGATAAGCACGCTCAAACACCTCCACACTCTTCGGCTGGTCGTGAAGCGCTTTCATGAGCGAAAAGATAACACCATCTTTGCTGACAACATCTTCCTCAGTGCATCCCAGCATGTCCCATTGACCGAGCTTCCAACCATACAAATACTCTGGTCCAGTGTGAAGAACTTCAGAGAGACCATTCATGCCTATTTGTTGCAGGGACCTGGCAAGCGACTCAGGTACAGGTTTGCTGACATCAAACACCGCAGAATCGTAGGACAGCCGATTCCAATGCGTTTGTGACTCCATAGCATGGGCTAATGAAGGTGTAAAGGGAGTCCCATAGTAAATGTCAGGGTCTGAGATGCCACGACAAACGGTGGGAAGAATCTCTCTGATGCCCGGCATCTCTGCTAACTTGAGGTATTTGTCGTGAAATTCATTGCTCCAGCATTGTTCTAGTAAGAGTAAACCCGATCTGTGCATTCCGACATTCGTTGCTATTTTAGCGAGGCCGGTCAGATCCACCTGCAGGCCATCATTGAAGAGCCGTAGATACAGAATGGTGCGTATCAGCAACCGAAATGTCTCATCTTCGGCTTCTGCACTCGCGTAGTGCTTATACAACAGCTCCAGCTCAGAAGTGGAGTCGTGCTTGAGTCTGACAAACTCGTGAACGACATAAAAGAATATGGTCGAGTCCAAGTTGTCGACATTCTCAATGACAATATCAAGCCCAGGGAAAGAATCCAAGCGGGACAGCAATGCCAGTAGGATACATTTGAGCCATTCGCCAAAGGAATCTATGCCGTTCACAAGGCTCAATATGTCATGCTTGCGATAGCGAGGGGCCAGGCGAACACTGGGCTCCTTAATAGCGTCGTACAAAGTCATAGGTATGCTTTCCACCAAAATTTTCCTCCTGTTTTCCGGCAAGTGACAGAGCATAGTCCGCAAACAGCTCTCGACATACCCAGTGCGCACAAAGTCGTTCTGCGCCAGTATGGCCAACAAAATATCCAAAATACCCAGGAAAGGCGGGTCCTTGTCGATCAAGAGTCGCTTCCCCATATTGTTGTCGAAAACAGCTGAGTGACACTCAATAGCAGGCGGAACAATGTCGCCATGATGCACGTAGGCCAGTCCAAGAATCCTCGACGCCCACAGTTGGCACTCGTCTGTCCATAGGCTTTTGTCTATACTGAGAATTGCCTTGCCAACCTCCAAAAGATCAGAGGGGTCCATATCCTGGAGAAAATCGCGTTTGTAACGGAGTTGTAGTGCCAACAGCTTGACACAGACAGTCCGCACAAAGTCGCTCACAGAGTCCTTGACTAGGAAACGCATAATGTCCTCGTCCTTGAAGACAGTGTCTGTTGAGGGGCGTACGATGAAAGATGTCGACGCCGCCACCAAACATATCGGCCACTCTTTGCTGCAATCAAGATTCTGCAGCAAGTCAGCTTGAGCCTCTGTGGGTTCAAAGCAAAGCTCAATCACTCGAAAGCAGATGTCGACGTAAAGCTTTGCATCCTTCTTCAGCACTGGCGAACCCTTGTCTAGCAAAAACTTGAGTAAAGCGCACGCCTCTACACTTACCATAGGATCGGCCAGGGCAGGTATGAGACCCGAAATGGCAACCTCGAGACTGTGTTTCTGATAGCATTCATCACCTGCTAGCGCCAAAAGTGTCAGAAACTGGCGAAGGGCAACGCACCTCTGTACTCCCGTGATCAGTGAAACGCCCAAAATTCGCCTGGTAATGAACACAAAGCTAGCAGTGTTGAACTTGTGGTTGAGGGATTTGACTGCAGCCACAACTTGTTCGCCCGTCAGAAGTTGGCCATTGTAGATAGGAACATCGATGCGCGGTCCGTTCTGGGAAAGTCTCGAGCCCAATACGGCCTCTGGTGGTGTGTTGACGTTCTGCAATAGCAATAGCTCGGCCGTAATCTCAACAATGTTCTCCCTCATTAGAGCCTCGAAAGAGCTAACGCCTATCAAGCCACATAAGACGTCATCGGTATGACCGGGGGAAAGATGACCGTACGCGATAACCTTGGAAAAAGCAGATGAAACCAAGGTTTCGACGCTTTCTCCCAATAGTTCTGCCAGAAATTTGATGCCTTTCCCGGCATGTTTCTTATCAGCGAGCACGGTGAGAGCGACGAGCTCTTTGTGATTTGCCTGGCAAAAAGCCAGCAGCGAGTCGTATCCAAACACGTCAAAGCGAAAGTTAGCCGACGTCATTTCGAGCTCGGTCAATGCGAAAAACAGTACAGGCTTCGCGCACCGCTCAAACACTTGTCGGGGTGTTCCCAAGCCAAAGTGCGTCGCCAGCCGTTTCAAGCATGCTCGGATGTATGGTCTAGCGACTGAAAAAGCTGCCAGGTTGAGCAGACTGCCCAAGACAGTTCCAGGCTCAAATCCACCAACGGCAGTGCTTGTCAAGCAGTAGCTTTGCAGTGCAACGGACTCGACTTGCTCCACCGTGTCCAGCGCACCTTCAATGGCCTCATAATACGACAGCTGCGCTTTGGGATCCGCTCGAGCAAACAACACTTCAATAACAGATGATGCGGTGAATGTGGCCACATTGCTAGGACTAGTGAGAAGTTTGATCAAGTGGGCTATGGCACCACCGTCCAGCAGGTCGCCACCGCCAATAACAATCAGATCCTCAATAATGCGTGAGTACACCATGAATAGTTCCGGAGTTCCTAGTTTTTGTGTGAACGTTAGGTCGACAAGCCATGCGAGCAAATCCTGTGCATCGCTCAAGCTTTCAGCGCCATCATTAGCCCAGACCTGAATGCCGTACCGGAGAAGCTCGAAACTTGTGTAGATAGCGATCTCAGAACGACGCCATTCATACGCCTGGAGGACGGTCTCACCCCACATCCGCAGTAACCGACTATACGACTCCTCTCGGTCTTTGCCACACTTACGACCTCGATTCAGTTCACTCCAGGCGGCCACGGCTATAACAAAGTCATTAACCAGTTCAGCCTTTCCGAAGAGCATTGACATTCCGTCATCGTCACTCAAAATGCACTCACTAGCGAGCAAAATGCGCTGAAGACGGACGGCGTAATCTGTCGCAAAGCCGTTAACCGCATGCGTGCACCTTTGGCTGTCGTTGTGCTCGAGCTCATCGAAACCATCAACAACCGATTCCTTGGTCAAAACAGATTTCAAGTATTGAATAACATTCAGAAAATGCTTGCTGTTCCCACTGCTGCGATCAAGGTTCTGTGTAACGAGATTCTCTGTAAATCCAATTACCAGCTTCTTGCAATCGCTCGTGATGTCGGAACTGCGCCATGTTCGAACGAGCGCAGTGATTGTGGTGAACAATGGCTTCAGCTTCTCGCGATACTCCGGCATCGCCCTGTCCACGGATAATGCAAACATTAGCCCGGCACTGGCAAACGTCAGAAAACTGCTCACCCTCCTTGGTGTCAAATTTTCCTCCTCCCACTCACACGAAATCACAATGTTAACTATCGTCGTCAAATTATCTCCGGCCAGCGAAGCTAAAAGGCTGGACTCTTTGTGAACGCCACAATAGTCCGCCAACCGAACCAAGTGATCACCAATTGAGCCGGCAAACAAATAGGCCCACAAGGGCTCGTTTGAGGCATCTTGTGCAGCCATCGCGGCTGCGTCCCCAGCATATGACACACGCGGAACTTCGATCAAGCCCGGGCTGAGTCCACATAACGACGACAAGCATCGGGCGATGAATGGCGGCAAATCGGTGTCCAGGCACATGCTGCTGCTGTGAACTAGGTATCCCTTGGTAGTTGTGCCCAGACACCATTTCAACAATTTCGAAGTTGCTAGCTTATAGTATCGAGTCGTGCAATGCTTAACTTTAGCCAGAGTTTGGCACAGGACAAGCGAGCCCGGCGACAGAAGTGGAGATTCAGTGTCAAACGTATTGAGAATGCCCTCAACCTCTGTGCAATGCCCTGTTTCAACAAGAGTATCTAGGCAGAAGCAAGCAGCAGACGAAACTGACTTATCGTGCATTCTGTGTAAACAGTGGGCGTGGGCGGTTGGTAGGGCCTTACCGTGACAGGTTCGAATCAGGCTGCCTATGCAAACGAACGACCAGCCTGCAACACCATGGATCGTGCATTGATCTAGAAGCTTTTGCAGCAAAGTTTCCTGAAAAGAGGCTGTCAGAGTTCGCTTTTGCACAAGGATGGCGGTTATCTGCAAGTAGCATGTCATGTCCACCGTGTTTTCGGCGTTGTTAAAGAGCTCCATAAGGTCTTCACAAAGGAACTCGATGTTGGCATTCGACTCACAAACCGCTATGCCACCAACTGGCGTAACTCTATGTTTTCGTGTGTCTTGTTAGTATCATCACTCCGTCAGTCTTGAGACTGGTATACCTACCTCTTCGACCGTAGGCCAACGTAAAAATCCTGTACAGGGCGAGCATGTGGACCCATCCGACCTTGTTTGCTTGTTCTCGCAGGCGGTAAAACGATAGGCTGAACCAGTTGTTATCTGTCGATGGTTCGAACATCAGTTCGTTGGTGCTAGTGAGCTGCTGCAGGGATACGCCCTCAATCAGTCCTTCAAATATCACCTTCAGGTTGTGCAGTACTTGCTCCTGAAGAGACCTAGTGGCATCGTCGGTCGTTGGGCGGAGAAAAGCAGACAGTGGACGGTACCCTGCTAGAAGAAACAGGACAATCTGTTCTTTAAGCTGGGGATTCCTGCCCTCAAGAAGCCGCAAGCTGATTGTTTCCATCACCTGTATAACGATCTCCTGGCACATGACTACCTGATGCGGAAGAAGATGTTGCAAAATTCGATTGAGGGCAGTGAATATATGGACGTGGCCCGAAGTCTCCTCTAGGAAGCACCCTAGGTAGTAGTTCAGGTGCTCATAGACGAGTTCCAACGAGTTCAAGTCCACCAAAGAGGCGACGCCGAGCATGTTGGATATCGATTGGTATAGTTCTGAGACTGGCAGCGGCATTCGTCTCAATTGAATGACATCATTTTCGCCCTCTGACTGCGACTGGGATTTCCCGTGCATCAATATAACTGCTTTCGCCGAATGGCACAGGAATTTCGTAAACACAACCCACTCATCCTTGCTCATGTGCTCGACATGAGCAGTGGCACTAGTCATAGAGACACAGGCCTTTGCGTAAGAATTGACTAGCGGCTCGACCACTTCATCCATCCCGTGTACCGGCAAGGCCTCTCTCAGATGAGAAAATACCAATTTGGCGGTCTTTGCCTTGAACTTGGGCAACCCAGTGTCAATCAGCTTTCGCGCTAGATCAGCACCGTCTATCAGGCGCTGTGTAGCCGAGCTGGCGCTCTTTCCAACCACATGGAGCTTGCGTTCCTTGAGAATAAGACGAAATAGAGATTCCAGCAGCTGGCTATAGGCCTTGTCGTTCAGTTCAGAGAGATTGTCCTTGCTAGTGACATAGTTCCGCAGCTCTGCCAGGCCTTGCGTCCGGTCTTTGATCTTGTCCGAGAAGAGGGCGTCTTGTTAGTACTTGACACGCGAGCTTCAGTACTCACTTTTAATGGAGTTCAGCACAATCATCCATACTGCTAAAGCAATAGTCTTGGGTCGTCGTTATTATGTCCAATTTGGATCAGGATAGTTGGGGTGCGGCGGACATCATCAATCTGACACACCAAAGATCTATACCACTCATTCAGTCTAATGTACACAAAAACACTATTTCCTGGTGATTTTGAACAGATGGACACTCTGCCGGAAATAAACCTCATAGTCCGCGTGGTCCTTGATCTCGTCCACGTTGAAATGCTTCTTTATGCTTTTGAAGAACCGGGTGTCTGCCTTTCTTCGCTTTTTGTAGCACATAAGCACCGGTATCCTCTTCTCAGTCAGATCCAGCAGCGTCTTCTCCAACAGCGGAAAGGCTCCCTCGAAGTAAACGCAGTCAGCGGCCAGCACAAGGTCAACATCCTCCCTAGCATAATCCGGCAGTTCATCGCCCCAGTTCAGTACAGCGGCCTTCACGTTAGGCAGCTCGTTCAGATCAATGTTCCTCTGCATCAGCGGCATCATGTTTCTCATTAGTGTCTCTCAGTCAGCTTGCACCCACTCCTGATCTGTAATATAGATGTTCAAATCATCTCGCTTCTCGTGAAGAGCTATAGCAAGGCCAACCAAGCCAGTACCGCTTCCAAGCTCAACGATGTTCTTGTATTGTTTGGCCCCGTTCCTAATCATGTATTTGGACAGAAGTTCACCAGCAGGCCAAAGCTTACCTCCGCAGCCAGCCTCTCCACCATCTTCGTGCACTTTGAGGCCTGGTTCTGCCAACAGTCCGTCAAATGTGAGAAACGAGGTGCCAAGGTTTGTTCGTTCTCGGATGGGGACGAGCTCTTCGCCCAGTTCAACGATATCTAGTCCGAGATCCATATTTGTAAGCCGCACGAAATTTCACCCTCACCACACCACAAAGACACGGAGGGATGAACTACATTCCATTTGTTTGCTACTGCTGATTTTTGTATTTCTGCCGATGCTGGTCACTCATACCACTCGTGTCGGTTGCGACCAAGGAGCGCTGCATACTGGCTGGAATAGGCCATGGAGGACATACCACCTTGAGGGAGAGCCTCCTCGATGGTATATTCCTTGAACAACACCTTCTGTTCAACACATTTTCGCGACGATATTCCTGGCGGTGTTTTGACAGCCACGTTCAGCAGGTAAAGAGCTTTGAGTTTTGGGAACTTGGCGGCAAACGATGCCAGACACTCAAAGTCAATGCTGACTTGAACCTGCTCGCAGCGTATGCCTATGATTTCGACGTCGTTCGGCTTGATAATCAGAAAACTGAGCCCATCATGATCCAGATCAGGATATTCCTCGTCCGACAACCCCCAGAAAGGCTCGTTCAGCGTTACTAAAAGACATTTGATTCCTCTCCCGATACCAATTTCTGGTTGGTCCCAATAGACGGGTGACTTCTTTATGGCCAAGCATGTCGCGCCGGGAAAGCTGGAAAAGTCATAGGTCCTCGAAGGGGAAAGATACGTCCAGATTAGAGCCTCTCTCAATTCCTGGTCTAGCCGTTTGCGTCTCATGTAGTCGACAAGACGGCCAAATCTATCTAGAGAATCGCAACCCTGGTCCAGGGTCTCAATCACCCGCAGCCGCCTCAGAATCCAGTCGTAGTCTCCAGATTCAAACTCCTCGGGTGTCCAATGCCAGGTCTCGCGTATCGAGAAGCCCGTCTTTAAACACGACGCAGTGACACTCATTCTGTCGAGTTTGAATACCACGCGTGATGAGATCATGGCGTTGAACTGTCGGCACGCGAGCCGCAGTGTCATAAGCTCGCCGAAATTCAGGCACTCCATGATTTTGTAAAGCACCTCAACTGGCAGTTCAGGCCACGAGAGCAGGGCCATGCTAATCTAAGCTATACCGTGCCATGTTATATATCTCTATTATGTTCTCCTGAGTGGCTTCATTTAAGGTTTGGTCTAGATCACCATTATGTATTACCGCGTTATGAAACGCATCACGTGGGTGCAACACTGTGACACTGGCTCGCCGATGACCGGAGAGCGTTAATGAAGCGACTGAGTGCAATCTCACGTATAAAGCTATACTGACCCTACGAATGTGAAAATGAAGGGTATCTTTATTTGAAGATTCACAGGCATAATGCCCGCGTCTCGCGCTGGGCGGGCTGCGTGCAGGTCATGATTTTTATTAAGTTACATTTTTCTAACCACAGGTTACCGCGATTAGACGACAACACCAGAGTTGGAGGCAATTCGTGGCCACAGGTCAGCACACTCCTTTCCGACTGGACCAGTGACAGCGGATCCCTTCATCTCACCCTTAGGGTTGACAATGACACCGGCGTTGTCCTCGAAGTAGAGGAAGACACCGTCCTTTCTTCGCCATGGCTTGGACTGTCGGACAACGATGGCTGGCATGACCTTCTTTCGCAGCTCTGGCTTACCCTTTCGGACGGTAGCCATAACCATGTCACCGACACCGGCAGCTGGAAGTCGGTTCAGTCGGGCACCGAATCCCTTGACGGAGATGATGTTCAGGCTTCGGGCACCGGAGTTGTCGCAGCAGTTGATGACAGCGCCGACTGGGAGACCCAGCTATGTTAGTTTGAACATGAAAAATTTCAGTGAGTGATCTGAGTGGTCATTTGTCAAAATTTCAGAGAGCACAACACCATCATTATTGGATCAGAGCAACTGTTGAAAATAAGGTTCGATGCCATTCACCTAGTAATATTGACCCGTTGACATCACCTTGAAAACTCTTGGTAATCCTGGTATCTTTCGACAAAAACCGCAAACCACTCAGAAATTCAAACACCGCTGATTCGATTGCCAGCTCAGTCGCATAGAGCTCGTACGTACCGACATTCTGTACTTGTTACCAGAGGCACCAGACATTGTTGATGTGTTGCTGATTGGAGTTCTTTTGTGAGTCGGTACTGCTAGGGTGCGCCAGCGGCGCTGGGAGAGCGTGCTCAAATATACACAAGACTGCCAGAAGCAGATTGGCAGAAGGGTAAGGGTAGGGCACAGCCCTAAGAGTGGAGGGTCTGTGCGGCGGAGAGATGCGGCGTATTGTTGCAAACTGTAATTAACCTGGATACGGAGGTAGGTGACAGAGGTCTAAATCTGAGCTCGACAGTTCGACAGATGTCTAGTGCCATGTACCAGGGTTTAACCCTTCTCTGAAGCTGCTATCTCTCTCAATGCAATTTGAGTTCGTCTCCTAAAATTTAGACAACCAAATGCGACTTGCAGCTTCATCGATGAATTCGTGGCATGTCTAACAAGCTTTGAGCGCTCAAAACATTGTATACCGATGTCGAAGCTGAATAGCAAATCACTAGAGATTAATTGTGGCAGGCTCGGGTACCGCTTTGACTGCTCGAGTAGCGTCTAGCGTCGATATTCTGAAGTTAATCAAAACCGTAGTCCGAGTCCAGTGAAGTACAATAGTGACTGACCTCGATCTGGTTAGCAGCAGTCTACCATATAGGTTTAATACGCAGCGCCACAGAATTCAAATCATCAAGACACAACCGCACTGCAAAGCACCAGCGTTTACGGTGAGTATGTGCGGTATTATCACAGCTCTCGACGAGCTGCTGTGCCGTAACGAATTGCCACAATACTGATATCAGGAACGATAACCTCCTCAAACTCCACGTGAATGAATCCAAACATATATTAAATAGTGCTTCATCGCGTTTCCAGCCGGCGCGTTGATCTATTTGTACATGTGATGACGCCAGGCCGCAAATGCGCTTAGTGGTGATTAGCACCGGAGTCGGTCAGGTACTCGTAGACGTTGAACAGAGCAAAGGCAGTGATTCCCAGCCCAAGGCCGGGCAGGGAGCCCTTGAATCGGTTCATTCGAGTGAATGGTCCCTGGTATCGCCAGGCCTCCCTTCGTTAGTGCTGTTTTCACGCGTGTCTCGCACACAATGTAGATAAAAACAGTAAAATAGCTTACCGTCTGCATACTCACTTTCTAGCCCATGGGTCCTTGATTGGAGAAGACATTCTATGCCGAGATGGTTTTTGCGTCGAATAAGTGTAGGTTGATTGGTTGGGAGGTAAGCTGCACGTGACCTCACGTGACGATTTCTGAAAGCAACTGTACTTTAGATTCACATATTTAATTACAATAACGTCCGTCAAACTAGGTGTCTTTTAGAACACAGGCTTTTTTCTCTGCGCTAGACTAGCTCGTTGTACTCAAAGTTAGGAGCATCGTCGTGGCTGGAGCTGCTGGAGTGTGGCAGGTAGGCCTGGGTCGAAGTCAGTCGCGGGAAGTACTTTCTCTATCGTTAGATGGGTCGCTTGGCTCATACTCACATATGAAATGTAGGCCACGACAGATCCAATTAGGGTGCCGAAGATGATGTCGGTGAAGTGGTGTCTATAGTCCTCAGTCCGGCTGATCGCAATGTATGAGGCAAGCATGAGGGGTCTAAGTTAGCCATGCATGGCGACAGTTTCCGGCCTGATATACCATGCTTGGAGTACTGGTCAGGCACTCGCCATGCTCGCCGCGTTACTCACATGAAAGAGACCACACCCTTATAAAGCGGGGCACCTTGCCTCAGAGCCATCGTTTGGCCACAAGCCCACAGAGACAAAAATAGCAGTCCCGAGAAACTTGTAGAGGAGTGACCGGACGGAGCGCTCTTGAGTCCTTCTTCGATTATCGCCATGCTGGGGTTTGTGCATACCGAAATGTCCACAAGGGTATCGATTGGCGTTCCGTGCGCAGGAATGCACCGCGCCAGAAAATCAGGCCTTGGCCGTCCGATAAGAACCTTGAAAGTGTTGACAATAGCGCCCGTGACGGCCTGGCTTAGAACAAAGCCCTGAAATGTCTTCTTCAACAGCTGTGGCCTGTTCTTCCGTCTTGTGAACAATGGCGCAACCGCCATAACGATGCCTGGGATAACGACAGCCTCGATCACACACAGCCAGTCAGGTACGCGCTCATGTTTGGCCATAGGGTGCTGAATAGACTGGTCGCCAAGATAGAACTGCCGGTGGAAAGGCGGGAAAAACTCTGAGGCTATCCGGTAGACCACAAGGAGCCCGAGTACAATCCAGTCGTTGGCACACTGCGTCTTGCCGGACTCCATTCTGAATCTCCAGCCAAACACACGGATGTTGGTGTACTGTGGAATCTTGTCTCCTAGAAGGTATATTTAGGTGGAGGTGCGCACGTGATGCGGATGAGGCGGGCGCGTAGCCCTAGCCCTTGGAAATATATAATCACATCTTATCCCACTCTCGCTCTTTACGCGTCGCGTCCCTGATTTAGCTGGTAAGGCCTTGCCGTGAGCTGGCTGACACTTACAGATTCATAGTCCGTGAGGCCCGATCTTGAGAGTCGTCAGGTAAAGAGTCACATGACCAAGAGTCACATGATTTCTACTTCGGACCTAGTATTGGTTCTGATTGCTATTCGCACCTACTGTTGGTCGCGATTTTATTGAGACCTACTGTTGGTCTGGGCCTCATTTTATACCAGGACGCTGGTTGAGAGCCTTCTTGCTATGCAAGGCGATGGTGACTTTGCTCCCATCCTCAAATCCAGACATTTGCATGTCGTTGTGGTTGACTGTACGAGTCCCACGGGACCCTGAAGGGTCACGACTACGCATTGACCTTACTTTGCATGGAGATCGCGCTTGATTCTACTTTGAGAACAGTTGCTTGTTGCATTAAGTTGCTCACTCTGGTCGAAACCGTTCGTGAATCGAATGGACCGAGTGACACATGAATTCTCGTGAACTGGTCACGGTGGTCTGCGTATGTAAGTCTGGTGGGTTTTAGCTGCACAGGTGTTGACGAGGCAAATGAGTCCTCTCCCCTGTGCAGCTTAACTCTTCTTAGAAAAGGTTACCCGGATTACCCTTTTGGGACGAGACTGTAAAATTGTCAAGTTTACTTGTGTACAATTGTAGATGTGCTAGATGAGCAAGCCAAATACACGAATCATGATTGTCGTCGAACCAACGCGCTCAATTGGTGTAACGTGGCGATACTAATTTCACCACTGTGGTGCAATCTAAACTCTGAAATTTAATAATATATCGCGCGTCGCGAGCCTCACGCCGGGATCAACTCAGGGACATTCGATACACGCGATGCGATGGCGGCCTATGGTGAGTACAACCTTGAGGGCAGACTAACAAGATCCGGACACGATAAGAATTCTCATTACGACGGATAACCACGTGGGATATAATGAGACTGATCCAATCCGAGGTCGGGACGCGGCACGGACGTTCCAGGAGATCATGAACATTGCCCGGGATCAAGACGTTGACATGGTTTTACAAGCTGGCGATCTGTTTCATATCAACAAACCATCACGACAATCCATGTATGATGTCATTAGTACGTTGCGGAGGACGTGTATGGGGGACAAGCCTTGCGAGCTTGAGATACTAAATCACGGCAAGCTCAGTAATTTAGAAGAGTTTGACCACCTCAACTTTGATGATGATAATATCAACATCTCTATTCCAGTGTTTGCAATCAGTGGCAACCACGATGACTCAGGTGGGCCGAATATGCTGTCGCCTATGGACGTTCTTGCCGCCACTGGCTTGATCAACCATTTCGGCCGTGTCGTTGATAACAGCAAGATTACAGTGGCACCAATTCTGTTACGGAAAGGCACCACGAAACTAGCGCTGTACGGTTTGGCTAACGTTCGAGATGAAAGGCTACATAGAACGTTTCGAAACGAAAACATAAAGTTCCTGCGACCTGATGAGAATACTGAAGAGTTCTACAACATGATCGCTGTTCATCAGAACCACACGTCACACACGCCGACTTCTTATCTGCCGGAGCAGTTTCTGCCTGACTTTTTCGACGCAGTCATCTGGGGTCACGAGCACGACTGTCAGATAGAACCAAGGCTGAACCCCGAGAAGGGCTTTCATGTGATTCAACCTGGTAGTTCTGTGGCGACGTCACTGTCTGAGGGCGAGGCCGTGACGAAACACGTGGGAATATTATCGGTGAACGGCAAGAAAGGGCACATGGAGAAAATCTTGCTCAAGACAGTGCGGCCCTTCGTGATGGAGACGGTGATTTTGTCGGCTGATTCACACATAAAACCGTCGTCAAAGCAGAAGAGCGAAGTTACGCAATGGCTGGTGAGAAGGGTAGACTCGCTTATAGAGCGAGCGAATCAGGGCTGGCTGGACGCTAATCCAGAAGACGAAGAACCGCCACTGCCTCTGATTCGATTGCGGGTAGAGTATACTGGCTTCGAGGTCGAGAACCCCACCCGTTTCTCAAACCGTTTTGTCGGCCGGGTCGCCAACGTAAATGACGTCATTCACTACTACAAAGCCAGAACAGGAGGAGTGCGAAGAAAGAATGCCGATGAGCTGGGGTTTGAACAAGACCTGGCCGAGGCTCGAGCGTCTGCGGAAAAAGCAGCCACAGAAGAAATCAAAGTGGAAACACTGGTAGCGGCGCATCTGAGTAGACAGAATCTCGATATGCTCAAGACAGCAGACCTCGGTCTTGCCATCAACAAGTTTGTCGAGAAAGACGACAAGGGTGCTGTGAAGACGTTTGTGGATGATTCTCTTGAGTCGCAGTTAGCGCGGCTGATGAAACTGGAGGTTTCCGATGAGACTGTCTTGTTGAAACAGATTACAAACAGGGACAATGTGGATTCTTTGCTAGTAACACTAGCGAAGGCGACGTCTGGGACTGTTGCTGCTCCGAAAGCCAAGGCTGCCACCACTCGTAAGCCAAGGGCGCGGCCTGAACCGTTGGGCGTGGAGGTCCCTAGCACGCAGCCAGCGCCCGCGCGGAAAGCAAGGGGAAAGGCCGCAGCCATTGTGGAAGATTCCGACTCAGAGATCGGTATGAGTGATTTGGGCGACGACTCGGATGTCAACATGGATGTGAATCTGGTATCAGATTCCGACCCGGAGATGTGAGTACTACTGAAGCTGCCCAAACAAAACAAACTAACCTAGAATACCTACACCGAAACCACGAGCGAAGGCGGCGCCAAAGCCGAGAGCTGCGCCAAAGCCCAAGCCGATACCCAAGCCGAAAGCGCCCCCAAAGCCTAAGGCGGCACCTAAGGCGACACCCAAACCAAGAGCGCGAGCGGCCCCGGCGGCGGCCCCTGCTCCGAAGCCAAAACCGGCACACCAGATTGTGGAGTTTGACAATGAGGTGAGTATCGAGTCTAAGAGGGAAGGTGCTAATCATAGAGCGACGAGGACGCCGGGTTCAATAACTGAGGGAGACTTTTGCATGTGATTATGTAGAACGTCCAAAACTCGTATGAATGGGTTGCCGTATGATTACCGCTGAATGGGCGGCCTCAGAAAATCGCCTTGGGCGCGCTGTGGGCTGCTAATATTCAGTGCGTCGCTCACCTGCAGGTGAAAAATAGAGGCGCGCCCACTCACCACGAACTCTCCACTGACCATCAACATGCATCTCACAAGAGGCCTGCTCAAGCACATTACTTTGTTTTCGCGCCCAGGCTGCGGCCTGTGCGAGAACGCAAAGAAAGAGCTGTGGAGGGCGTGGGAGGAATCGACTGAGAAATTCGACTATAAGGAGGTGGATATCACACGACCGGAAAACCAGCGCTGGCACGACAAATATGTAAGTAAATTAAAAGATGCTGTAGTAACAATAAATAGGCATTCGACGTCCCGGTGGTACACGTCAAACACAATGAAACGGACGAGCTGGAATATCGCAAGATTATGCACCGACTGGACTGGCGACAGCTCGTGGAGGTATTGAAGGAGAATTAGGTTGGCTTTTCGGAATGTTTGTTGCGCATGTGTTGCATCATGTTGTCTTTGCGGCTAAATACCCGGCCGCAAGTCTCGCATTGGAAGTCTATATTAGGTTTGTCTAGGAGAGTCACATAGAAATCCCTCTTATCGGCTGTATGTGACTGGTCACGCGATTAGTCCCCCTGAGGACCAGTCACAACTCAATCACTGTACTGCCATTATCTGGTTTCCCCTCTTCGTTTTGATTTGAGGGGTTTGCGTTTCCATCCACCTCTCTGTCAGTGGTGTGAAGTGAGTCGCTGAGATCAGCATGAACCCATGCTGATTCACCACCTCAGCTCAAATTGTCTCTTCACCTCTTGTTTTCGGCATGCCCGTCTCTCTGCACTCAACCGTACTTACCCTTCTGCTGGTCATGGGTCGTATCAACGTGTCTGAACAGATGCTCCCTCCTCGCGAACGGCCGCCCACAGACAGGACAGTTATATGGCTTAGCCGTCTTTGCATGCTTGGGCGTATCTGGATCACGTGGCCGTGAAGGACTTCTATTCAACTTTGCCTTCAACTGCGCCGGCGTAGAGCTCGGCTTTCTCTTCCTCCTGGGCTCCTCCTCCTTCACCTCTTTCTCGTCAGTTTCGCCAGGGCCAACGTCGGCAGACCCCGTCGGCGTCATGGGCTCGCTCAGCTCGGCAAACGCGTTCTCGTGCCTCAGGTCCAGCAGGCTCAGGGCCGCGGCAAACTCTGCCGCCATTGTCCATCAACTATGTGGTTGGTGATGGTGTTTTTGTTTGTGTGCAGGTCTATTCAGGGGTGAAAAAGCAAGTTCACCAACCTCTGAACATTAATTTCCACAACATGGGCAAAAATGCTAAAATTATGAATCTATATTAAGCACCTCACTTTATTCACAGTAGGCTTATTGTTCTAGTGAATATAATTGATACCCATTGCCTGTGCGGAGCCCTGCGCTACGCTACCTGTCTCGTCAGGAGTAGGGCGGCTCAGCGTCATTCGATCTTGCTAGCCATTCTGTACCTTGTTGGAGCTATTCCTTGTTGACAATTCTGGCCAGCCTGGGCATTCGACAAGGTGAGAGAGTATAACAGATTCGACAAGATGAGAGACCCTCCGGCGGAATGATAACCCGTATCGTTGCGCGACGCATCAAGCCCATTGTGGCCTTCTGCATATTCCAGGAGATCAGGCACCGTTCTCACTGCGTTCATTCTGATGTCACTAAACTCATTGTTAATCTTGTTTGCGCGTTGCTTGCATTCCACTCTCGCCATACCCGGGTCGCGCGGGTAAATAGACCCTGTGTGAGGATACGACATGCAGAACAGTCGTTGCATCGCATTATCTTGCCAACTACATTACGTGACTGGGGTTGCTTGATGTTAGTTATGCTCAGGGACAGGGTGTGGCACGCAATTGATCACGCTGATATACGCGGGCGAATTTGCTTGCGTAACCGGTTATATTTTGAGCCGCCGCGGGACAGATGGAGTGCGGGATGTTGGGTTCTAGACGTAGCAGAGGTGTTGGATGTGGCCGTGTCAGTTTGGTTGCCATTCTGTCCAGGCGGCAATTCGGATGCCGGTATACCGACTCTAACGGGGCAGATTCACGTGGGTAGATAAACCGGCGGCTCGGCGGGTGGGATTCCACGGGGACTAGGCCGGTAGCGCTGATATGGACCAATTGACTAGTTCGCTAATGGCAGCGTTTGTAGGGCCCTACCCGTTGTATACCGTTACTGCGCCGGATTCATAGTATCTGCCTTGCGCATGTTAAATTAGCATTGTTCAAAGGTAGGTGTTTCGGCGAGTTTGGCGGCGAATGATTGCGCCGGTGACGTTGACGGTGCGTACTGTAATATGCGGGGAAATGACATGCATGCAAACCTGCATTATCTGGAGAACTAGAACGTGTTTGTGCCCACTGCTAGATCGAACCTGGATCTTATAGTAGATTCCGGCCTGTCACTGTTAAGCTATATGGTACGACAGATAGCCCGCATACAGGCATCTTAGACTCTGAGAACAGAGTGCTGAATATTTATTTATAATGTACTGTGTGAGGTTTAATGCGTGGATATCGTCAAAATTACGATGTCAGAGCTGAGGCCAGTCTAAAATTTAATTGTATACGCGTGCGAGGGTGTGTCCTTGAATGTCATCATTTTGTGTCATCTCAATCCCAATCACAGATACTCAGACTGCGAATTAGTGAGAGCAGGATCAGTACAGTCGTTGAAAGGACACGGCCAGTGGGTCGGTAAAGCTACGACCAGCAATTCTGGCTTCAATTCGTCTCGGCAGTATCACGCGTACAGGACAGCAGGAACTAGATCTTCTTCGAGTCAAGCCCTGCGAGTTCAGAAAACAGTTGGTTGCCTAACCGGGCAAAGACAAGACGTCGCCTGGAAGCTGGTGCGCAAACAAGCGCGGCTGAAATGAAACATCCCTTGGCGTCTCTGTTGGTCTCACAGTGAGAACGATTGTGAAGCGCGCGATGACAATAGGGCTTTGGGGGTAGCGCTGCATGATAATGGGAGATGGGAGTCGCGTTGCATCTAGACCTGTGCCATCAAGAATGCAGATATTTTAGATGTGAGTGTTGACGGAGTATAAAAGAGATGGCTCTCCCCTGATTGAGTTGATGGTTAATTGGTACGACTAGGACAACGTTGTATGCGGTAATTGAAGTTTGCAAGCTGGATCGGTTACGAGCGGTTATAGCGGTCAAGCGAGACTGGAAAAGATCAGGCTAGTTTGAGGATAGATCAAGAAGGCTATTGGGCTACATAGTAGAGTGCTAACAAGTATGGCCGATTTCAAAGAGATACAAGAAAATGAAGTCGAGGCTTTACAGGCCATATACATGGACGATTATGAAGACTGTCAAGGCATTCAGACAGCATGGAACGTGAGTATCAGCACATACAACTCACGGCAACGATAAGCTAACCAGAAAAACCCTAGTCCATGCTTTACGGTGAAGCTGCGGTCCACTGGCGGATCGGACTTCCAAACCTCCATGAAGATTAAGGTCACAATGACAGCAACCTACCCCAAATCGGCGCCGCTTCTGGAGATTGTGAGCCACTCGAATTTGCTGCCTCGCCAACTGGAGCAGATATGGAGCCAGGTTAAGGCACGAGCTAAGCAGACTGGGCACGAAATGATCTTTGAGATCACTTCGTTGATCCAAGACAGCTTGGACGAGATTGAGCGGCTAGGAGAGGAAGCGTCCAGTTTGGAAGAAGAGCGACTCAACCGGCTCAAGGCACAGGAGGAACAGCGACTGAAAGACGAACAGGCGAAGCAGAAAAAGAAGGAAGCAGAGAGTCGTGAAGAGGAGCGCATGCTGGGTCAGATGGTCCAACAAGAACTCAAGAGAAGGCAGAAGCGACAAGTTGAGAAGAAGGACGAGCTTAAGGAGCCTGAGCACCCAGAAGACCCAAGTTACGTGACCTTCGACCGTGTTATCACTGCGAGAAAGCCCAACGGCGGTCAGATCAAGTTCAGAAGCGTGAATGGAAAGATGCCTGTCGACACGAGCTTCTTTGGCAAGAGCTACATTGTGCGGCCCGTTGGGGAGACAGAGCTGGATCTTCTTCTAACCGAGATAGATATGGAGGGGCCGTTCTGGGCGGGCGCTGAGGGTAGGAAGCATTTGCATGATTTAGAGTCCGAGCTTGAGGCGCTCAGAGGTCTCGTCCACGACAATGTCGTTCCCTTGTATGAGTCTACGTTGTCAAAGACAGAGTCTGGGTGGAAGCTGAGTCTGTTGACACAACACACGCCTTCAGACCTTGGCTGGATTCTGACAACTGTCGAGACTGTTAGTCTAAAGGTCACTCGATCTTGGGCGATTCAAATTCTGGAGGGACTCGAAGCGATCCACAGAGCTGGATTTGTCCACAAAAACCTATCTCTTGACAGCATAATGCTCTTTACCGACAGAGACACGGGCGAAAAAGTCGTGAAGCTAAACCACGCAGCATATGGCCGCCGTCTCAAGGAGCTCAATAAAGCTCACCCCTTCACTACTGCTTCAGCTGACCATACTTCTGAGTCGTGGCCACCGCCGGAATTCACCATCCAACCAAAGCACACGCGAAAGTCAGACGTCTGGTGTTTTGGCGTCGTTCTCATGAAGCTTATTGCCGGAAAGAGCGTTGTGAACGACTTTGCGAGCCCCCACGATTACATTGAGTCCACTAGCATACCTCCCTCACTCAAGGGCTTCTTTCGTCGCATATTCAAGGAGAACCCGAAAGAGCGAGATGCTCCCAACGAACTGCTTTCAAGCCAGTTTCTTCGGTCAGCGGACAACCTCGAACTGGTAGCCTCTCCCTCGCCTTTTCTCGCCGCTCCCAGCGGGTCTGTCAAGTCTAAACGATCAATGTCATCTCGAGGCAGGCACATGTCGTCTAATGAGCCTAGACCCGATATCTCTGGTGGCTTCTCACGTTACGCAAGCGACTTTGATAGCGTGGTTGTCTTGGGCCGTGGTGGATATGGAGAAGTTGTCAAAGTCAGAAATAGACTTGACGCCCGGTACTACGCAGTCAAGAAGATCCAAGCTACTCAAAACAAGCTGGCGTCGATTTTGAAGGAAGTTTCGGTTCTATCCGGTCTGAATCATCGCTATGTCGTGCGATACTATGGTGCATGGCTCGAAGAAGCACATGAGGCCGTCGATAGTGCAGTCTCTAGCGACGATGAGACCGCTAGCGAAACGGTCAGTACGTTTCCATCCCGTTCTGTTAACTCACGGTCCATCATGGATTTCAACTCAGCATCGTTAATGCCATCGAACGACTTCATCTCGCACTCAATGTCCATGTCTGGGTATCCAGAAATCCAGTTTGGCTCTAGTTCAGAAGATGACTCAGATTCCGAAGACGACAGCGAAGAGGAGTCATCATCAATGTCGATAAAAGTGCCTCCGCGTACACCTACTCCTCGCAATTTACAGTTCAAGACGAAAAGTACGCTTTTCATCCAGATGGAGTATTGTGAAAAGCATACTTTGTTTGATCTAATCCGAGAGGGTCTCTTCAACTATCCTGAAGAGTACTGGAGACTCTTTCGACAGATACTTGAGGCTTTAAAGTACATTCACAGCCAAGGTGTTATTCATCGAGACCTCAAGCCCATGAATATTTTCATCGACCAAGCCAAGAGTGTCAAAATTGGTGATTTTGGCTTGGCGAAAAGTGTCGTCAGGCCGGCCTTGTCTACTATTTCGTCTACTTCTGCTATTCCAACGTTGGACTCCATGTCACACTCTCATGGGCACCATGGGTCGCTGGACATTACGGAAGATCTTACAACTGACGTCGGAACTACGCTCTACGTGGCGTCTGAAGTTATGGATTGCAATAATGCTCGTTCTTACGATGCCAAAGCGGACATGTACTCTTTGGGAATCATCTTTTTTGAGATGGTGTATCCTCTTCCAACTCACATGGAGCGAGTTCTTACTCTCAAATCTCTGAGACTCCCCTCGATCACAGTCCCGCCAGCCTTCAACGCAAAGAAATTTGCTACAGAGAAAGCAGTCATTGTTTCTTTGTTGGACCACATTCCCTCAAAACGGCCCAGCGCGAGTGAGCTTCTGCAATCCGGAATGCTGCCTATTCCAGAGGAGGACGAAACGATCAAGGAGGTTTTGCGGTCCCTGGTGGACCCTTCTCGACTCTTCCGAGTTTGCAACGAGTTGTTTTCGCGACCGGTTGACCCAGTTCAGTCGGTTTTGTATGGCCGTGTCGAGACGGTCCTAAACGCCAAGGAGCGGGCTAAGGATGTCAATGACAATCTTTTGCGAACACAGATTCTGAGGTCAATCGCTGCTGTCTTTGAGCGACATGGTGCAGTTGAAGATCATATGCGACCAACACTAATACCTCGGTCGAGTGCCTACGAGTCAACTCTCGTGGAACTGATGGACCCTACAGGCAACATTTTGCAGCTGCCATACGATCTCACGTTACCTTTCGCCAGAAAACTTGCTGGCGGAGCACCTAGCTTCACAAAGTCTTATGTTTTCGGCAAAGTATACCGAGCTCATGAGCGGGAAAAGGGCATACACCCGCTGACATTCGGGGAGGTCGATTTTGATATCGTCACAACCGAGTCAACCGATCTCACGTACGACGAGGCAGAGACCATCAAAGTCCTGGACGAGGTTATTGACCTGTTTCCCTCCATCAAACCAACGTCCGTGTGCATTTACATCAACCATTGGGACATTTTGCATACAGTCCTAAACCACCTCTATCTTTCTAGTTCACAGAAAACAGCAGCCCTCAAACTGTTGGGAACTTTGGGACAAGCGCCGGCCAACAAGGTGGTTAAGCATGAACTGTTGGCGCAGAACGCCCTTTCGACTACTGTAATAGACGAACTGGAAGCTTTTGGGTTTCGAGACGACATCAGTACTGCGGAAAGGCGACTGCTCAAGCTGATGGAGCACGCGAAGTTTTCCGAAAGTTTCAAGAATGCACTGGAGAAAATCAAGCTGGTAGTACAGTACCTGAGCAAGTTCAATCTAGCTCATAAAGTCTACTTTGCTCCGTTAAGTCACTACAACGAGTCCTTTTACAAAAGCGGAATAATATTCCAGGCAGTTATTGAGGACAAGCAACGAATACCTATAGCTGCAGGTGGACGATATGACGCGCTTGTTGAGCAGTTCCGCCATGCGTCGCTCGATGGATCTGCTCCAATTCACGCTGTTGGTTTCAACTTCGCTCTAGAGCCTCTCTTCGAGTCCATGGTGAACTTCCGAGATGCCGCGCTCAAAAAGATAGCCAAGCGAACCTCTAGGGGTGCACAGGCTAACCAGGAACTGTTAGCTCCATGGATCAAGCCTCGGTGCGATGTGCTGGTTGCGAGTTTTCACACGGTCAACATCAAAGGGCTGTGTCTCGACGTGTTACAATCCTTATGGGCTCATGGAATCAAGGCAGATCTTGCCAAGCACAGCTATTCCACGGAGGTTCTGATGGACCCTGCTAACCGAGACGCCATCAACTGGATAATTTATGTTAAGCAGCCGGCAAACAACTATACGACCTCGTCTAACTTCAAGGTTCTGCGGTTGAAGAATATCAAAGAGAGGACTGACATCGACCTGACGTTTGATGAGCTCATTCCACAGATTCTCATGGAGATGGAATCTGACAGAAAGCATGTCAATGCAAAACCCGCTACTAATGTGAAGCCGCCTGCATCACCTTTGCCTTCCGCTCCGGGCAGCGCTTTGCTGGAGCCTCTGAATGACGACGCCGGCACTGATGGCGACACACCGTTCAAGAGCAGCGACAATACGAGAAAGAAAGGTGGAAAGAAGAACAGGAGAATGAAAAATACGGAAAAATAGCCTGCAGACCCCGTGCGAGCTAAAACTCTATGTACATTGCATGTGTAATATAAAACCCAAACCTCTGAAACGCATCACCTACTGCATAGGTATTAATATCACATAGATACGCCCATGAGCCTCACCGTCTTTCGAAAGGTAAAATGCGGGGTATTCAGACTGTACTCTTCAGAAACACAAATCACGTGACTTGTTCAACACGTATACTGGTAGCATTAGATGTCGCTCGTTATTCTACCATCGTTAACCCACGAGCCGATGAGAACCTTATTCTCCTCGCGGCATGCGTCGGGCATTGCTAGACATGTGTGATGCTAGACACAGCCCACTCCCATGGAGCCTGCGCGCGATAGGCTCCCACCTCCTCACCGCAACGTCAGCCCTGGCTACGTGGAGACCAATATCAACAACTAGAGAGCGGTCAAGCGCTGACTGCACATTGCATTCGGATTTAGGATACTCCGAGACACTGTGAACTCGGGGATTCGGAATTGAAAAGCACCGAATTGACAATTAATACCATGTCGACCCCATTCTATGTCCGGGCGCTGTATGCGTACGAGTCTGATCACCCGGACGACCTCCCATTTGGTGAAGGTGCTGTGATCAAGGTGGAGAGCATTGAGGATGATGAATGGTACTCAGGCGAACTTCAGGGCAAACATGGAATGTTCCCCAAGAACTTTGTGGA
This sequence comes from Blastobotrys muscicola, assembly GCA_003705745.3. Classification (NCBI taxonomy): domain Eukaryota; kingdom Fungi; phylum Ascomycota; class Dipodascomycetes; order Dipodascales; family Trichomonascaceae; genus Blastobotrys; species Blastobotrys muscicola. The sequence goes on from PPJL03000018.1 coordinate 196,360, forward strand.
GGTTACAGAACCGCCAAAGCCAGCTACTAGGCCAGCCAGGCACGCTCCTGCCGAGCCTGTGTCTGAGCCAGTGAAGGCACCGGAGCCAGTCAGGGTGCCTGAGCCAGATGTTTCCGCCATTGAGAGCAAAGTGGCGGAGTTGGATATCGAGGAACCCCCGCTATCACCCGTGGCGGCCGCATCACCAGAAGTTGCTTCGCCAGTGTCGCTACCGATTCCAGCACCAGTTTCTGCAGCTGTTCCGCCAGTTCCTGCGCCAGTTCCAGCTGCTGTTCCCGTGCCAGTTCCGGCGCCGGCGGCCCCAATCCCAGCGGCCTCAATGCCATCAACGGCGGTCTCCCAGCCTTCTGCACCAGCGCCCGCACCTGGACCAGGGGCTAGCGCTCCTAGCGGCGGTGCTCGTAACGCCTTCAAGGACAGAATTGCGGCCTTCAACCAAACCGCCGCTCCTATCGCTCCCGTGACTGCCCCAAAGCCACGCACTTTCGTTAACAAGCCGTACGTCCCTCCACCGAGCTCATATGTGCCACCGCCAACGGCCAAGTCGCCGCCACCAGTGAACATTCACCACCAGCCGGCGGTCGAGCGAGATGATTCGCCGCAGGAAGAGGAGGAGGTCGTGCCAAAGATGTCGCTGAAGGAGAGAATCAAAATGCTGCAGCAGCAACAGGAGGAGGAAGTTCAGCGGGCCGCCCTAAAAAAGAAGAAGCCGAAGGCGCCGCCCGCCCCTGTGGCTCCGAAAGAGGCGGAACCTACTCTTCAGCGCACTACTACTGGCGGCTCGATCATGAGCCAAGATTCTATCTACAGCGAGCCACCGCAGGACGAGCACGAGATTCACCCGCAGCACGAGAATCACGAGCATAGCAACGACAGTCTTGAGCCGACGCCGGAAGCCGAGGAGCCTGCGCACGACGAAGCCGCGCAGGTACGGCCACCACTTCCGTCAATCCCAATTATGGGCGCTCCCATGCCTCAAACTCATCACACACCTGTTGAGGCAGAAGAGGAGGAGCAGGAAGAAGATGAAGAGGAGGAGGAACAAGACGAGGAAGAGGCCAAGAGGATTGCTCTGCGTGAACGAATGGCCAAGATTTCGGGCGGTATGGGTATGATGGGTATGCTCGGAATGCCAGCCCCGGCCCCGATCAAGAAGAAGAAGAAGGAGCCAGAGCCAGAACGGGAGCCAGAGGAGGACGTGGTGAGGCACACTGCCCCAGTGCCAATGTTTCCTTTCAGTGGCGACCCTAACGCTATCAAAAACCTGATCCCTGCTGAGATAAAAGAAGAAGAAGAGCCAGCGCCGGAACACCGTGCTTCTGTTGATTCGCGAAGAACCTCACTCGACAAGAGGGCGTCAATTGATTCAGGAAGACCCTCGCTTGACCGGGTCTCTACCGGCCGAGCCTCTATTGATTCTGGCAGACCAGATTGTGAGTATCTACGCTCAGAGCGTCATCGCACGGCAAAACTAACTTAGACTCTCCACAGGCTGTTTCAGCGCCCCAGCTGCCGCATGCGCCACATCCGCCTCTACCCCCGCAGCCCCCACAGCTACCTCCCCTGTCGATTGACGAGGAGCCAGAACGGGACTCCGTGGTGGAGGACGAGCTGGGCGACGATGAAAAGACTGAGTCAGAGGACAATTTTAAGCCCGCGCCTGTTCAGCACCGACGAACAGATTCTCTTACTGACAACCACAGTAAGCGACTTTCCTACATTAGTGGCAGCCGAACCATTCCGCCAGTGCCTGGTCCAATGAGCCCAAGCTCGACCGGCGACGACTTCCCCGCTCCCAGCAAGCGGGCTAGTACGTTTTCTCCGGGCCACGTGCGACGAGAATCAGCCGGAACCCCTCCGCCGCCACCGGTACACCACGCGCCGCCGCCACCGCCTCCTGTGCATCACCACGAGGAACTTTCTGACGTCGCGGGATATGAGGCAGATGAGGACACAGACGCAAACGCTGCCACGGCGTCGCTAGATGAAGGAGATCTTGTGGAACGAAGAGCACCACCGCCTTCTGCCCGAGCACCTCCTCCTCCTCCACCTACAAGCCCGCCTACAAGCCCACCAAAGGTCAGCCCACCAAGGGTAAGCCCACCACATCCAACGCTGGTGAGCCCGCCGCCGCCTCCTTCCTCCTCACATCATCATCCACCACCTCCACCACCAACAAGCCATGTGCCGCCGCCACCGCCTTCGCATCACCATCCACATCCACCACCTCCAGCACCAATTGGAGGATCCGACGATCTTGACGAGAGCGACACTTCAGAGCCCGAGACCGCCAGACACTCTCCGTCAGCGCCGGCTGCTGCGCCGCCGCCACCGCCACCAGTCCGCTCACCTACTGGCAGCTCGTTCGACCGAAAGAGTGTTGACTTGAACAGGTCGATGTCGCGACAACGAGCCTCGGTGGATTTCTCCAGAAATGTCCGACAGAGCGTAGATCTGTCTAGACACAGTCTGGATAATGGCATTGTCGCACACGACCGAGACCTTGAGTTCGAGTCGCTGTGGTGGACGCAGCCCAATAAGCCGCCACCTACTGTGGAGGCCGAGAGCGGCAAAAGTCTGATTTACGAGGTTGAAGACAGCCAGACCACCAAGCGAGGAGGCCGTGTGCAGATCTCGCGAGACGTCTACATCCTGTACCACGACTATTCCCAGACGACAATGACCGTGCGATACGAGCAGAATGATCCCGAAAACACAGTCTCACTAGAGCAGCAGCACCAGCCGCCGCCAGTAGTGAGGCAGGACCAGCTTGAGCAAGTCTATACAGAGTTTGGTCACCGAGTCGTAGACGCGGCGGTTGCTCTTCAGACAAAGCAATTCGGCCCATCTGAGTACGTTCGGGCTGTGCTTGCAAAGGTCCCAAGTGCTCTTCCAAGCATTGGCTTGAGAAGCCATGGTGCTGTCGTGTACGCCAACCTGGCCAATGCCAGTGTCAAACAGTTTGATGAAATTCGACCCGGTGATATTGTTACCTTTAAGAGCGCTCGTTTCCAGGGCCACAAAGGCAATCTGCACCAGAAGTACACTGCAGAGGCAGGCGTTACCGCCATTCACTTGGGTATCGTCGCTGAATGGGATGGCACAAAGAAGAAGGTCCGGGTCTACGAACAGCACGAAACCAAGCCGACCAAGATCAGAATCGAGTCTTATAGACTAGGCGATCTGAAGTCCGGCGAGGTCAAGGTGTTTAGAGTCGTGGGCAGGTCTTATGTCGGTTGGTAAGACTTTTGACAGACATATGTTGAGACATATTCAGTAGATGTATACATTACGGTTCTATCGTTACGACTATCAATCATAGCAGGAGCAGTGGTTTGTTCAAGTGAAGCACTGCGGGTGACAGTCTGACTTAACCGGGCTAAACACGGCATTCAAATGTTTGTCTTACAGTGCGTTAGGCGCAAGCGATCCTCGCACCATGTCTTGAGCATCATTCAAGAGAATTCTGATGTGAGTGACGCGAACAGAGCTGCTTTTCTTTCATTGATGCACCACAAAGATGAAGTCTTTCTAGAACGGGTATGAGGTCAGTATTTGATAATATCCGCTCTGTAGCCTCCAAATTGGTATTTAGCACGGGTTTCCGGCGATCTCCGCGTTTTCCAGCTCGATTTTTGATTGCCAACGAAAGCACATATCTTGTCTACGGCCATATCCCCAAGAGAACACGGTTCCCCGTCCGATCAACCATAGTTAAACTTGAGAGAGCCTTACCCAGTACTACAGCGGGAGACCATGTGGGAACAGGAGGTGTTGTAGACTTTTTGCTTCGTTAGGGCTCTAAGCCATTGCTTCTACCACTGGCGATTTGTACCTTGACCGAAACATAGCAAGTCAGGTACGATAACGCCATCGCAACAAATATTGGTGAAACATCGCTGATCATTACCCGTCACTTGTTGCGCTGTCACTTGTCGTTAGCTTTAGTGGCCATCAAAGGTACACAGAAGTAACAAGTCACATTTAGCAGGTGGTCACAGATCATTCTCTAACCGGCAAGGTATCTGCGTATCCGGCCGTTTACGGAAAGATTCGGAACCGTTGTGAAGAATGTGATTTTGAGGTTCTATAGAGTTTTACGCGCGCCGTTCAAGAAACGCGTAGTAGAGCAAGGAACGTGCCTGGCTCCTACTGGCTGGCAACCACGATAAGCACGTTGTATGCGGCTTTAATATTCAAAATCACATGCGATGAGGTTGCTCAGGGGGCTACACGTGCGGTTTTAGTTGGGGCGCGCACGCCAAAGAAAGTCCCAATGGCGTGCTCGCATGGGCAAATTGTTGGTGGGCGCTGGGACTGAGAAGTTCACCGGACTGTAATCTGCGCCTAGTTCAAAAAGATTTTTTTTTCTGCTCTTTTTGTATTACTCCTAATACATCACAATGACTGCCCCAGCCCAGGAAACCTTCTTGTTCACTTCTGAGTGAGTATTTCCAATGGAATAGAGACAGCGCGGTGAATATTCTGAATTGGTTATGTTTGATCTCGCTCGGTGTCGATGTCTTCGAGTACAGCGTTGGAATTTCTTCGGCGCTATGTCATGCTCGGGATAAAGAGAGCCTATGTGTGGATTTTCTGGATCGCGAGACGATACTTGCTCGGCGAATCAGGGTTTCCAACGAGTTTGAGCAAATATGAGCAATTTTAGAACGCTTTATGATTTGTCATACAAGTGATTGCGTGATCGTCATCATTGCATAGTGGTCGCTTGATTACCGCTTGTTTGGCGGGTGCTATCAGCTTAACAGGCTGTGTTACTGCTATTACCCCTGAAACGGGTTATCGTTGCTAGTCCAGTACTAACTCAGGTCCGTCGGTGAGGGACACCCAGACAAGATCTGCGATCAGGTCTCTGATGCTATCCTGGACGCTTGTCTCGCCCAGGACCCTCTCTCTAAGGTTGCCTGTGAGACTGCCGCCAAGACTGGTCTGATCATGGTCCTCGGTGAGATCACCACCAAGGCCACCATCGACTACCAGAAGGTTATTCGAGACACCATCAAGCAGATTGGTTACGACCACTCTGACAAGGGTTTCGACTACAAGACCTGTAACGTCATGGTCTGCATTGAGCAGCAGTCTCCAGATATCGCTCAGGGTCTCCACTACGAGAAGGCTCTAGAGGACCTTGGTGCCGGTGACCAGGGTATCATGTTCGGATACGCCTCTGATGAGACTGAGGAGCTCCTGCCTCTGACCGTCATCCTCTCCCACAAGCTCAACAAGGCTCTTGCCGATGCTCGACGAGACGGAACCCTCCCATGGCTGCGACCTGACACCAAGACCCAGGTCACTGTCGAGTACGAGTCCCAGAACGGTGCCGTCGTCCCACGACGAGTCGACACTGTCGTCATCTCCACTCAGCACGCTGAGGAGATCTCCACCGAGAACCTGCGAAAGGAGATTCTCGAGAAGATTGTCAAGAAGGTCATCCCAGCCAAGTTCCTGGACGAGAAGACCATCTACCACATTCAGCCATCCGGACGATTCGTCATTGGTGGTCCACAGGGTGATGCTGGTGTCACTGGCCGAAAGATTATTGTCGACACCTACGGTGGATGGGGTGCCCACGGTGGTGGTGCCTTCTCCGGTAAGGACTTCTCCAAGGTCGACCGATCTGCCGCTTACGCTGCCCGATGGGTTGCCAAGTCTCTCGTTGCCGCTGGTCTGGCCCGACGAGCCTTGGTCCAGTTCTCTTACGCCATTGGTGTTCCAGAGCCACTGTCCATCTTTGTCGACACTTACGGAACTTCCAAGTACTCTTCCAACGAGCTGGTTGAGATCATTCGAAAGAACTTCGATCTGCGACCAGGTGTCATTGTGAAGGACCTTGACCTGGCCCGACCAATCTACCTCAAGACCGCCACCTACGGTCACTTCACCAACCCAGAGTACCCATGGGAGCAGGTCCGAGCTCTCAAGTTCTAAACTGCCAATTAGAGGTGCGTGCTAGACACGCTTGCATACTAACGTCAACGCTCAACTCGTTGATTCATATCAGGAAAATTAAAAGAAGCACAATCTGCTATGGATACGGTGGGCTCACGATCTAACGTCACTATTTATTGCGGATTAATCATTTATTACAGGCGACTAGCTCGTACTGGTCTTCAACGACGATGTACATAATAATACATTCCCTCGCTTGCGAGGTTAGTTTGACTATTTTGACTAGTAGCCTATCAAGACTTACTAAAGTGGTAAGATACCTACCCTTGTTCATCGCGCTGCTCGTATTTGCACGGCTGCCCCAACAAAGTCTCGTGCATATGTCACTGGGCGTGCATGATCATGCGTCTGAAGATGAGTAGAAGGAGTGAAACTTTTTGAGTCAAAGTGGTGATGAGATGTTATCTCTGAGTCAGTTTCAGATGATCAGTCCAGGCGGAATTTCAGCATCAGTAGCAAGAATGATGGTCAACTGAAGCTTATAGTGGGCTTCACTTGTCTACAAAAAATTTTCACAATGCAATAAAATCTCGCGCCGCCTGCAGCCGTCATCGGTAATCTCGGCCTTCGGTTCAGTGACGTGTTTATACTTTGAAAATTTGAGTGAGGGGAACTTGGCTGACGTGGAGATGAGGGTCACTAATACCGGCCAGTGCTGTGATTTGCTCAATCAGACAGGACTTTAAATTACAGTGTAACCTTTGGCAGCGGCTACTTAATGTGCGCATCTCCGCGCGCCTGTCAATGCCTTGCAACAGCGCACAACAAAACGAGCCGACGCCGCACAGATATCATGCGCTTTTAGCCAAAATAGAGCGGAGTAAACGGAGCGTTAGGCGGGATGCAGACCAGCGGTGGATGCGTAGTGTTAGTGAGCAAAAGAGACCGGCTTGATGTTTTTTGACTCCAATTGCGAATTGAGCTTTTGAAGATTAAACTTTTTGTTCGCCTGCTGCACCCACTTCGTGTCCATGCCCAATGCATTCTCCACCACCTTATCCATATGCGCCCTCAGCTTCTCCGCATCGGCCACTTTCTTGGACCGGAATATGTAGACGCCGTCTAACCCCGACTTTTCAGTGAAGGAAGCGAAGAACGACGCCTTGATAGACCGCGTAATCCTGTTTCTCCACGACGCGTAGTCCATAGGGTTGCGCGATCTCTTGTTCACCGTTGGCTTGGGCTCGCACTGCTCCCCATTGTGCTGCTGGCCCTCAAAGAAGAGAGACACAATTGCCGGACGCGACTTGCGGCCCAGGCTGACAAAGTGTTGGAGCGGGAGCCAGCGGCACTCAAAGTACTCGCACGTATGCACCACCGGCGTGGTTCTGTATGCGCCCGACGAGAAGATCGCATTGACAAAGTCAGAGTAGACGCCCCTCACTTCAGTCGATTTCTGGGGCATTGGCGACTCTGTCCCCATCGGCCATACTGCCCCACACTGGTCATTCTTCGCGCCAATGATGGGGCTCGCAAATATCTCGTCAATGATATTGCCCGTAGGTTTTGTTTTTCTGGCCCCTGAGACGTAGACACTTCGACTCCAAGGCCCAGCAACCCGCAGAGCAGCTGGCCGGGCGCCAGAGAGAGCAGTCCTCAAAGTCAAGTAGCTCATGTCAATGCATCTCCTTCTCAAACAAATCACAAGCAACCTGGAACGGGTACTGATCTCACGTGATGCATTATATCTTGAATTTGACATTCAAATTTTTCTTCACCCCTGACCCTAACCCATAAAACCCTAACCGCCAATTTTTTTTTTAAAAAGGTTTGCAAGAAAAATCTTTCACTATTCACATCACAATGGACCAGACGTTTGTCCAAGGATTGGAGCAGACTCTGCAACAGATCACTTCGCCTGCGACCGTCAAGGACGCCACGGCCAAGCTGCAGAGCGAGTACTACACTCAGGCTCAGTCTGTGCCAGCATTGGTTCACCTTCTGCAGAACCACCCTGATCAGAACCTGCGACAGCTTGCTGGTGTTGAGGCTCGAAAGCAGGTTGCCAAATTCTGGGAGGACGCCGCTCTCGATGCCGGCGTGAAGGATCAGATCAAGTCGTCTCTGCTGGCGTCTACTCTGGCCGAGCAGAACGCTCTGGTTCGACACACCTCTTCCCGAGTTATTTCCGCCATTGCCAAGGTGACTCTGGATGAGAAGCAGTGGGATGAGTTGCTGCCATTCCTGATCAACACCACCAAGTCGGCCAATGCCGCTGATCGAGAGGTCGCCGTCTACGTTTTGTACACTCTGCTTGAGAGCGCCATTGACGTGCTGCTTGAGTCCAACAAGGACGTTCTGGCCCTGTTTGCTTCCACCATCAACGACCCAGAGAGCCAGCAGGTGCGAGTCTCTACCGTGCTTGGTCTGGGCCAGGTTGCTGAGGTTTTCGATTCTGAAGACACCGTTTCTCTGGATACGTTCCGATCTCTAATCCCATCCATGGTCGATGTCCTCAAGAACGTTATCACCGCTGGCGACGACAAGTCCGCTGGTCAGATTTTTGAGGTCTTCAACACCTTGCTGCTGGTGGACCCTGCCATCACCGCCAAGCACATGGGCGATCTGGTTGAGTTCTTCCTCAAGAACATTGCCCTTGAGAAGCAGCTCGGCGAGGAGTACCGAGTCCCAGCCCTGCAGTTCCTGAACATTGCCGTCCGATACAAAAAGTCCAAGATCCAGTCTCTGAAGCTGGGACCTCTGCTCACTGAGGCCGCTGTCCAGCTCATTGCTGAGGGCTACGAGGAGGACGAGGATGATGAGGATGAGACCCCAGCCACCCTAGCTCTGCGAATGGTGGACTATCTGTCTTCCAACCTGCCACCAAGCCAGGTCGCTGGCCCAATTATCGGTGCTCTGCCAAACTGCGTTGCCTCTTCCCACCCAGCTGAGCGACGGGCCGGCTTCATGGCCCTGAACGCCTCCGTTGAGGGTGCTCCAGATTTCGTTGCCAACCACGTCAAGGAGGTCCTGAACCTGGTGGTTTCCGGCCTGAACGACGCTGACGAGGCCGTCAAGGTTTCTGCCCTCCAGCTGCTGGCCACCCTGGCCTCCCAGCTGCGGGAGCTTGTCTCCTGCGAGCACGAGATCCTGCTGCCAGTGGTCTTCAACATGATGGACGGTGCTACCTCCCTCAAGATTGGCAAGAGCGCCTGTCTCGCTCTGGACGCTATCCTCGAGGCCCTGGACCGAAAGGTCATCACCGAGCGATACCTGTCCTCGCTGGTTCCCAAGCTGCTGGAGCTGCTGAACGCTACCCAGGACCTGACTCTCAAGTCCACCATCGTCGCCGCCATCTCCTCTGCTGCCTTCGCCGCCGGAAACAACTACCAGCCATTCTTCGAGCACACTATCCACGCCTTCGAGCCATTCGTGCGAGGCACCACCGAGAAGGCTGTCGCCGGTGAGATCACCGAGGAGGAGGTCGCTCTGTGCGGTGTCACCTTTGATGCCCTGTCTGCCATCGCCGGCGCTGTCGGCAAGGACATGTTCAAGCCATTCGTCCAGCCACTCATTGAGGCTGCCTACAAGTGCATCAAGGCTGAGGGCCGAGTCAAGGAGTGCGGCATCGTCTTTGCCGGTTCCATGGCCCGACTTCTCGAGTCCGAGTTCACCCCATACCTCGAGACTCTTGTCCCAGAGATCTTTGCCTGTCTCGAGCAGGACGAGCTTGCTGGTTTGGCCGAGAAGTTCGATCAGGAGGACGATGCCATTGGTGTCGACGACGACGAGGATGACGACAAGCTCGGCGTCAACTCCGCCATGGCTATCGAGAAGGAGTACGCCACCGAGACTCTGGGCGAGTTCATCGTTGGCACCAAGGCCGACTTTGCTCAGTACCTCGAGAAGTCTATTGAGCTGCTGATTGACGGTACTTCCCACTTCTACGAGGGTGTCGTCAAGGCTTCTCTGAACGCCTTGTGGACCGCTTTCTTCACCTACTACAAGCTGGCTGCTCCAGCCAAGTGGACCCCAGGCTTCCCAGCTACCTACACTCTACCAGAGGTCGCCGAGAAGATCTGCTCTGCTGCCCGAGAGGCCACTCTTGAGCAGCTGCGAGACGCTGACGAGCGGTCTGTCGCCACGACCATCCTGGACAACCTGGCTGAGGCCATCAAACTCGCTGGTCCAGCCGTCATTGGCTCTGAGGAGGACCTCGAGGCCCTTGGCGCTGAGCTGCTGCTGGTTCTGGGCAAGGCTCACATGTCCCAGACCATGGAGGAGGAAGAGGAGGAGACTCCAGAGGAGGGCGAGAACTCTGAGTACGACGAGGTTCTCACTGAGTCCGCTCAGGATGTCGTTGTCCAGCTGGCCGCTGCCCTCGGCGCCCATTTCCTGCCACTCATGACCACCTTCCTGCCCCTGGTTGGCAAGTACGCCACCTCTGCCTCTATTGGCGAGCGGGCTTCCGGCATTGGCGCTATTGCCGAGATCATCAACGGTCTCCAAGGCAACGTCACCCAGTACACTGAGGAGCTGTACCATGCTCTGTGGACCGGCCTGAACGACAAGGACCTGGAGGTGCGATCCAACGCCGCTTACGGTATGGGTCTGCTCTGCTTCCACAGCGAGAACACCGCATTCATCCAGTCTAACTACATTGCCATTCTGCAGAAGCTGCAGCGACTGTTGAAGAAGGTTGACAACCAGCGAAAGTCCTTCTCCACCACTGAGGCCAACGAGTCTGACTCCAACGCCCGTGGTCTGGCCAACGCCTGTGGTTGTGTCGCTCGAATGGCCATGAAGTACCCAGACCTGGTGCCGCGATCCGAGGTTGTTCCAGCCCTGGTAGACCGACTGCCACTCCAGGACGGCTTTGAGGAGAACACCCCGGTCTTTGAGTTCATCATCGCCCTGTTCCAGAACAAGGACGAGACTATTAACTCTCTGGCCCAGCAGATTGTTCACGTGTTTGAGCAGGTCTTTGCCCAGCAGGCTGAGGCTGAGCAGAACCCATCCACTGGTCTGCTGTCCATCCACGCCCAGCCAACTCCTTTCGAGAACGACGAGATGAAGAGCAAGATCGTCGAGCTGCTCAAGTTCATTGAGCAGCAGCAGCCAGGTCTCGTCTCTCAGACCTCCCTGGCCTCCGTCATTGCTTAAAAAGCCCTGCATAGATTACGACTGTATAAACACTCTTTAATGATTCCCGCCGGCAATGCTGGTTTATAATTTCACATCTTTTCTACACGCACGTATAAACTTGTTTCCTCTACAATTGATCAAGTCCTGCACGCCGCCTTTTCTAGCTGGGCCTGCTACTTCGCTGCAAGGCCAGACCTCCTATTTGCCGTCCGTTAGCAAGTGGCATCCGGACTCATCGCATTCCTGAGACAGAATGTTTCCGGCGGCGTCGCGAATGAGCGGGACGTCATTCAACCCCAGAAACGTATCCGCGCTGACTAACGCGAAAAGTGTCGTAATTGCCAAACACACATTGCTTCATTTTAATGGAAAGACGCAGGATGGGGCAATGCGTTCTTTAAATAGGCTTACCACGAGATCAGCGCCAAGAGACGCCGTGCCAAACATTTCAGTCAACATTGCACCTGGATCATGATCATCATAGCCAGAGAAGCTTTCAAGTCAAAAGCCGGGATGGAATCAATCGACAGTGCAAATCTGACCACGTGATGGCATCTCATAGTGCCGGCGAAACGATTATAGGTGTCGAAAGAGAACCACAGATGCATGGACAGAACTCTGGATATGAAGAGGCGGAATTTGGCGGCGATACTAAAACTAGTTCTTACTTGATAACGGGTTATCGGCTTAAACTGGACTTTTTATCGAGTGGATGTGGACTTCAATCGGTGGAAAGTATATGAAAATTAAACGAAATCCAAACACTGGAGCGTTTGCTAAAGTGTTTTCGTATGACGGACCACTAGACTTGTACTATCTTGAAAGTAGGAGAGAGGTGATGTAGCCATCAAAAGATGGAAATTAGAGCCACTGAGAAGCGGCGAGAAAGCTGAAGAGGCATAGAGCAATCACACGATGCAGTCAGCTCATCGCGGGTGAAAAAGAATATCAATTTCGAGGCTATGATGTGCTATGAACGACTAGTATTGACGGCAATATTATCTATTAGTACTATTATTACAAGGTGTTAAATTAGGGGTTTTTGATTTAAAAGGCCTGCTCGGCACCTGGAATTGGGCCGGAAGCCGGAATGACTTGGATGCTCTCAGTGTCGACGTTGTAAGCGGCCTGGGCCAGAGAGATTTCCTTGTTGGAAATATCAAAGACAGCGT